>VHKM01000227.1:4520000-4885657 GCA_007210695.1 Neogobius melanostomus | reverse complement strand
AGAAAAACAACAGCGTACCCAGCCTACTATGGGGCCCAGTCGCAGTGTCTATTAGGATCTCATATGCGCCCGGCCCAACTTATGGGACCACCTGACTGCTGTGATCTTTTTCCTGGTTCTATTGCTTTTTCAAGACGGTGGCAGCTTGCAGCAGAAATTTTGTATGGATTCCATCAACTGAAATCCAAGTCATCAAGTCTTCTTACACCACCATTGCATTGTGGGTAACAGAAGCTTTAAGGTTCTCTGCAATCACATGTTACAATGTAAAGTTCATGTTGAAACAAACGTGTCTTTTGGGAATAAGGTGTTTACTATACTTATTGCTTCATGGCATTGATGCTGCGTCTTAAATCAAGATTCAAGGTTAAAATAGGAAAACCTAACAATTGAAAGCGAACGTTGGTTAGACATAAGAATTTTTGCTCAATTCTAAAATGTGGTTGGTGACACATTGTGGGAGTAATGTCCCCTTATACATGTAAGTCTGTTTATTTATGTTCATTTTACTGTATATAGTACTGTTTTGCCCCGCTTGAAGTTTTTGGTAGTCAGTGTATATAAAGTACTCTTATTTTACTACTGTATTTTTTTTGCACATTTTCTTGTTAATGTGACGGTGTTTCTGAGGGCTAATGTAAACGAAAGTGTCTCATTGTTGCAGATTCATCAAGGTTATTTATCTTTATTGCTACTGCACATCAGTGATTACATGGTGCCCTGCATTTACAGGTGAAGTTTTATGAGAATGACCGTGACCTCCTTTTCAAAATGCCTCCTGTGACAGCATGGCAAAACACTGTGCTATTTTACAGGCACTGTGGATGTGCCAACGATTTTTCACCCGCACCTGTACGGAGCGAAAACGCACACGCCCTGCTTGATACTAATTTCATACAGTCGTAACATCCACCAGTCCTCTAAACACCACGAAGCCATTTCAAATAGCTTGTGCAAGGCTCATTTTCAGCCATTGATGACATGTAAACAGTTTATTGAGCACCGTACCTCTCTCACTTCACCTGTGTCCTCTCTCTTCAGGCACGCGCGGCTATTATTACCGTGATCCGCATTGCTTTTCATTCAGCTTTGCAGCGTCCAAGGCCAGGACCTCAGACTCGAGAAAATATCAACATGCGGCTAACGCTGCCACAGTGGATTCTCTGTCGTGCGTCGCTGGGCAGCTACTATCGTGCTCGTGCACACTGCAATAAGACCAGAGGAGCCAGTATGTACTGTAGCGCGCATGCCTTTACTTCTCCCTCGAGAACTTTTTGAAATTGTTTAGGTCTTGCTTGCAGTATTCCATATAATAGTACGTTCATTGGACAATACGCAATAAGTCACAATCATGGACGCCTCTAAAAAATTCAAACCTTAAATTTGGTTCTCGTACCTGCTGTGTTAGTACTTCTTCACATTTCGAGTCATGCCATCAACATGACTGTAACGCCACCACTGTGTCTTGAGCGGAAAGAACCCACACACCTTTTTATTCTTCAATTTCGAGGAAAGCAGTTACTTCATATTTCTTTAACATTAATGAGGTCTCTCATCTAGTTGACAGCGACATTTTGTTATATTTGTAAAGTAAAGATTTCTATGTATGCACACATATTAACAGCAAACAATTCTTGTCTATGATTTTAGTAAACATTACAAAATGAACTTTATACACACAAATTGAACGACTCTTTCAAATATTAAACGTAATTATGTCATTACACCAGGAACAAAACAGTCAAAAAAAAATTAACTATGTAACTTGTAACACAAGTGGCATCAGTTGCCCTTTTGGGTTGGGTAAGGGCAAGGGCTTGTTATGTAGATTTCATCTCTTTTTATGTAAGTTGCCCTCACTTTGTCGTTATTGTTTGTTCTCAGTTTCTTTTCAATTCTCTAATTAAATCTTAATCATTTAGATTGTTTGAGTTGTATGATAACTGTCGGACAAAAAGTGATCTTTTTTTATGTTCATCCTTATACATTTAAGTACTTTTTGTATCTATGGAATTGTACATAAAACATACATATTTATGCTGCATACATATGTAAATTACAGATGCATTTCAGCACATACAGAATGTTACCTCCATATTTTTAACTTGTACATATTCACGAATATATGTTCATTATTGTACCATTGATCAGACTAAATGTTTAATAATAGTTACCTTTATAGGCACAATATAACTGTACATGTTTACTAACAACCAAGTAGATAGACCATTGTGCCATAAAATAAGCTATTTATTATCATTACATTAAACACCATTTGGCATACATTTGAACTAGAATTAAATAGAACCAAAATTGTATGGACATTACTCAAATTTGTTTGTGCCAGTGGTACAAAAATTTTATAGATGAGGGGCTACTTCAAGAGCATTCAGTGGTTCATAATCACCTGTTAAAAACAATCAATATCACTTACAGATTACACTGTCTAATATTTACTATAGCATTATATGACTATTTTAGAACACAATTGCACAAGAAAACCAAGTATTTAAATTCACGATGCAAGAAAATGAAACATTTAGACAATTCTTAAGGGGCTACTGGAATTGCCACAAAGAGGCACTTGCGTGCCTGTGGAACATCGGGTTGGGTGACCCACTTCATGACATAACTTTAAAACCTTCTAGATTTATGTAGAGCTAAAGATAAATGAAGGAGTAAGTATACTGACTTTTAATAGCACGCAATATTTTTGGGTTTGTTTTATGTGTAATTCACTGTTAGTACCGAGCCTTCGATGAGATGTTTTTTTATTAATGTTCTCTTATTCACCACATAGAAACTAAACAATTTGCTACATAGTGCTCGTGAGAGGTGGAGGCAGAAATCAAAAATGTTTTGGTGATATTTAGTTAGTGACACAATTCTTTGTGCGTGGATCTAAAAATGAAAAAACCATTTCTCTCACACTATTGTTTAAAATGTTTAAAAGATTACAGAAAAAAGTCAGTGATATACCACATTAATAACAATAGCAAGTACTAATTTTCTAATTGTAAATGCTACATTTGTCAATTTGGTTAAATTCTCAAAACAAACTTGTCTACTGATGTCAAAGTCAGTTCTATCACAAAAGGAAACAGATGTCCTATTGCTTATTGTACTTGAAGAAATTAAAGTTTCCTCTTCTGACAAGCTCAGGAATGCACCTGCCAGAAATGAAAATGTTAAAATAGTTAAGATGGTTGAAGACTATTGCGTTCAGTCCGTCCTGCTCAACTGACATGCAGCAGTTTCACAGGTGACCTCAGTTGAATAATGGCGGAGAGCAGGAAAGAAGGTGGAGAAGAGCAAGATGAGGCAGCGGATGACGGAATGAGAGGTGGAGGATCAGGAGACCAGTTCTTCAAACAGGGACAAACTAGGAGGCGGTGCACATACCAAGAAGCATGAAAAACACCCAGCCATGTTTACTTCTGGGTGCTCCGGATGGCTCCCCTCCTCCAAACATTCGTGGTTCAGATTTGCAATAGTTGGCAGCGCAAGAGTCGCAGCGTTCAGACTAAACCAACATCAAACAATTTCCTTGTACCAATTTTTTTGTTTAAAAAATGACAAAATGAATCAATTATACTTACCTTTTTAGGAGAGAGGATCTGATTGTTAGAGACCCTTTTACACAGCATCAGATGTTTAAACTACAACATCTCTCTGTCGCCACCCCACCAGTGAAAGTCTACATGAAAAATACCACGAGAACAAATGAGAAACATCCATGCTCTTAAAAAAATTAACAGAATATGTTTATTTGCTATAACAAGTACTCTGCATATTAAGCTTTGTTGGGCACAATATAATCCAACTGGATGCTGAATCTTTTGTTTGATTTGCTGGTCCAGTTTGAGGATCCTGGAAGAGAACAGAAAATGTGAGGACAACTTAAGATTTTTCATATATTTTTTTTTTAAAAAAAAGAAGAATATTGAACAAAGAGGCACATTAGATAAAAGGATATATTTTAGTTTGTTAAAGTAGCATTTGTCACAATAGTTACAGTCTTTAGTACTAGAATGAAAGGAATTTAAATACAATATTGAGATCTTAAAGCTTTAATATAGAACAATCCCAAAAATTCAAAATCTACAGATATTTTATCATTTCTATCTCCTAATGAATGAGCCTGTCTATTCCTGCATTGTTCCTAAACAAAACTCAATTTAATATGCAAGGGTTAATTGTGCTTATTAGTCATTATCAACCCTAAGGAGCATCGCCGAGTGGAGCTAGGTTTGTAAGCAAAAATCAACTGGCTGGGATTAACTTTGTGCATGTTTCGGCTGCATGGTTTAAACGGAGAACCGAAGAAACCCAACCATACACGGGAAGAGAAACATGCAATACAACGAAAGGGCCGACGGCAGACAACTAATTGACTGCTACATCGTGAATACTTCTTACTGCTAAAATTTAATTAAATATAACCCCAAAATAAATTTTTAAACTGAAAAAGGCCAACCACTAAGGCTCTTTTATAACAAGTGCTTGGCAAACCATTTTTGATGGCTGTAAAGGGACTATACTAGGCACCGCGATCAAACTACTGTTGATTAAACAATTTATATGGATATAATGTCTGTAGCATTATATTATTTTCTGTAACCCCATACTTGCATAACCTACACAGATTTCTGCTAAATTGAAAACTCCTCCACACGACAACCTCAGTGACTCTTCCATTCAATGCATTGAGAGACAGTTCCATGTCCTCATCTCAGGCCGTTTTCACCATGTTGGAGCTTTGTAGATAGCCTCGGACCGCTTTAGCTCCTACTGTATTTACTACAAAGTTAGTTAGGTCCCTGTTCACACGCGCCGCAAACACATTCGCAAATACAGCCACCGTAACAACGATCAGCTGTTCACAACTTATTCCATGACAAACGGGCTCAACCTGTCAATGTGCCACAAGGCGCACTCATACAGCCACACTTCCAATGAATACGGGGGTGCGTTGGTCACTCCTCTCCCTTGTGGTTATACACTGGCTTATAGACGGCAGCGCGAAGGAAAGTACTTTATCAGCACATAGAGGAAGTTTCCCTGCACCAGGGGAAAGACAGAAGAGATTGCGTACCTGATGATTTAAAGTAATCCATTTTTTCTCGTGACGTGAAAGAAAAAAAATATTAAAAAGGTATGCACAGAATTCCATCGTGGCACAACAGATTAGCCAACAGAGCATATTATAAGTCTGCACTGGTATATTTTATAACAAAACTTTGAGGGTTTCTTTATTTTGAATTTAAAAATATGATTGATACCTTTGAGGTCAGCACTGAATGTCTGCTTTGAGGATGATGCTTGGCCAATATAATCTTATTTCTGTAGCGTGAGCCTTCATCACTTCATTCACTCATCAGTTGTCTAAAACACACAACTTTAAAGGAACGAGGAAATTACTTTATTTTAGCTACTTGTAAGTACTTTGTTGGTATGCTACCTTTATTTACCACAGCTGCCTGGTGTAGACTGAAGAAAGCAAGGCTGTCAATTCTGCGCATCGGTCCCCAACCAACTCACTGGCACATACACTGTAAATGCTAACCCGTTTTCAGAAGACCTACACAGTTCAACGCCACAACAAAGCTATCCAATGTTTTTATGTTTATACCTCAACAAGTTTAGAGTACTTGTTTAGGTACCATTTGCACAATATGGTCTGTGAGAAACAAGTCAACAACCAATACCTTGCCAAGTTAGTTAAAAACACGTATTTGTGCACTACTTACTGTCTGAAGAAAATCTTATTGATTGACAGTTAAGGTGAGAAAGAGAATGCAAGTAGTTGCCTTAAGAAAAAAACTGGACGCTTTAGAAGAAGAAGCCGGGTCATGATTATTCAGCAGCATCAAATTTACTCGTGGTCTTTGTCAGCTTTATCCTGCAGATGTGACAGGGAAAACAAATTAACATTTCTGTTAATGTGTATAGTTACAATATCTTGAGCAGTGAGCAGGCAATAATGTTCGATCCTTCGATTCATAATGCTTGAACAGAGCTTTTTCTGTAAATAATTATATTTTGTTTGTATTTATTATATGAAATGGGAACACACTCTCCACCGGATCATGGTCGTCAGCAGGCACCTGGCAATAAAGAGTAGGAGACAAAGTTGCTTTCTCAAGCTGGCTTCCAATCCTTGATGTATTAAAAGGCTTCATCAAGGGCACCTGTAACAACAGAAATATTATCGAGATATGTACGCATGTATACAACATCTACATTAGGGCTGCACTTCGATTATTTACATCGATTAATCGGATAAGTTTTTATTTCATATGAAAAAATACTATTTCTGAATTGATAGCGATTAAAAGGAAAAAAATAGTTTTTTAAACAATGAAATTTTCCGCTAGAAATAACATAATCTATTTTTCAATTTCTTATTCAGTTTTTCCCAAAGCCAGCACATTTCACTCTCATAAGAGGCACCTGTCTTACTGTCCTGATGAGGGAGGCAGTTCTAGTGTCTTTCTATTTCAGATACTTTTACTTATTATTCAGTCGAATGTAGAGGTCCTGTATGGAGACATAATCTTGAAATTTCTGCTGAAGCTCGGAATGATTTCATTTCTTTCCAGGACTCAACCAGGGTTCCTAAAAAGAGGGAAACTTGAATTACTTTTGTTAGTTTTAGAGCAGGGATAATGTGTCAGTTTTGCATGTTCATAAATGTATTTGTTGTGAGCATAAAAGGATGGAATAATGAGAAACTTAAGTACAGGTTGAAACATTATGACTTTGGGTTTTATCTTGCTTTTGAATAGTGTGTGACATCAAATAGTTTAAACAGGACCAGGGACAATTTGCAGAACTTTGAAGTACAGAGGAATTAGTTTTTTTTGTTTTTTATTATTCAGGCATGTTCATCACCGCACACCTTTTCTTATTAAGCTTACATAACTGGGCTAGCAAGATCACAATCATATTAAAAATATTAGAAAAAATAAATTGGTAGGCTTCAATTGAAAAAGTGGACATTTTATGACAGGTGGGCAGAGAACGACTGGTCTGCGTACAACCCAAAGAGGGACAGCGTGGTCACTATTTAGATCTGGGTGTATTTATTTAAGCTTAATTTAATCGTAGATCAGCGTAACATATATTTAAGCGCAAATAACCGTCCGGTCAATGAGAGTTATAGAGTTGGATGTGGAAAGTCTTGCGTTGTTTCGTGAGGAGGGAAAGAGATAAGTTGCCTTACTTTACCTTATGTCACACTTTGAACGTGGATGATGTGTAGATCGTCCGTCCTGATGGGTACTTTATTGATGCGTGTTAGCATTGTTGTAGCGCTGATAGCGGGGGGCCGTGTACCTTCGCTCGCTTGCCTCGTTCCTATCTCGCTCTCGTTGTGAGTTTTTCTCTTGAGCCGTGTTTTGATGATTTCGTCGGCCTGTTTTTCCGCTCTGCTACCTGGTTCGCCTGGCTCGAGTATTGCTCAGCTAGCTCGCTCGGTTGATATTCCATTGTGTTGTGCCTCTTTTCAGAAGTGGCCGTGCCCGGAACAAGCGCCGCTTAAACCTAAAGTTCGGGCGCATAAGCGGCCCGCTTTCACGCGGTTTTAATGAGAGGATATATTAATTAGGCGAGATATCGAACGGGAAATATGTTCGAAGCTTTCTTCGGTTTATCTATTTATTTCGTTTGCAGCCCTATACACACACAACACACACACCACAACCACACACACCACACACACACACAACAAACACATATTAATATATATATATGTATTTTATTTTTGTTATTTATTGATATATGCAAATATAGTGATATTTTTATTTGTAACTTGGAAACGGTAAAACGACTGTCACCTGTTTGCATCCCCTATTTCATTATGTAAATTGTAAACTATCGTTGCTTAGGGGACTTAAAACAAGTATTTGTTGCAATAACCTGGCATGAGCCGATTGATGATTGTGTAGAACTCTAATGCGTTCTTCACAGTGTTTGTGATCACAATACCGTGAGAATCAGTTGCAGGGCAAGGTTAAATAAAGGATGTGTGGGGTCTTTCCGCTCGACACAGTAGGTGGGTTAGCAGTCGATGTTGATATTCATGAACTCGAAGTGTTGATAGAGTACACAGCAGAGTACGAGAACCAGATTGTAAGGTTTGTTTAAGAGGGTCCATGATTGTGACTTTATGTATTGTTGCCATGAACTACTTTATTATGTGAAATACTGCTCAAAGTACCTGAACAATCAAAATCGGGGGAGGCTAAGAGCGCATGCTGCGCTACGTACATCGGCTGCTCTGTCTGATTGCAGTGTGCTACGAGCCCACCGATGAGCTCCTCACAGCGAACGCACGACAGAGAATCGCAATGTGGCAGCGTTGCGCCCATGTTGGATATTTACTCGATCTTGAGGTCCTGGCGTGTGGTAGCGCTGGCAAAGTGAATGAAAGCAATGCGGACACGGTAAACAATATAGCCGCGGTGCCCTGAAGGAGAGGACACAGGTGAAGTGTGAGAGGTGAGCGGTTTGCTCAATTAAACTTGTTTAATGTCATCATATGGCTGAAATGACCTTGCCAACAGCTATTTGAATGCTGCGGTGGGTGTTAGAAGGAGCGGTGGCATGTTACGACTGTATGAAATTAGATCAAGCAGGGCGTGTGCGTTTTCGCTCCGTACAGGTGCGGGTTGAGAAGATTCGTTTGGCACATTCACAGTCGCCTGTAAAATAGCACAGTGTTTGCCCATCTTGTGCCACAGGAGCATTTTGAAAGGATGGTCACGGTCAGTCTCATAAACTTCACCTGTAAATGCTAGTGCACCATGTAATCACTAGATGGTGCAGTAGCATATAAGATAACATAAGCCTTGATTGATCTCACAATGGAGAAATTCACTTTGTTACATTCAGCCCTCAGAACACTCAGGGTGTGCACATTAGACAAGAAAATGTGCAAAAAAATTACATAGTAAATAGAGGTATCTTATATACACTGACTACCAAAAACTTCAAGCGGGGGCAAACAGTAGCTATATACAGTAAAATGAACATAATAAACAGACTATACATGTAAATAAAGTGGGACATTACTTCCATTTGTGTACATGTGTCATCCAACACATGTTTGAGAATTGGAGCAAAAATTCTTATGTCTAACCAACGTTCTGCTTTCAATTGTTAGGTTTTCTATTTTATCCTTGATCTTTGATTTAAGACGCACATCAATGGCCATGAAGCAAAAGTAAGTAAAACACCTGTATTCCAAAAGACACAGTTGTTTCAACATGAACTTTACATTGTAAACATTGTGTATTGCAGAGAACGGCTTGACTTCTGTGTACCCAGCAATGCCATGGTGGGTAAGGAAGACTTGATGACTTGATTTCAGTTGATGGAATTCCATACAAATTTCTGCTGGCAAGCTGCCCACCGTCTTGAAAAGCAATAGAACCAGGAAAAGATCACAGCAGTACAGTGGATCCCAAAGTTGGGCCCAGGGCGATATGAGGATCCTAATAGACACTGCGACTGGGCCCATAAGTAGGGCTGGGTACCGCTGTTTGTTTTCTTCTCAATACTTTAACGATGCTGCTTTTCGGCACCGGTGCCTTAATGGTTCACATCAGGACACGGTTTTATTTCAGTAATCAGGCACGTAAAGTCAACTTCTGCGTATCTTTAGCTAATGGTAAAGATGTCTTTCTTGTCGTCATTGCAATGTTATGCTTTTCAATGTGACTTAAAAACAAGTTTCTTATTCAGTCCTGGTTTATAACCGGTGTTACAACCGGTGTAGTCTAAATCCTGGGTTAGTCCTGCCGCAGATCCCGCCACTAATAATTACAAAAGTTTAACTTATCTATAATTGCTTTAAGAAAACAGCCTTCATTTGCGCTGAAGTAGCTAATTATCTTTGCATGCATTAATTTAGCCTTTGTTTAAAGCAGTACTAAGTAAGTAAGTATTCTAGGCGTTAGAGGCTAAAAGCGCAACTGCAGGTGTCGTAGCAAGTTGTGTTTTTTTTACTTATTAATTGTCCGTGAGAGTAAATACTACGCTGACAGAAAGGCGAAGGGAGAGAGGGATATTGTACATCCAATTACACAATGGAAATATTTTTTTTTCACTCAAACTTGGCTGTAAATACTGTTTAAAGTGGCGCTAGCCCACAGTTAGCTTTACGCCCGTACCGGAGCTTTTCGGTACCCTGCCCTACCCTTGAGCTTGTACACCAGGAAATCATTTGAATTAGAAAGGAGGCACATACGTATTTATAGAACTAGACAACTTTAAATCTGTATTTAGCTCAGAGACATTATTTGTTGTTATTCCATGTAATTGTAGCTCTCAAATAAAACAAAATAATTAGAGTACAGAGAATTGGTGTAATTAGCGAGCTCCTACGATCTACAGAGCGTTACTTTTCCTTTATTTAATTAATAATTAGGTGCGTTTGCATGCAAGAGAAAGTCATGAATATATGTATAAAAAATAAATTATTTGTATCCCTTAGTTAATGTATGTTGACAGAATATAAGTAAGTAATCAGGAAGTAGCCACATCAGCATTTGACAGATACCAGTACTATTAGTTATATCATTTTTCCCATCACCTCCATTTGAACAAATACGGTGATTAGTGTTTTTTGATGTCATGTAATGTAATGTAATGGTACCCACGTCTACGTGAGAGAAGACCGGGATATGTAGTAACTACCAGATAGTTACCTGGTACTTACTTGTGGTGTTACTAGTATTTACCATTATGTCCTACGTAAGATGAAGACCAGGATATGTAGTACTACCAGATAGTTACCTGGTACTTACTTGTGGTGTTACTAGTACTTACCTTATGTTCTACGTCAGATGTAACCGGGAAATGTAGAAACTTCAAGATATCTGGCACCTACTTCAGTTGTTACTGGTTGTTTCCTACATCAGATGAAGACCCGGGATATGTAGTAACTACCAGATAGTTACCTGGTACTTACTTGTGGTGTTACTAGTATTTACCATTATGTCCTACGTAAGATGAATGTTTATGTTTATTTATTTATTTGTTTGAGCAGTCAACCCGCCCAAAGGGAGTGGGCTGAAGCCAAAGGCTTATAAGCGCCCACCCAAAATAAAAATAACATTACATTTAATATTTACAAGGTAGCAAATCATAAACAAAGAACATAGGGCAAAGTAACAATAAATGATGAACCAGAACAAATAAAAACAACAGCAAAATAAAGAACAAAAGAATGTGCTACTTTTATGTTATAAAGGTTCATTAATACATATTATACTCTGAGATCTTGCTACTTCCAGTTGTCATTACCATCCTCAATATAATTTAATTTGGGTTATCATTAATTATCATTATTAAGGTGCATTAATACATATTATACTCTGAGATCTTGCTACTTCCCAGTTGTCATTACCATTCTTAATATAATTTAATTTGGGTTTAATTATCATTATTATTATATTTGTTTAATTGAGTTATATGTGAAGTATGATGTAAGCCCTGCATAGTGTGGTGCATTAAAAGCCAGGGTGTAGAGCGGGCTAGTTGAAGAGGGCAGTAACTCCCCTCAACAAACCCCCACCCAGCTGCCCTAACAGCTGATTTGTAGATGATGTTCTATGCTGAGTGGTGCATTAAAAGACAAGGTTTTGAGCCCGTTGGGAGGGTCCCTCTCAACAGATTCATAACTTGCCTACCCTAATTCTCAATTTGTAAATTTGAGCAATAGAATGACAACCGTTCCAAGCAGCAACACTCTTCCTTGATAGGAAATACACATACTTGATCCTACTGCGCCTCCTAGTGGCAACACATTTCTTGTTCTCTGTATGTTTCAAAGTCTTTTGTTTGTATTTATATTTGAACAGGTTGATGTTGGACATCGTTTCAACTCCATTTCCAGTTTATTCCACAATTGTACACCATTAACTGTTGGGCTAAAACTTTTCAAAGTTGAGCTATGTTTCTGAGTCCTAAAGTTTAATTCATCACGTAATTCATAACACCAGTACGTTCTTGGAACCTTCTTTGTATTTGGCCTGGTAACAGTTTGTACTTGCTTTGTATAACATCTGTACAGTTTGGAACTCAACAATGTCACAAAACTTCATGATCTTTGATTTTAAAAATAATGAGTTTGTGTGGTCCAAAAACCCAACTTTATGAATTACTCGGATAGCTCTTTTTGCAACAATACTATTGGTTTTAATGTGTTTTTAAAAGTACTACCCCAAACCACAGTACAATAATATAAGTATTGGCAAAATCAGAGAACAGTATAGATATGTAGAGCTTTGATGTTTAAAATGTGCTTTGCTTTGCTATTACTGAAATGCTTCTAGAAATTTTCGTAGATATATATTTAATATGAGCTTTCCAAGTAATTCTGTCATCTATAATAACACCAAGGAATTTGATTTCATGCACTCGCTCTATGACAACACCCTCTATCTGAATTGCTTCCTGAGCATTGGAATTACGGTTGCCAAATATCATCATTTTGCTTTTACTCAGATTTAGAGATAATTTATTTTGTTTGAACCACTTATTGACACTTTGAGTTCCAAGTTAACAATCCGACACAGTTGCTGTAAGTCGTCACCTGATGCAAAATATTTGTATCATCAGCAAACAAGATAAATTTAAGTACTTGAGACGTTTTACAAATGTCGTTAATGTACATGTTAAACAATTTTGGGCCCAGAATGGAACCTTGAGGTAAACCACACACAATTTGTCGACAACTCGACTGATAATCACCTATTTTCACACATTGTTTTCTATTTTTTAAATAACTGGTAACCCACTGTAGAGCTACCCCCTAATCCCATAATGTTCTAGTTTATTAATTAGTATATCATAGTTTATTGTATCAAACGCTTTACTCAGGTCAATAAATAACCCTATTGCATATTTCTTGTTATCTACAGCATTAGTTATTTCTTCAATTATATCAAAGAGCGCGTGTGAGGTTGAGTGATTATTCCTAAAACCAAACTGATTGTCCGAGAGTAAATTACACCTTTCAATAAAGCTGTCAAGTCTAGAGTTATAAACCTTCTCTAAGATTTTTGAGAATTGCGGTAAAAGGGAAACAGGCCTGTAATGAAGACCCGGGATATGTAGTAACTACCAGATAGTTACCTGGTACTTACTTGTGGTGTTACTAGTATTTACCATTATGTCCTACGTAAGATGAAGACCCGGATATGTAGTAACTACCAGATAGTTACCTGGGGTCTCATTTATGAAACTGTCCGTGAGAATCTGCCTATAAGAGTCCGTACGAGCAAAACCCAAACTTCACGTACGGAGAAAAAATTGGGACTTATGAAACCCTCCGTACGCGCAGCACCACGTAACTCCCCTTCACAAATTCCACCTGGAGCAGAAATGTGCGCACATGACCCCTCCTCACGTCACGCCCCTGCACGCCTCCATGTCACCATATAAGGATATGCAAAGTAACTTATGAATGAGATTTACCTAAACATGAGGCGATAATGAGAGGGTTTTACCGAGACCCCGGGAGCAGAGAGGGAGGGCCACACGCCGCAGCAGTGACAGCAGAGGCCGAGGTGGATCTTTACTGACATGTTACCGCTGTTTCTCTGATCACAAGTAACCTACTGGCAGAGTGCAGTGTCTCATCAATAACACTTTTGGAAATACACTTTAGAACGTAAAGAAGAGCCTTTTAGACGCTGATTGTGATATTTCCCAGTGCTGTTCACGGAGCTCACATTCCTGAAACTACAGAATAAGCTCGGTGGGCTTTGAATCACTCAGATAGTCTATTGTTTTTTGAGCTCGCTGTACGTGCAGTGGGGATGAGGCACCGGTTCGCTTTGGGCATGAATGAGGAGCAGAGTCCGGGTGGTATGAGAAAGAGAGAGGTTGTGGAGCTGCAGCGCGTAATTACGCAGCGTCTCTGAATGGACTTGTGCCTTGGACCAGCCATCCGCACGGCCTCCACAGGAGTTGGTCAGACTTTGGTTAAAAGCACAGAGCGGCTCGGATCCTTCCTGCTTCTCGCTCTCAGCCGGCGGCAGTGCGCTCCGGTGTCCGTGCATGAGCGTCATGAGCGTGCACGTCTTTGAGTGTCACACATTACTACAATATTTTTATTAAGTATAGAAACGAAAGATTGAAACACTACACAAAGCCAACGGTTGATTTCCTAGATTTTATTTTTAATGATCTTAATCATTCCTGTAGAAAATAAAGAAATGAGCAGTTTAAAATGTGCACCAGACTTCATTTCCTCAATCCGACCTCCCCTTGCTGCTTTCCCTCGCCTCTCCTCGTGTGTTTGCAGCGTTTCTGAAAAGTGCGGACTGCGTACGCCAGGTACAAACCTAGTGTGGCGGTGCGTAATGTTTCACGTTCAGTTTGATTTCTATAAATACCACCTTTGGCGCAGAACAGTTCGTACGGAAGGTTTTGGCCTCATTTTGTCCGTACGTGGGCTTTATAAATGAGACCCCTGGTACTTACTTGTGGTGTTACTAGTACTTACCCTTATGTTCTACGTCAGATGTAGACCGGGAAATGTAGAAACTTCAAGATATCTGGCACCTACTTCAGTTGTTACTGGTTGTTCCTACGTCAGATGAAGACCCGGGATATGTAGTAACTACCAGATAGTTACTGGTACTTGTGTTGTTACTAGTACTTACTTGTGGTGTTACTAGTACTTACCCTTATGTTCTACGTCAGATGAAGACCCGGGAAATGTAGTAACTAACAGATAGTTACCCGGTACCTACTCATGATGTTACTGGTAGTTTTTGTTGTTGTTACTAGTTCGGCATACAGGTCTTTGTGGTAAGGAATTACATTAATATCTCATTGAAATGTATTAATGGCAACATCTGTATATATTGTTCTTGATGCAGTGTTATTTATAATGTGATTAAAATATCATAAATACAATTGTTTTCTTTCAATTATGTCGTCCCCACACCAATTACCTTGCAGTTATTTACCCCCACTTCTAGATTATTACTTAGTGTTATTGGGCTGAGTTACTATTAATAACTACTTTAATTACACAAGAACTACCACTTTTGATATGTATTACTAGTAATTACTAGGCAATTACCTAGCAGTTATTGAGCAGAGTTACTATTAACTACTACTTTAATTACACAAGAACTACCACTTTTATTGATATTTATTACTAGTAATTACTATGCAATTACTAGCAGTTATTGAGCATAGTTACTATTAACTACTACTTTAATTACCCAAGAACTACCACTTTTATGATATTATTACTAGTAATTACTATGCAATTACCTAGCAGTTATTGAGCAGAGTTACTATTAACTACTACTTTAATTACTCAGAACTAACACTTTTATTGATATTTATTACTAGTAATTACTATGCAATTACCTAGCAGTTATTGAGCAGAGTTACTATTAACTACTACTTTAATTACCAAGAACTACCACTTTATTGATAATTATTACTAGTAATTACTACTGCAATTACTAGTGTTATTACTAGGTAATTACCTAGTAGTTAGCGGGTTGTCATGTAAAGTGTTACCTGAAAGGGCTTTTGATTATGTAACCTGATTGCTACCTGTAACAAATGTGTGGGTTTTTGCATTTAAATAATATTTGCCTGTAAATCTGCATATTGTATTTACTTGTGTATTCTGTGTTTCCACGAAGGTTTTTTACCTAACTGGCTAACTGACTACCTACCTAACCAATGGATGGTTAAAAGAAAATAAAAGGATAAAAAGACAACTTCCTGCCTCCAGAGTTTGAGTGAAATCCTGTTTTTAACTTCAGTAGTGAGCCCATCTCACATCAGGTGTGGGACCCCGCCCAGCAAACCCTAGAATAACCTGACACTCCCCGTCAGTAAGTCCAGCAGCCAGTTGCACAGTGATGTGTTGATCCCCAGGTGGAGCAGTTTGTGTATTAGCTGCTGTGGGATTATAGTGTTGAATGCTGAGCTAAAGTCTAAAAACAGCATTCTAACGTAAGAGTCCTTTGTTTCAAGGTGAGTGAGGGCTGAATGAAGCGCAGTGGAGATAGCATCTTCAGTTGAGCGATTGGACCGATAAGCAAACTGGTATGGGTCCAGGGTGGGAGGGAGAACAGACTTGATATGTTCCATGACGAGCCGCTCGAAGCACTTCATAAGAATTGGAGTGAGTGCTACTGGGCGGTAGTCATTAAAGCAGGATGGTGGAGACTTCTTTGGCACTGGAATGATGGTGGTCGCTTTGAGGCACATTGGGACCACAGCCTGCTGCAGAGATGTGTTAAAAATGTCTGTGAAGACTTCAGTGAGTTCATCAGCGCACCTTTCAGTACACGACCTGGTATGTTGTCTGGACCTGGTGCTTTGCGTACGTTGATTCTGCTCAGAGATCTTCTCACACTCTCTGGAGATAGCTTCAGCACTTGGTCTTCAGGAGAGGGTGTTGACTTTTGTGCTGGGGTTCTGTTAAGTGCCTCGTAGCGAGCAAAGAATTCATTTAGAGCGTTCAACAGAGAGGTGTCACTGTCACAGGTTTGTCGAGGAGGTTTATAGTCTGTGATGGTCTTTATCCCCTCCCACAGACTCCGAGTGTCTCTGCTGTCTCTGAAGTGATCAGTTATCTTTTTGGAGTACTGCTTCTTGGCTTTTTTGATGCCGCGGGACAGGTTGCTGTCCGCAGTTTCTCCTTGTCACCAGATTTGAAGGACCCTCATGAGCCTGAGGGCTTCACTTGTAATCCAAGGTTTCTGGTTGGACCTGATAATGATGATCTTAGAGTCTGTAACATCCTCAGTGCACTTGGTGATGTAGGCAGTGACAGTCTCTGTATACTCCTGGAGATCAGTGATATTGTTGTGAATGGCAGCCTGCTTGAACATATTCCAATCCGTTGTGTGAAAGCAGTCCTTGAGTTTCTCTAAAGAGTCTTCACTCCACACTTGAATCTGTTTCCGAACCGGTTTAGTGACTCTAACCAGTGGCCTGTATGCTGGCAGTAACAGAATAGTTATGTGGTCCGAGGCACAAAGATGGGGAGGGGGTGTGCCTTGTACGCTCCTTTTTTGGTGGTGTAAACCAGATCCAGGATGTTGTTTCCCCTTGTTGGAAAGTCAATGTGTTGATAGACTTTGGGGAAAACGCTCTTTGGGTCTGCATGGTTAAAATCCCCAGCTAAGATGAGAAAGGCATCTGGGTGGGCTGTCTGTTGGTCACTGACACTCTGGAACAGTTCATTCAGTGCCTCTTTCCTGTTTTTGATGTTGGAGGTGGGTGGGATGTAGACACCCACAAGCAGTACAACAGTAGATTCCCTGGGCAGGTAGAAAGGTCGACACTTAATGATCATAAACTCCACGAGGGGTGAGCAGTGTCTGCAGACCACGGCGACGTCACGGCACCAGGCATCATTGGTGTAGACGCAGAGACCACCTCCGCGTGTCTTACCTCCCTCGGAGATCACTCTGTCCGCTCTGCAGCAGGAATGCCCCTCAAGCTGGATTCCACTGTCCGGTATATTACCATTGAGCCAAGTCTCAGTGAATATAAAAACACAACTGTCTTTCACCATCTTCCGAGAGGAGCGTAGCAGACGAATATAATCCAGCTTATTGTCCAGTGAACGTACATTAGCCAGAACAATACTAGGGATAGAAGGCCTGTGTGGTTTAGCTGTGAGTCTTGCTTGGATACCTCCTCGTTTGCCCCTTTTTTGTTTCCTGTAGCGCCTCTTGTGACGCCTCCACTGCGCTGCAGGTGCAGGGGGCCCTCTGTGACCTGTCAGCACTTCAGAAGATGATATCTCTGGATTTGTAGGTCTCAAATGCTGCTCAAAAGCCTTTAGCTCAGATGCTAACTGTGTGTTTACTTTTAAAACACATCCTCTGGTCATTGCTAGCAAAGAGCTTTGGCAGTAAAAAAATCCGCTGAACTCCACAAAAACATGGCAAAGATGTACAAAAACATCTTGTAAAACAATGTGAATCACAAAAACTGCAAATGCAGTTTGCAGAAAAGGGTAGAAACGTCGCCTTGTCAAGAGAGAGAAAAGCCGCAGCTTGTTTATGCGCCGCCATGGTAACTAATCTAACTAATTATAAGTTGCCCCAGCGGCATTGAGGATGGGTCAAATGCAGAGAACGAATTTCCCTCCAGGGATTAATAAAGTATAACCTGTGTAGCACTTGTAGTAGAGTGGACTGCAGGTCCTACGGAGCAGAGCTCACCACTAATTACTTTACAATTTTACTTCTCATTACCAACCACTAAGAATGTAAAGTTAGGTTTAACCTGCAGAAACACAGATTCGTAAAATTGGCAGGACAGAGGCATTCATTTACAAAAGTAGGATATTTATTAGTTATGTTTGTTAAAATTGTCCATGGTTTCCTTTGTTCAAGGTGTGTCCAATAAGTTACGGCTATAGTTCATGACTCACTTGAGCGCGTTCTTTTCAGTGTCCATGTTAAAAAGAGCATTTCACAGTCTATAACATAAAAAGAACGATCCTGGCTGTGCAGGCGTCCTTCCAAACCAAAGAAGGGGAGGTGTGTAGCGCTGACAGGACCCAGGACGACGATGCATGGTGCTCCCAAACAACCCATACCGAAACCCCGAACATGTTACTTGTCCAGCTATGCGGTAGCCTTTGGCCGGAGCGCCAGCATGCAGCGATACGGTTGTGTGTACATCTAGATGCTGGCTTGACATTTTCTCATGTCTTACCGCGATTGTTGAAATGAATGTGGAACTAAGTCTGTATTGTTGATGTGTGTTGTATAAATAACGCTGTAACCTCTTAACTTCCACCTGGACCAAGCACATTTTCTCCTGTTTGGCATAACACAAATATAAACGTTTCTTGAGAAAAGCGTCAAAATAGCGACGAAAACTAGGATGAAAATACAACAAAAAAGTGACAAAAAAGTGACAAAGTGCAAACAAAAATGTGACAAAAAAGCAATTAAAAAGTGTCAAATATGAGATGAAAAGAATGTGGAAAAAAGTGATGACAACACGGCAACAATGCGAGGAAAATGATCAGTTTAGATCAGATTTTCTGGGTTTTTGCTGTCAAATGAAGCGTTACACTGGCCTATAGGCTGTTAACTCCAGTCAAGAAGCTTTTAGGTTTGGGTAAAGCCAAACTGGAGAAAATGTGCTTGGTTAAGGGGGGTGAGAGAATAACTTTGTAATGTTTTTTTTTTATAATGAGAATGGAACCCAGGAAGAGTAGTCTTTGCTTTGGTAAAGCCTAATGTGGATCCTTATGTAACCGGGGGTGGTGCAGAGGTGTAGAAAATAACTAGCAGCTCTAGCAAGTAGCAGTTTTAACCTTAGCTATTAACCCCAAGGCCCACAGGTAAGTAATATTGACAGAGGCAGGTTCCATACTTTAAATAAATCAGTGTTTTATTTATTCAAGTTATTTTTCTCAAGTTTCTCTTTTTCCTTAGTTCCATGTTTAAAACCAGAAGTCCATAGTTATTAGATCATGACTTTCAGAGACAAAGTCCCCAGACTAAGGCGCCCCAACAATGGGCTTACAAGACTGCATGAATGCACACATGTAAACAAAACATAACAGACACGGGTAAACGAGATGACAAACAAGACGGCAGAGTCCTACACTGGCCCGCCAGTGCTTGGAGTTCGACCTATAATATATAAATAAACAGTTGGTCACAAAACAATTCATAACGCCGCACTTTGGCTACGACCAAAACATACCACTCTCCGAGGCGCAGTGTCACCCGGCATTGGGATAAAATGCTACATCCACCGGACCTTCGGGACCTCCGCACCCGATACACAGTGGCTCAATCCACCGGACCTTCAGGACCTCCGCACCCGATACACAGTGGTTCCGCATTGCGCTGAAGCGCTCCCCCCGGATAGTTGTGCCCCTCGGCGCTATAAAGCAGTGCTTGTTAGGGCCAAACCAATTTAATTAATTTTGAAAAGAAACTTCGCTCTACCTGTTAGCCTGTTGCTCCAAACACGAGCGGACGCCGGCCTGACCACCCGGAAGAACAAAGACCAGAGGCAGAGCGAAGATAGACGTGACATTTATAAGTTTTACTTTGCGCCCCTAGTGGGCGCACCGTCACACTTAGATAAACAATAAGAAAGAATAATAATAACAAGCCTCAAGGTAGTCCGGAGATTGCGGTACATGTACACTACTAAGGACATTGAAACATCTTATTGCAAACGGGATTGGGACAACTCTTCCCCTTAGGAGGATTTTATGCTTCAGTTTTCATAGCAGGGAAACTTCCAAACTGAGAAAAGCTTTTGGATGAAAGGGGAAATATCCATTTGCGAATATAAAACTGTCCAAATGACTACTTTCACAAAATATTTGGTATGAATGCTTGATCTTCACACTGCTGTACTAAACCACTGGCTCTAATATACACTTACTTTTCATGCCCTATAACCTGCATTTGACCTTATCTCTTTTTCAGTTCTTCCAAATCTTATGCCGTTACGCACACTAACTAATGCCCCCAACCGCTTCAATCCAAGCAGTTTCCTTCCATCTTGACTTCTCTATCCTCTACCCCAGTGTTTTTCAACCACTGTGCCGTGGCACCATAGACATATTATTAATAGACCGTTAATACTCACTACTCCCCGTTTACCATAATGACCACGTTCGAGGGGGAAATCATGGCGGATTTACAGGCTCCTCCTCCCCAGCTCTGACGAAGCATGTTCCTAATAAGGGCATAAGGGATAACCTACGATAACCAGCCCGGTGCCTCTGATTGTGTCTAACCCAGCGTAATCACAGGAGGAATATCTAGCTGTAGACAGTTCCAAATAATTAGCCACCGGGCATTAAAGGTTGTTTTTAACGTGTCTAAAGTGCAATGCATTCCAATGGGGGACTAGCGGTTATATGGCGGTACTACAGGAATGGCGGAGCAATGGCGGCCTCCAGTGTCGTCGTCGCAAAGCAGAGCAGCCAGCGGCCATTGCGTGGCACACTAGTGTGCCATGAGATATGGTCTAGTGTGCCTTGGGAAATTATCCAATTTCACCTAGTGGGTCTAAAAATATATTTTATCCGCAAATAATGTGCCATTGTCGAGTGTCTGTGCTGTCTCCATATCAGTAAGTGGCCGCAGGACATAGCACATTTCTTTGAGACAAGAGAATTAGTGACAAGTGGCGGTGAAAGTGGCATTGTATACGGTGTTCCTATTCAAGACACTTTGATGAGAACAACTTTATATTGTGAATACAGGCTACAGAGTTAATTTTTTAACATTGTCTGCTGGTGGTGTGCCTCGTGATGTTTTCAATTAAAAAAATGTGCCTTGGCTCAATAAAGGTTGAAAAACTCTGCTCTACCCGGGGTGCCACTATTTGATGCTTTCAGACACAAATCCTCCAAAGATTTTTTTCCCCCTCTCATTCATCCCCTCACTGCTGCTGCCGGCCAAAGACCACCACTTTGTCCATATCACAATCTTCTGCTGGTTTGTCAGATGAGAGTTTTTGCACGGCGGGGGGGGGGGGAAGTGCAAGCGTTAATGTCTTTGGTGGCTGTGCAGGAGAATTGGGCGAGGGGAGAGAGAGAGAGGTATAAGCGCAGAAAGACAAAGAGGGATGGGGTGGCTTCGCTGCTCCCGCGGTTGGCACAGTACATTAAGTGCAGACAAGTCATTATGTTACTGAAGCGGCCCTGAGCTCGCTGCGCGCTAATGGTTTCGCTCATCCGAAAGTGTTGCAATAAGGCTGGCGTTCACAAAGGTATTTTCATTTGACAGATGGATGGTGACAACAATCACATTTACTGCAGTTGCAGTGTGACAAATAAACAGGGTAAATCCGTGATCGTTCGACTCTTGACACCTATGGAAGACTATTGGCACCTTAATTCAATTGTCTATTCATTTGTCAAATGGCTATGCATTATGTTATTTTAGTATTTATTTTGGAATTGTGTTTGGCAAAGTGTAATGTTATATCCAATTTTGACATTTAATGTTCTATTCCAAAAGTTCTAATGGCAATTCAATATGTAAAGTGTTGATACAATGTCTTTATATATTGCAAATTACAAGATTTTGAAATGAATAGCATATTGACATGGAAATTTGGCCTCTTTATTCATTGTTCTATTCATTCGTAAAATGGCATTTAGTTTCGAGTTGTATTTGACAAAGTTGCATGTTATATCCTATTTTGACATGTAATGTTCTATTCCAAAAGTTCTAATGGCAATTCAATATGTAAAGTGTCGATTCAATGTCTTTATATATTTCAAATTACAAGATTTTGAAATGAATAACATATTGACATGGAAATTTGGCCTCTTTATTCATTGTTCTATTCATTCTTAAATGGCATTTAGTTCGAGTTGTTTTTGGCAAAGTTGAATGTCATATCTTATCTTAACTTGTAATATTCTATTCTACTTTTGAGTAAGTTTCATTTAATGTGTTGTGAAACAGCACCTCCCTCTGGATTGCATTGCATATTGCATTGCCACAAGGTTTGAGTGCAACTATTTTCAATATGCTATGCAGTTCTTGACCCCTGGAAGGCGGGCCCTGGTCCGCTCTCGGCCAATCAGAGACGAGTCTGTATCCTCCTAGCTAGATGCTCTGTGTTGTTGTTTTTTGCTGGAAGTAAATGCTGTTATGACGGATTGGAAGTAACAGATCACCCTTCATGAAGATTCCAAGTTACTCTAAGGAGGTTCTATGTAAGTATAGAAGCGTGTTTGTTAAATACCAGTACTGTTTAGTGTTTTTTCTCTCTTTTGTTTATTAAACACTTGCTACCTAGTTCAGTCATGCTCAGCAGTCCCACAGAAAGTCAAACTCCACAGTGTTTCAGCTTCTTACATTTTATTTTGGCCCACAAAAATATCTGTCTGTAAGTATTCAAATGATAGTGATCTTAGCTTCCATTAGATACCAAATTTAGTAATTTTTAGCATGTTTCCTATTCGTAATTAGGAAGAAAATATTCAGCGCTAATACCGTTAGCATCCCTATGGCTTTTCCCATGTAAATTAGCCTCGTGCTAATAGCTCGCTAATACAATCGTTTTTTGAAGGTTTTAGTTAACTCTAAGCTACTTATTTTCTATTTGCATTGTATATTTACCCAATTGAGATTGTAATATGCATTCTTTGTGTAACTGTATGTTACAGTTTTAAAGTACTTCAGTAAATCACACAAATACAGCAAGACGCTTCTTGGTTTTCATTAGAGACTGTTCTATCTGCAAAGCTGGTTCTCACACACTAGTAAAGGCAGAATACTTACACTAAACCAAACGTGGTGGCACGTGTTTTTGTTTTAATGATTAAACTATACTTTATTGTATGCTCATGTTAATTTCTATTCTCACACTCTTCAGTGCAGTGATCCTGATGATCAGATTAAATAACGTGACGACAAAATACTCCTACATTTGTAAAAACATGAGGCTAAGTACTATTCTGTATTTTAGATCAGAGTTGTGTAACAAATCTAATCTGTTACTACCAATGTTGATTGATTGGATTTATTTGAGTAATTATTTACATTAACCTTGTTGCAGTGCAGAAAATAAATAAAGTAACATAAACTCAAAAGGAGTAGGCCGAAGCAAGAAAGCTTATAAGTGCCTACCCCCATATTCAAAATTAGTTTACATTCCGGATACAGGCAGGGGTGATTATAATAGTGGTACTAACAGCATCTAGAAAGCATCATGAGATTTCACAGTACATCAGTAATACCTAAGTTATTCAGGCACAAACTCTGTCTTACCCAGGCACCTGGACAGCCGGAGCATGTTTGTGCTGATAAGCACACACATCACAACACATTGTTTTATTTATTTATTTAATCATTTATAACTGAGAGATGCAAAGATAGTCTGCATTTAATTAATAACTAATTTGTTAGAATTTATGGAAAAATTATGAATGTGATCATGTCAACAGCGCTGAGGTGACTGGATGAAGATGGCAGCAGGCTGTTGTCCGCACAGGTGGTCTGTCTTTACAGGTTTCTCTGGGCCCTAATGAACAAAGGAAGAAAACTAGAGTGACTGACCACAACAAAAAAGGATATTGATTACTGTTGGATGCTAAGGATAGAACAGAATTAGATCTGCATTATCTTATCACTATGCGAAATGTTAACAAATATTCACACGCTGTTCACATTCATGTACATACAGTCCCCTGACCTCTTGCTACATAGTCATCGCTTTGTTCTAGTTTCATTTAATTTGGTACCTTATATAGTGAAGTACACAGTTTATGTTTGAATAGTTTTTGTTATTTAGTTAATATTTAACACAAGGTCTTTTTGACATTTGCTTCCTTATTCAGTTGCTCTTTTGTACTTAGCTATTTCAAACATACCATTTCCCTTGTATGGGATAAATACAGCCTTTCTTATCTTACAACAAACTGAAATAGCAGATCAAACATGTTTGATCTATATGAAATAGATCATAATTTAATAATTTCACTTATCTATAAGATAATTCAAAAACAAACTTTTTTTTTAAACTTTCGCTAGTTTTATATTTTTAGAAACATTTTTTGCACGTAGGTCACCATTGTTATTTACATCGCAATGCATACTGGGTAGTGATGTCAAATGGTTGCACCACCCAGTACCGAAGATACCAGTTTTCAGTTCTTGCCCACAGCGTGTTTTAGACAAGGAAAGTGAGGAAGAAGTCCGTGATGAAGATGGAGACGGAAATAGACATATTCAAAATCAAATGTATCATACTGTAATTCGCAGCCCTACTAAACGGCGGCACCTGGTGGTTTGAAAAATGTATCACCCTGGCTTAATTAGTTTTTCTTGTTCTGAAATGTGAACCAAATTGACAGGAATGAGGTTTCACCACGCATAAAGATATAATTGAGTAAGAGGATAACTGCGCTGAAGATTGTGAGAATAGAAATTAACATGGGTGTACAATAAAGTAGGCCTATAAAGTGCTTAATCTAGGGTGACCAGATTTCCTGACTAAAAAACTGGGACACTTTTGGGATTTAGTTGCATGGTCAACCAGGGAGCCATCCCACGCTAAAGGGTAAATCTGCTTGTTAATGTCTTACACCATGCACCAATCAGCATTAACATGATAGACTTGATATTTTTTGATTGGTTTCTACTTCTAATGGACATTTGCATGGCCCAAAGACATGAATTTTCAAGCGAAGTTTGTACTTTGTGTATCATATTGGCCAAAAACTGGGACACTTGGGACAGATACTGTGTAAAACTGGGACAAATGCATGGTTTTGGAGGAATGTGTGGGGACATGGGACAAAGGACTCAATACTGGGACTGTCCCGGGTAAACTGGGACATCTGGTCACCCTAGCTTAATCATTAAAACAAAACACGTGCCACCACGTTTGGTTTACTGTAAGTATTCTGCCTTTACTAGTGTGTGAGAACCAGGTTTGCAGATAGAACAGTCTCTAATGAAACCAAGAAGCGTCTGCGTTGCTGTATTTGTGTGATTTACTGAAGTACTTTAAAACTGTAACATACAGTTACACAAATAATGCATATCACAATCTCAATTGGGTAAATATACAATGCAAATTGAAAATAAGTAGCTTAGAGTTAACTAAAACCTTCAAAAAACGATTGTATTAGCGAGCTATTAGCATGAGGCTAATTTACATGGGAAAAGCCATAGGGATGCTAACGGTATTAGCGCCGAATATTTCTTCCTAATTACGAATAGGAAACATGCTAAAAATTACTAAATTTGGTATCTAATGGAAGCTAAGATCACTATCATTTGAATACTTACAGACAGATATTTTTTGTGGGCCAAAATAAAATGTAAGAAGCTGAAACACTGTGGAGTTTGACTTTCTGTGGGACTGCTGAGCATGACTGAACTAGGTAGCAAGTGTTTAATAAACAAAAGAGAGAAAAAACACTAAACAGTACTGGTATTTTAACAAACACACTTCTATACTTACATAGAACCTCCTTAGAGTAACTTGGAATCTTCATGAAGGGTGATCTGTTACTTCCAATCCGTCATAACAGCATTTACTTCCAGCAAAAAACAACACAGAGCATCTAGCTAGGAGGATATAGACTCGTCTCTGATTGGCCGAGAGCGGACCAGGGCCCGCCTTCCCAGGGGTCAAGAACTGCATAGCATATTGAAAATAGTTGCACTCAAACCTTGTGGCAATGCAATATGCAATATGCAATGCAATCCAGAGGGAGGTGCTGTTTCACAACACATTAAATGAAACTTACTCAAAAGTAGAATAGAATATTCCAAGTCAAAATAAGATATGACATTCAACTTTGCCAAAAACAACTCGAAACTAAATGCCATTTTAAGAATGAATAGAACAATGAATAAAGAGGCCAAATTTCCATGTCAATATGTTATTCATTTCAAAATCTTGTAATTTGAAATATATAAAGACATTGAATCGACACTTTACATATTGAATTGCCATTAGAACTTTTGGAATAGAACATTACATGTCAAAATAGGATATAACATGCAACTTTGTCAAATACAACTCGAAACTAAATGCCATTTTAAGAATGAATAGAACAATGAATAAAGAGGCCAAATTTCCATGTCAATATGCTATTCATTTCAAAATCTTGTAATTTGCAATATATAAAGACATTGTATCGACACTTTACATATTGAATTGCCATTAGAACTTTTGGAATAGAACATTAAATGTCAAATTGGATATAACATTACACTTTGCCAAACACAATTCCAAAATAAATACTAAAATAACATAATGCATAGCCATTTGACAAATGAATAGACAATTGAATTAAGGTGCCAATAGTCTTCCATAGACACCAAGGAAACAATGTGGCTTTCGGTGTACCACAAGGACTTAACTAAAGAGCCAAACCGAGTCGAGAATAACTAAAAACTAAAACAGCTCTAATTGGACCAAGCCAAAGGAGGCCAAAAACCGACTGAAGTTGATGTTAATCTCTTCACCCCCACCTGAACCGAGCATATTTTGTTCAGTTTGGCTTTACCTAAATCTAAAAGTTTCTTGAATAAAGCGTAAGAATAGCGACAAAACAAAAAAGCAACAAAGAGCAACCAAAAACATGCCAGGAAGGCAACACAATAAACAAAAACACGACAAACAAGAGTGACAAAAAGAGTGACAACAAAGAAAGAGATGAAAACGCAACAAACACAACAAAAAACCAAACATGACAAAAAGCGGGGGGAAAAACCAAACACAAACACAAACACACAAAAGACACTTCAGAAACGCAGCGACAATGCAACAAAAAGATCCGTTTTATAGGTCTTCGCTTTGAGGCATTACTCTGGCCTACAGGCTGTTAATGTGTTTTCGGAGTGGAGGGAGCTGCGCAGGAGGAACAGGAAGGAAGGAGGAGTAGGAGTGCGGGACACCACGCTCTGAAACAGGGACAATAAATCGATCAATCCATCAAAGTTTATTTCTATAGCACTTTACAACAACACTTGGCAGACCAAAGTGCTTTACATAAAAACACAGAGAAAAAACATTCAGTATAAAATGACCCAAAATATAAAAACACTGGCACACAAACAAAATAAAGCAGTACTAGGTGTTCTGGAAGGCCTGTCTAAATAAGTGAGTCTTTAGTCTGGACTTTAACTGTGGCAGGTCAGTGATGAGCGAGTTCCACAGTGCTGTGAATGGACAGAAGCTCGGACAGATACGGGGGGAGCATGTCCATGAATAGCTTTAGAAACAAATGACAAAATCTTAAATTCAATTTAATAACGTACCGGAAGCCAGTGGAGGGAGGAGAGGATTGGGTTAGTCCAGGTGCCTCCTAGACAAACCCAGGAGGCGGTGCACCAAGGGGACTGAAGGCAAGCCAGCCAGGTTTCCTCCCGGTGCTGTTACTCCTACTTCCAAAAACATTGCTGGTCAGGTTGGTCCGCAGTGATTCAGTCCCAGCGGCTCAGGACTAACCCAGTCAGTGGTACTTGGAATATCAAATATTGTATGTGTTACCCTGTGTGAACTAACCAGCAGTCATGGTAGCTTGAATGGAGAGGCAAAAAGGGTTGATGCTTCTGAAACAGAAATTTCTGATTTATTTCCCCCAAAATGCTTCTCTTATTTAGTCTTTGGTCTCATCCGCTTTAAAGACATTTGTATGGAATCTTTATTGAAACCATACACTTGAGGATGTACCAATAATAATGAGCATACAAACAAAAGAAGCCTATTTACCAAAGGATCCCTGGCTAAAGAATCATTTCCTGCAGCCACTAGATGTCCCCATGAGCTTGTAGTGCGACCGTACATCCCCGTGCCATTCCTTTTTTTTATGTTCTCCCTGCCAGCCTGCTTTATATGACCATAAACATGAATTTTATCACAGTCTTGATTCATAGCCCTATAATGGCGATGCAAATGATCCGATTAAAGCAGAGATTAGGCAGTGATAAGCATGTCCACACCAGGGCATCATGTTTTAAAGGCTACACTGGCATCCAAACTAGGGCTTTGCTGCTTAAATCCCGAGCATTTCAGGCCAGGCACTCCACATAGAAGAGGATTAAATTGTGCAGCTCGGGGGTGTCATGTCAAAAAATCTAAATCTGCCCCCGAAATAGTGGATTACAGACTGGGTATTGGTGTCAGAAGTTGACTAGAGGGAGTGCAAAGACTGAAAGCTGAAGAGAAACAATCAACTAGACTGTATTTCTGATCTTGTACACAATCAGCAGAGTCACAGCCTGCTAGTGTTGCCTCTCCTCCTGCAAACTGCACTTCTTTTTTTGGTGTGCCTACTCTCTGTTATTACATAGGTTAGTGATTTACAGTATGCACGGGAGGGAGAGTTTGCTGTGATTAAGGATGGATCTATGAAAGTCAGTCTGAAAATATAAATAAACCAAACCCTAATACTAACTTTCATCATAACCCGCCTCCTAACCCTAATATGTGTCATGAAATATCAAGTTTCCACAGCAGACCGTCCAAAGATCTTTCATAAAACTCTCGATAGGAAATGGCCATCATAATACGTTGGAATGAATAGCAATTCTGGCAGCCATCTTGTGACTGGCCCTTCTAACCCAGTGCAATGCAAATGGAAAACACCCCTTATTTCCTTCATACGGTTTTGATCTATTTTTAGTTATTTCATGTCTCTCTGATAATTGTGACTGACCTTATGTCACATCTGGCAAGAAAATAACGCTTTCGAAGATTTTCCAAATGTTATTTCAGTTGCGAAGGATGCAAAGACTTTAGCTACATTTGTTCATGGATTTTCCTCTGTCAAATCATTCACTTCTGTTTATATCAAATATAACGTTTGTTCTCTACTTCACAACAGTATTTAGTAAAATGGTAAATAGTCTCAACTTACATAGAGCTTTTATACCTTCATCAGGCCCAAAGCGCTTTACAGCAAGGAACCAGTCGCCCATTCACTCTCTCATTCATACACCAATATAAGACACTGGAGGCAAGGTGGGTGAAGTGTCTTGCCCAAGGACACAACGACAATGTGCATCTTCAGGAGCTGGGATTTAAATCCCCGACCTTCCAATCATGAGACAACCCGCTCTACCGACTGCGCCACTCTACTTTTTGAAATGGGACAGTGATACAGTGATGCAATGATGCTAGCCAATGCAGTGGCTTATGGGATGGCACATAGCTCCTAATCGCCGGTAAGGGACCACCAGAGGTCACTATGCTAAAGTGGATATGATAGTTAGCATACAGGCCACTTTCCCTAACTCCTTCCTAACCGACAACCCAATTCGGACACTTCTTATCATGGCGGACGCTGACGCACATCCGGTTTGGCGTAAGACCTCTTACCAATTTCCTGGTTTCGGATGGAGCATGTATCTCACATTCTGCCGTTGAATCAATGAAAATGTTGCTCCCCAATAGCATTGGTTGCAATAGGGTTAGCCTATAGCAACCAATGCTATAGGGGTTAGCCTTGCCAGCCAGTCACAAGATGGCCGCCACGTTTGCCACATCAACAAGCATCATGTCCAATCTAAATTTTTATTAAATATCTTTGAGACCATCTCTCACGAGCTGTCTTTCTAGCATTAACCATCTACTCCTCTTTACCGCCCCCTTGAGGCTGGGAGATTTTTTATTTTTTTAGATAACAAACCCATCACATGCCAGGGTCTGAGCGCCAAATAAAAGTTTATCCGTTGTGTATGTGTGTATGTGGGCTTTAGGAAAGACAATGGTGTGCTGGATAATCAGGAGGATCAGAATGTTTCCCGCCAGAGAAAAACACTTTTGTAATAGAAGACTCTTACTGTTGGGCACTTATTCACTCTATTCAAATACAGTATGACCAAGGTATAGGCTATTAATCAGAAAGAACCTCCACGTTCCTACCATCGGTCTGCGATAGGAGATATCATTTGACGGCGACCACCCTTTCAAACTGGTTCAATCTGGGTACTTCACACAACAGATAGAGGTTTGTCGGTGTAAGTTAAGAGTTTTAGGTGTAAAAAGTGGAGTTTCGAGATGAGCCAAACTTCGGATGGTGTCAAAATGATCCGCCCAATTCCCTACCCACCAAGGTCTAAGCGCCAACAATTCAAAGTCATGCTCATTTTTCTGTGTGTCTAAGGCCCTGGAATGGAAAGATTATTTTGGTCACAACAGCGCTGAAAGTGGATCCTGAAGCTTCTCTCATTTGTGAACTTTGACAAAAAAAAAAGTGCCAAAGTTTACCTACTCAAAATAAACGCCGCTGCACCGCGCTCATTTGTTTGTGTCAGCGCAAGTTTGCCATGTTTGAAAGACAAAGTGTATCAAACGGCAGGAGAGAATACGCCTCGCCTCCTGGTAGGCTGAAGTAATAAGGGGGAAAAGATGGTGGGGAAGGGAGCGGGGCGGGTGAGGGCATAGGGATAGCGCAGAGGAGACAGCGTGATTAGAAGAAGATTGCAGGTGAGGTCCCAGGGAATGGTACCCAGGCAGGTGTTTATTGAGCTGCCGAGGAAGCGATCCAAATGGAGAGGGCTGGAGAGGTTGGAGAGGGAGGGCGGATAGATATGTCTGTGCCAGGAATGAGAGGCGTTGAGAGGGGAAGAGGAGAGAGGATTCAGGGGCTCCACCGGCACGAGTGAGTTAGGGGTAATTAAAATAGGAGAGGTTTTCAGTGAGTTTAGGTGATAGTGCTAGGATTTCGGAGTTAACAGAGGAAGCTACAGTATAGACCAAACTTCTTCTTTTTCTCTTCCGTATTTATATTCTTTAAGTCCACAAAGATGAATAAATAGTTGAGAGGGAGCATTGTACACTTCGCATTTACAGATAGACTGTGGAACATGCAGTTATATTTTGCTATATCCTTTAACAAATATTTGGCTTAGGCAATGCAATGCAAGTCTATTTGCCTCATAGCAAGATAGATAGATAGTAGATATTTATTCAGGTGTCCAGTAGCATACAGTACATCCAGTTAAATCCATACGCCATACACAGCACCAAAATATATAATACAAGAAATAAAAAGGCTAAGTTACTAACAATGGTAATAAATCACTTTGCACATTTGCCAGATTGGTTATAGGTTATGGCGGCCAGGATAAACGACCTCTTGAACCTTTCCATATTGCAGCTCATGCTCAGCTCACACAAAATACAGTAAAAGACCAATACAAATTTTGAAACAAAAATAAAAATCAGTCAGTTAAAATATATATTAAAGACCCTCACCGATTAACAACAATGTGTTCAGCCTAGACTTAAACATGGTCAAGCCTGTTTCATGTTCTTGGGAAAACCTTTCCAGATTTTTGCTGCATAGAACCTAAATGCAGCCTCACCGTGTTTAGTCATGGCTCTGGGAACCAGCAGGACACCCCTTCCTGAGGTGGTTCATATGGCTCTAGCATTTCGGCTATATATTTTGGTGCTCAACCATGAAGAGACTTGTACACAAGCAGAGCTGTTTTAAATTCTATTCTCTGAGCGACAGGAAGCCAGCGCAGAGACCTGAGCACTGGACTAATGTGGTCGTATTTCCTAGTTCTTGTCAGGACTCGAGCAGCAACATTCTGTATTGCAGCTGTGTAACCACTTGTTTTAAGAGGCCAGTGAGGAGGCCGTTACTGTAGTCTAACCTGCTGACGCCGTGGATTAGTCTCTCTACTTTTGATTCTGGTCTGACTCCTCGATTAGCCCTAAATATTATAGTGAGAGAGACTCAAGGTGACCAGGTACAATCTCGCTGTATTTATGTGGGCCAAAAACAATGATCCTTTTTATCAGTATTTAACTGAAGTTTGTTTGCATTGGCTTATGTATACCTGATACCCCTCAACTTCTCCAACCCAGAGGAAATGTCTCCGGGGCTGTGGAGCTGAATGTGGCTTGTTGGCTAAGCAGTTTGCACCGATGAGGCCAGGGTTTGTGTTCAGTTGGTGACGGGGGGTTGTTAGCTGCCACACTGATCAATACAAAAGGGAAACTACAAAGACCTTGTGGCCTCAAGGTGACTTTGGTACTGTTACAAAGAAGTTGAGATACTACTGGTATCAAAAAAATAACAGGCAAGGCAAAAGCAAGGCAAGGCAACTTTATTTATACCGTGCATTTCGTACACAAGGCTTATGCAAAATTACAATCAGGTTAAGTTAAGGCAAAGCACATATATAGAAACATCAAGACATGGGAAATACACGATGACTGGCCATTGACTAGGGGGTGGGGCTGAAGAAACGTGTTGAGGCAGACGCAGAACGACAGGGGCGTGGTTAGGGAGGGGGTATGTGTGTGCGGTTATTTACAGTCTGAAAGTCAGTGTTATGTAAAATATGACCCAGAGAGCTCCGTCCTTATCAGGTTTAGCGCCGTGGCTTGGCCTTGAAGGGAAGTGTTGACGGCTTAGGAAAGATAAGAGGTCCAGCTTCTTCAAACCTCCTCTCTCAGGAGGAAGAGAATTATTCCAGCAATAGTTCATACATTTATAATGAATTAGCTTTCTTCTTGGTCTCAGCATTAGTTCAGTTCTCCAGAGCAGGTAGTTCCCTTCACATTTCAAGCAGGTACCAAAAATTATATACAGTATCTTTAGAGACCAAGTTTTGATGCCTGTTAGGTCCAGGGACAGCATTAATGGAAGTTAAACGTGGTTGTTTCAGCTCAAATAAATGATATAGATTTAAAAGAAATAGTCTTTTATGGAATAAATTAACATTATTGTTCTGCTTTCTGGTTCTAGATGACAAATACTCTAGTATAGGTATCGGTATCAAAAAACAAGCATTGTTAAAGTACTGATAGCAAACGGTAGCCAGCCCTAGACTTCAGTCTGCATTGATTTACTTTGTGCCAGTAATATTAACAATAGTTTGCCAACTACTAAATGAAAGAAGAGAAAGGGACAATAAAACTTTTAACTATAATTGACATGTACACGGGGGCGACAGTGGCGCAGATGGTAGAGCGGGTCGTCTCATGATCGGAAGGTCAGGGGTTCGAATCCCGCCTCCTGAAGGTGCACATTGTCGTTGTGTCCTTGGGCAAGACACTTCACCCACATTGCCTCCAGTGTCTGCGTACACTGGTAGCCCCCTAGGAGAGACCAACAGGCCCGGTTTGAACCGTGAGGCCGTCCTTCCGTGGACCCACCACCTGCAGAAGGAGCCATGGGGGCCGGTGCTATGTGACCTGGGCAGCTCCAACTGCCCCCACGACCCGGCAACGGACAAGTGGAAGAAAATGGATGGATGGATGGATGGACATGTACACGTACGCTCGGATGTCAGTGACAGTTTTTGATTTGGATGTAAATTAGTTCCATCTCATAACTAAAATTCCCAGCTATAACCACAAACTCCCATTTAGGTCTTGCAGCAGATTTGAATACGTTTGAATACAATTACTATTCATGCTGCCCAGCGCTGGCATTGTTTCCGCTGTTTTGATTGTTCACCTTTCCTCCATGTCAAAAGAAAAGGTCGGATAACATTCGAATTCCAACAAAAGCCTGAATAATTTCCCGCCGCTCAAATCCCGTACGAGCCCCCAATTTTGCAATCCGGCGTCAAACCAAAGCTATGAAAGACAAAGACAAAGCTATGAAAGAAATGAAGTAGGAAAAAAAAAAATCGGAATGTGAATTTATTTAACAAAGAATTTGAGTCAGTGGATTGATACATGAACTTTGGGAATGAGGATGGCACACCAGCTGCTCACTCGTTTCAAAATGGGATTAATTAAACACGAAAACTCACACTGCCGTCTCGTCTCCACCAGGATTTGAACTTATTTAGTGAAAAAGAAAAAAGAAAAAAAAGGTTTTAGGTTCAGTTTTCCCTCTATCGTTTTCATATCAAAACAAAACCAAACGGTCATGCGAATGTGCCCAACAAGTCACTCCAGATCAGGCAAAAGTTCTCAAGCTGTCTGTGATATTTTTCATACAGTAGCAGGGGTTTACCTCATCTTCATTCTATAAAGAGTGAAGACGAGGTAAACTTGCTCACTCATGTATACAATGTCAAACTTTGCGACTGAGAGCTTACACAAACCACTTTTTACACGTTGCTCCAAACTGACCTTGTGAAATAAATTACAATAATGGGACACCTTCTGGACGATTGTGAGCTTGCACAAACATTCAGTAAAAAACGAAACGCACTCACATTTCGAAAAACAAAGGCTTGCACCGGTCCTGATGATGCAGCGATCAAATGGGCTGGTTTTAATTAAAGTCTGGGATGAACCTGTGCGCCTGTGTGTTGTAATTGGCTTTGGGCGGCGAGTGCGCACATAGCAATAAGTCATCGGGTAACGGATAAATGGGGCTGTGTTGATGAATGAGGATTAAGTCGTTTAATGGGTTTCATACAGGGCACAATGAGAAAATCTTTGTGTACAGAGCCAAATGTGAAACTGTGAAAAATAGAATCCTGCATTTGAGTTTCGACCTGTCTCCAATTTATAAACAGCAGGCGTGTCTAATTAGATGTTAGAGGGTTCAGACTTGTACCAAATGAAATGGTGTACAGTGTAGTTATAATTGATGTGTGCTTAATCCTCTGCTAACTCTTCTTGAATGTGTTTGGGAGATGGTTGTTCTATCTATGAATCAATAAGGTTTTAAAGGAGACGCATTAAAGGGATATTTTTCGTGATTTTTGACATATGGCCTAATTTCTTGGTTATCCAGAGTGTTGTTGATGTCTGGAGATATTCTTTTCTTACATTCATGCAGTTCTTATATTTGAAGAGTCTAGTGGTGCAAGGCTAGGGCAAGGCTAAAGCATGTCTATGGTATCAGTTAGCCTGTATTAAAAAAAGTCTGACCCACTCCCCAGTGCACCTGAGGTAAATCACTTATAACACCAGACTAACCATATAAATGTCTGTGTTGATAGAATAATTTTTGAAATATAACTGACCTTGTATCACATGAATTACCGCATTTTGAGGGACTATTTTCTCGCAGATCACTCCGCCGATGCGTTAGCTTACAGCCACGAAGCTGATGCCGCTCAAGTAATAATAATAATAATATTAATAATGCATTTTATTTCTTAGGCGCCTTTCAAGACACTCAAGGTCGCCTCACAACAACAAGTAAATTAACATCAACAATTAAAAACAGTTAAAATACAATGTTAAAACAGCATGAATAAAAAAGGACGATGCAGTTGTGGTCACAGTGAGTAGGCTTGTCTAAACAGATGAGTTTTGAGGATGGATTTGAAGTGTGGGAGTGAGTCGGTGTTACGGAGGTCAGGAGGGAGAGTGTTCCAGAGCTGGGGAGCAGAGCGACTGAAGGCTCTACTCCCATGGTGACGAGATGGGCGGGAGGGGGACAGTGAGCCGGAGAGAGGAGGAGGAGCGGAGAGAGCGGGCAGGTGTGGAGACATGGAGGAGGTCAGGCAGGTATGGAGGAGCGAGCTTGTGGATTGCTTTGAATGTGAGAAGCAGGATTTTGTATTGGATGCGGTGGGTGATGGGGAGCCAGTGGAGCTGTTGAAGGACAGTAGTGATGTGGTTTATGGAGGTGGTGTGTGTGATGATGCGGGCGGCTGCATTTTGGACCAGTTGGAGTTTATGGAGAGTTTTTTGAGGGAGACCAAACAGCAGGGAATTACAGTAGTCGAGACGGGAGGTGACGATATAAGTTATTTTAAAGTATAAGTTATTTTAAACGCAAAATGGTTAAAATGATTCTATCAACACAGACATTTATATGGTTAGTCTGGCGTTATAAGTGATTTACCTCAGGTGCACTGTGGAGTGCGCCAGACTGTTTTTAATGCAGGCTAACTGATACCATAGAAATGCTTTAGCCTTGCCCTAGCCTAGCACCACTAGACTTTTCAAATATAAGAACTGCATGAATTTAAGAAAAAAATATCTCCAGACATCAACAACACTCTGGATAACTTTTAAAGATGGTTTGATGTACAGATCTTTATCTCCTGGATTCTATTATCAGAGAAGGAACATAAAACTACCTTCCACATGTTTAAATACTGTCATCCATCACCAAAATGTGTTCATCCCGGTGCCATCTATTTGCTTCTGTGTTGTTAGCTGAAAAGGAAAGCTTGATTTCACTCTTTTATAATGTGTCATTCCCAGTACCACAAGTAGAAGAAGCTCCAGGCCAATGCACCAAACATTAAAACAGTAAAACAAATAAACAATGTAAGGGCCAAGCAAATGTAATGTACAGACAAAACAAATTCAATATCTAAACTAGAAACTGTTGCAATGGCTAAAGCCATGACTGCGGAATTTAGAAGTTAAATTGCATAAACTTGAACAATTGCATAAATTGTTTAAATTACAAACTATTTCAATAATATAGTATAAACTGGTTAATTTGCATATGTTCTATAAACTGGTCAAACTGTTGAAACGGCTGAACTTCTGAAATTGCAGAAGCTGCAGAAATGGCTGAAAGACCTGAAGTCCAATTAAAATGAATGGGCCGGAGAATCCGTATGGGGACTCTGTAGTGAGTGACATGCACAAATTGCATGTTCAGCTTTGTGGAGAAAAGCAAATATTCATGGAGGACCTCAAGAAGGATAGATCCACTGAATGGTTGCACTGCTTTATGACCGCGACGCTAGGGGCTGACATTGTCCGCCATTGCTGCAGGACCTCCATATGTGGGCGGCAAAACAAGCTAGTTTTCCGTTGGAATGCATAGCACTTTAAACACATTCTAAACAACTGTAAAGCCTGGTGCCTAATTCTTAAAAATGTTCTACAACTAGATATTGCTCCTGTGTTAAAATTGGGTTTGTTACAATTAAAGGGACCAGGCGGGTTTCATAAGAAACATTTTATAAATCTTGTATACTAATGAGGGCCAGACTTTTATTGACAGGCCATTAACATTAGAGCTGTAGACTCGAGGGCCGAGTCTACAGTGAAAATCCCGCCCTTATGCCCTATTTAGGAACATGCTCTGTCACAGCAGGGTAGTCTGTAAATCCGCCATGATTTACGTTTCAAACGTGGTCATTAGAAGCTGGGCAGAAGCTGTCTATTAATTCTATAGTCTATTGATCCATTCCCATGGACGGACAGGCTTTAGATGAGCCCAGGGCTGATTGGAGTCCCTCTGTAGATAGGGGTGAAGACTGTGGAACCAACGTCCAGTCCTTGTTGGAGCTTCATACAGTATCTTGTTGTTCAGACCCTGTTGGAAGTGAGTCCTTCAGCAGATACAATGCAGTACAAACGTCCAGTTGGTCAGTTGCCTAGTCTCTTAGTCTTTACTGTCTTAATTCCAATTTTAAAGCCTATAAATATCAATGTTGAGGTCCCCACTAAGCCTCAACTATGCATGATACATGTATGTCTAATTTAAAGGAATAGGCCACCGTTTTTCCATACTGAGATATGTTCTTACCTTTGACGAGTTCATTTGTACCTGTCTGGTCTTCACGTGTGCCTTCCATAACGTAAACACAGCACAGACGGCGTTAGCATTTAGCCTCTCTCTTCTCCTCTATAGCTCCAAACAAAGTGATGATAGAAGCTACCAAACTCTTCCACGTTTCCCCTATTTAAATATGGTTACGTGAAGTGTTACACCATAAAGTATAGTTACACAAATTAAATGTAAAGTTTGATATCTTCAAAGTAAAGTGAAGATATCACTGCGCGGATGTCAAATTACTCCTGGTATTATTACACCTTACAATATAGTTCCCCTTTTTATCCGCTTAGAAAATCCACATTGTTTAATTTACTTTATAGTGTACAGTAACACTTCACGTAACCATATTTAAATAGTGACAACGTGGAAGAGCTTGGTAGCTTCTATCTTCACCTCGTTTGGAGTTATAGAGGAGAAGAGAGAGGCTAAATGCTAACGCCGTCTGTGCTGTGTTTACGTTACTGAAGGCACACATGAAGACCAGACAGGTACAGATGAACCCGTCTAAGCTAAGGTAAGAACATATCTCAGTATGTAAAAACGGTGGCCTATTCCTTTAAAGAAGCACGTTTCGTGTGTTGCTGATGCCACTGACAGCTTTTCTCTGAACTTCACATCAAATGAAATAAAAACTTTTTGGAGATCATTTTGGAGGTGTCTCAAACTTTCTGACGGCTTTCATGCTTCAATTACTATAGCAACCATTTGTTTTGAAGAAATCGTTATTTCTCTTAAGTTGTCCTCGATTACCTTTAAAGAGCAAATCAATATCAGTACCAATGCGTCTCTTTGTCCTTATGCTAATTACCTGACTCCGGGACAACCGCGTGTTCAAAACTGGCGAAGAAGATTAGCTTTTGCCGTCAACACTACTCTAACACTGCTAATAATGACATACCAGGATAGATGACCAGGATTCGGAAGATTAAAGTCACGAAAACTTTATTCCCTAATACAAATCACCTAAGCAGAGCGCTCCACCTCCCCTCAAAGAGTCCCTAACACACTATATTAGTTTTCCCGTCCCCAAAGGAAAAACTGTCTCTCTCTGGGAGGAGTTGGAGCTTACGTCACATTTTCACATCACACAATCATTTGAGCCTAAGCTACGTCTCGTTGTTCCATTGGCTTCCGATCCGTCATGTGACGTTTGGCTCCGCCCTTCGCGGCCATTTTATGAGTTCATTCTCTTCCCCACGTTTTTCCTTTTTTCCTGGGGGAGGGTTCCATTGTTCTTCTCTCACACATCCCCCCTCGGATCTGTAATTTTCCCCTGTAATAAAGAACTGCAAACACTTCGGACAATACTTTGATTAACATTTCTAAATAGCCCTAAGGGCAACACATCACATGAAAATATTATATAACTCTTCAGCCCCCTTCTGATCTTATAAAAGATCATTTTAAACCATAATATTTTAGTTCACAAAAGTACAGCCTGTATCAAAAGTCGAAGTACAATTTCCCACAGTATAATACCAAAATAACCTGTTTACTTTATGTTGCGCATACTCAACCAGCTGCTGGGTACTTTCAAACTTTTCTCTCTCTTCCCAGGTATAATTTCCGCTTATTAATCTTTCCATGCAGAACTTGGATAGTTAGCATTCCATGTCCACAGTACAATTTCATTTGTTCTTTCCCTCTGGGACTGTCACTGATTGACACAAAAATAAACATTCCTGCAACACAAAGCACAACAAACACAGCAACACTAAACAGTGTTGTTTAGATACAATCTCCACCACCACTTTTCCATCTCCGCCTTATTCGGGGTTGTTCCATTCATATTTCAAGGCCTCCTGTACTCTTCTCAAGTACAGATTAGGAACACCCCCTTCTGACGTTTCCCTTGTCCCGAGCTCCGTGTCCCCCGGGGGCGCACAACTCACCATATAAATGCCCCCAGTGGAACCCAGAGCCCTGGAGACCATGCTGCGAATGAGAGGCACAACAAAACAAAACAAATACAACAAAACAAAAGTACAATACCTACAAAAATACCCACCTTTTGAAGGATATGGATCCAGGAACCGGAATTTAACCAATTTAGCCAGGTCCACTGCGGACCCTGGTCTTCTTGAGACTCGAGAAAGTCTTTGAGTTCCTTTACTCTATTCCTAATGGCTGTCCAATTGCCAGTGTCATCAGGGATATATGTACAGCAGTGGTCAATGCCCACTGCTGCGCACATACCACCCTGTTCAGCATACAGGGCGTCTAACGCCACTCTATTTTGCATAGCCACAGCAGCCACTGCCTTAAGTTCTGGACTCCGTTCCATTTGGTCCAAGACACCATCTATTACCTCAGTTAGGTCCTCCAGGATCCACCATACCTCATTTAGACGCTGCATGGAGGCCGCCACACCGATCATAGGGACCAGAGTGGCGAGCAATCCCCTCCCATCTCCGAACAGGGGCTTACGACCACCGTTATCAGAAAAGGGGACGTAGGATTGACCGAGGGTGCGGTCCCCCACCTTCAGCATTGCTCTTCTTACCATGCCATGTTTATGTAGGTTATGATGTCTATATTTTTGTACGGCTTTTTTCATTAAAGTGTCTGCAACTACTATAGATGAGGGCTTAAGTCGAGCTAGGGTACAAGTCCCGCACCAATCAACGGGAAGGGTCAAATAACTATTACTTCCACACAACCAAACCTGTCCAACCGGGGTGGGGAATCCCCACCTCGGTGGGACGGGAATCCATGGAGAGTAAGTTAGGGTCTTTTGTACTAACTTGGTCCATGTGGTATGATTCAGAGGCCACCGTTGCCCTATGACCATACAGTCGCTACACTTTAGTTCAGTTGTATTCACTAACTCACTATGAAGTTTAGCCACTCTAGTGGCCCATGTTTCCTCCCTGTTAGTAAACCCATCACCCAGGTAGTCCAAACAGGGTGTTTTACCCAGAAGCCAGTCACCCTTCCTGCATTCTCGCTTAAAACAGAAGGGCGCCACCAGCTCTTCTCTAAAATGTGTTGACCCTGCAAATTGCAGGCCCTTTTTCAGGGTTTCATTGGTCTTTACTGTCCAATTCACGGGCTGTATCCAATTCGAAAGATTGGCATACTTTGTATAAGATTCACACCCAGGGAGGACGGCACGGTTACCTCGTCCCCACTGATAGTGCCATAACAGGCATACATGAGCTGATGCCGAAATAGGGACTGGGACAGTAGATGGCACGTCCGCAGCATGGTAGGGCCTGAAGGAGCACACCCAACAGGGCGTGGTTGAGTTAGTTACCTTGGCTGTGTGTCTGGCTATTTTACCCATTTATTTTCTCCTGGTTCATGACCCCCTGTGATATGAGACCGTCGCTTCCTAGACCCATCTCCTTCTGTGGGAACAAACATATTAGTTACATCATAAATTTCAAATTTCAAAACAACATCATTTTTTCTTCCTCTTTTTTCCCCCGTTTTTATCGCATTTTCTGTACAATGAGTGATCCAGTCTAGGGTGTGTTGGTCCGGCACGGCACCTCTCATTTTTACCAACACTATACCTGCCTCGTTGCAGTAGATAACCAGATTTTCTCCAGGTGTTTTACCTACATTTTTGCATACTTCATAAAGGGCCAATTTCAATCTTTTAACGGGATGTCCTCTGATCGTCCCTCACAACTATAGAGGTCATCTATTATCATGACTGTTGGTATTATGAGCAAGCAAAGAGCAAATGTCAGGCCCCACACCCCATATGGACACCTTAAAGGTCCTGGTTTCAAGACCCAGGCCTTAAGTTCATATTTTTTAGTCTTTTTGATGTCTTTGTGACCTTCTGGGTTGGGGTTGGTGTCCCCCTCCCCCTTCAGTGGGCCTTTAGACCCACTACCATATCTGTCAGGTTGTGTCAACTGTCTGGGATGTGTATCAGTCCAGTGTAAGCCTGATTTCTCCGAACAGGGCTTCAAGTGTGACCAATGGTACAGTTATCACGCCCCGCAACCTTAACGGCAGTGTCAGTCCTTTGGGTCACTTCAAAAGGTCCTAAGTATCTTGGAGCGTCCCACCGGGTCCTATTGTGGTTCTTAATGTAGACTTGCGATGGTAAACCAGCTGTGTAGTCAGAAACATTGGTGTCAGTTGTCACAATAGGTGTTAGTTCTTTCAAAAGTGATTGGAGAGCCTCAAAATACGGTCTGAACTGGAAAATATTAATGACCTCAGGCAGGGGCGCTGAGTTAGATTTAGGCAGGCAACGGGCATGGCCCTACCAAACATCAGTTCAAAGGGAGTGAAGTTAGTGGTGTTATTTACAGTAGACCTAAGATGAAGCAACGCAACTGGAAGTAAGGACAACCAAGTAGCTTTGGGGTTGTCTCGCAACATTTTAGCAAGAACACTTTTTAGGGATCTGTTCATTCTTTCTACCTTAGCGTTGCCTTTAGGATAGTAGACACAGGAAAATGATTTGTTAATTCCCAAGAGTGAGCAAAGAGTCTTAACATCATGTGCCGTGAAGTGAGTACCTGAATCACTATGTAACTCCGAGGGTACCCCAAAAATAGGGATCCATTCTTTCAACAATACAGCCATCACTTCAGCTGAGCTTTCCCTTTTACAGGGGAAAACGCCGGCCATCCAGAAACGTGTCTACAATACCCAGAAAAAACGCTTACCTTGGTGTGGTACGAGCATGTCTGTAAAGTCAATCTGGATCACATCACCAGGGAAGCGTCCCGTTTTCACGGCGCCGCACCTTGTGTATGATGGGGGTGTGGATTAAACAAGCCACACACTGACACGCACGAACAAAGTCTTTGCAAAGTAGCAAGGGTGTCTTATAGAAATAGTATTGTTCCAGAATCCGGGACATGGCCTTCGGGCTAAGGTGATTAATGCCATGCAATTCTTCCAGAACGCTTTGTTCCATGGATGGGGTCAAAAAAGGCAGGCCATTAGGCCCCCGATACACACCATCAACATAGGCGTCAGCAAGGCGATGTTGTAACCAAAAGTCCTCACCGTATTTTTTATGATGGGAACGACAGTCAGTGGTACTCAAGAGTCCCTGAAAGACAGGAGCAGCCAAGAAGGGCTTCCAAAAGGTGTTTAAATGAAACTTAAGATGGTGTGCCCTTCCGGTCGGCAAGGTCTCCGCTAAGGTTCCCAAGCTATCCCACACTTCCCAGGGCATCCAGAGATGACCTGAGTCCGTCAGTGCAACCTCATGACCGTCAATATTAGTAAGTTGGACCCACCATCAGAGTCCAACTGTAAAGATTCCAAAATTGAAGATTGAACGGTTTCAACTAACATTAAGGCTTCACAGTCTCCATCAATGGGAGAATCAAAATGGTAACTACCAGCCACTTTGGCCGCCACATCCGCCGCCCTGTTGCCAATGGCAGTCATAGTCCCTGCTTTGAATGGCCCGAAACCTTCACCACCGCCACCGCAGCAGGGAGCAACAGACAGTCAGCCACTTCCTCGCAAAGTTCTTTATGGGCTATAGGAGTGCCCTTCGCGGTCAAAAAGCCGTTCTTTTCCAGGACGACAAGTCACGCAACACTAGGCCACACACATAAGCTGAATCGGTGTAGATCGTGACCCGCTGACCCGAAGCAACCTCCAAAGCCAACTTCAAAGCCATCAACTCCGCAAACTGGGCGGAGGAGCCACCACAGGGGCCCCAGCTGGTAACAGTGCGAGTGTGGTCCGGTGGCGAGAGTTCAACAACTGCCGCCCCAGCTGACAGGGACCCGTCCGGGAGCCTATGACAATCAGTGAAAAGTAAGCGAGAGTCTGGTAAAGGTTGGTCAGATAGGTCAGGCCTAATCCGAGCTTGAGATTGAGAGAAGGACTCACAACAATGTGGAGAGCCAGTAAGGGTCAGCCCTGCCGAAGCGTTTGGAGCATCATCGGCTGCAAAAGTCAAGTTCGGGGCCGTCAGCTCCCTAGCAAGTTTCAGTTGTCGCTGAGGAGTTAGGGCAAAAGTTTTAGATTGAACATAAGCTACCACCGAGTGAGAGGTATACACCACCAATGAATGACCCATTACTACATGGGCCACTTTCTTCAATAAGGAAGCCAATGTATCAGCGAACAACGCACAGTCAGTGGCTTTCTTAGCAATGGGATCCAACAAGGTGGATGCATAAAGTATGATATTGCGTTGACCACTTGCTCCTTTCTGCCACAAGACCGCATGTCCAGAGCAGTTAGTAATGGTGGTGTCAAGATGGAAAGACTTACCATAGTCCGGGATAGCTAGGTCAGCACAGGAAGCCAATGCTGCCTTCAGATCTGTAAAGGCTTTATCAGCCTCCTCCGTCCAAGACAGAGAGGCTTGGAGATCCCGAACCCCGGCTGCGCGGATAATATCCCGCAATGGGGCAGTCTTACCTGTGTAGTCCATAACATGGTGTCTGGAGTAGTTCGCCAACCCCAAAAAGGAGAGAAGGGACCGTACCGTATCCGGACGGTCGGCCGCAAGAATGGACTGTCTCTGAGTGGCACTAGGGGTAATATGACCAGCCGAGATAACTTTACCCAAAAGACAACTTGTGATCGGCAACATTGTAGCTTCGTCTTTGAGACTTTAAAGCCACATTCAAGGAGACGTGACAGGACTGCGGCCGTCACATCTAGACAATCTTTAGCACTTCTTGCTCCGATCAAAAACGTCATCTACGTACTGGACGACAACTGCACCAGAAAGGACTTCGATCGGGGACAAACAGTCCTTCAAAACTTTATTGAAGATCCCAGGGGAGTTCCTATGACCTTGAGGTAAGACTTTGTACTGAAGTTTTACTCCCCCATAGGTAAATGCAAATTGGTACCTACATTCCTCAGCCAAAGGGATGGTGAAGAATGCATGTTTTAGGTCAATGACTGTAAAGTACTTCATTTCAGGTGTCAAGACTGAGAGACATTTGTGAGGGTCTGGGACAGGCAAAAGAGGTGTAGTGGTGACCTCGTTCACCTTTCGGAGGTCATGTGCAGGTCTAAAGGTGCCATCAGGTTTTGGGACTGGGTTCAAAGGAGTATTCCAATGGGAATCAGAAAGTTCTAATACCCCAGCTTCCCATAAATCTGTTAGGGCGGTTTCAATGCCCTCCCGTTGTTTGTCTGTTCGAAAGGATCTTTGTGGGACATAGACACGGGAACCCGGAACAACTTCCAGAATTACCGGGTCCATCTTTGTGCATCGACCGATGTCCGATGGGCCCCTCGCCCACAAGTCCTCTGAGAAGCGCTGTAACATGTCCGCCGCCCTTCATGGTCGGTCAACTCCCGGCCATGAGACCGAGAAAGGATCTCTTCTTCGGCCACTGTTTCGTCTGTTGCTTTACCTATGTCGACCTTGTATGCCTGTGTACTAGAACTGTACATTACCCCATCCATTCCAGTCTGCTCCCAGTCCAGAACATTGTTAAGTTTATGTGTTAGGGGACCCAACTCCCTGGCCTCATGGCCAGGGCCCAAAATAGTGACACGTGTGGGTCAGTTAAAGTGTCTCTTTTGTAGAAGCATTTTATATTGTCTGGTAGAACAACTGGGGCAACAACACCTGATTTGTGTACATAGAAATGTGTGGATGTGATATTATAGGTATTACCTTTAACCTCACTATCAAAAGCCAACTGATATTGGGCGTCAGCATTTCTGTCATAGAAGAGGGTGCAGTGCAGTGGATCTTTTGGAGGGGCGTATGGGTGGAGCATAGTGAACCAGGGTTTCCATTCAAGCATTTTTGCGTAGAGTCCAGTCATTTCAGGAGTCCCTGGCTCGAGGAGTAGCCAATAAATGGACACTCCTTCGTCCATGTGTTCTTCTCGAAAAACATAAAGTCCATGTGATCGTGCCGGTGTACAGGCGATGGAATATCCGTTTGGCCATGTGAGATACATGGCGTCAGGGGAACAGTTGATAACGGCACCTGTAGCTTGTAGAATGTCTCGACCCAGCAGATTCACCGGAGTCTGTGGTGAATAGATCAATGACGATTGAAAGTCTGTCCAGCCAGTTTAAGAGTCAGTTCTTTGGTCATGCGTAGAGGGGTTGCCTTTCCCGTGAGTCCTGAAAGATTGATGCTTTTGTCACTTAGCATATTTGGTGTTGCTTTTCTAGTCGTGGAATGAGTGGCTCCTGTATCCACGAGCATCAGCAACGTTTCCCCACCCACCTCTACTGGGACAAATGGTTCTGGGGTGGGTCCAGGACTCACTGGGCACCCCTAGCAGAAGTCATCTTGGCCGTAGGGGAGGCAACCATGAGTGTCATTTACTGGATAGTTGCCACCACCGCCCCCACGATTCCACGGGGCTGGTCCAAAACGGCTAGGTCCCCCTGTTGGATATCGGAGCCGCGGTGCCCCGCGTGCACCTCCCAGAGGCACACGAGCAGGTGGGTTGGGGCAATCCCTAGACCAATGACTGGGGTCCCCACAGTTAAAGCAGGCCGCCTGTTGGCCACCTCGGGTACAGTCTCTTGACCAATGATCCAGCCCCCCACAGTGAAAGCAGCCCTCCTGTTGGCCACCTTGGTTGCAGTCTCTTGACCAATGATCCAGCCCCCACAGTTAAAGCAGCCCTGGTCTTGGCCCCTTCCAGCTCCAGTAGCCCCATAGCCCGTTCCTCCGAATCCCCTGCCCCTAGACCGTCCCCTAGTGTTACCTTTACCCCTACCTTGGCCGTGTACATGCGTGTGCATTTGAGATAGTGGCCCTAAGGGCTGGTCTTGGGAGGCGTATAAGACGCCTGCTTGTGTAGGGACAGGTGTCAGGGGTGTGGGTGTTGTTGCCACCATTTGTGTCTTTTTTTAATTGTTATTTCTGGCAACCGTAAGTTGCTGCCGTGTTTGATTAAGCTGGCTCTTTAGCAGCTCTTCCTGCATGTTTTCAATGTTACTTTGTCTATCACGGTGTTTTTTATTAAAAATTTCTGCGTGGTGTTTAAAATGAGTCAGAAATGTGGTTGAGTCTGAGGTCAGTCCTGGGACATTGGTCAGACTTGTCTTAATTGGTTCTGGAAAAACGTCCAGCACGTTCTGGAGGAACAGACAGGATGTCTGGGGGTGTCTGTACGGGTGTACATGCATGGATGCAATGTATAATTGGATACACTTATCCAGAAATTGAGTAGGGCATGTGCCCGGTACAAATGATGGGAATGTGGGAGGTTGTGGGGATGGTGGTGGATACATAAGATCCAACACTGTCAGAAATTCTCTGCCAGGGGATCAAAGGGTTCATGTACCTGCACGTCGTGCAGGTTTGCGGTTCTCAGTAGGTGGCTTACAGCGTGAGGGGCCGCACATGCGGACACCAGGCCCTTAATATCTCCAACCGCCAGCTGCGCGTTAGCACATTGTAGCTGTATTGTGCGGAACCATTTTTTGCCCCCTTCTTGTAGGGGGGTAAGGTATCCCTAAGGTGTTGTAATTCGATACTACTCAGTGGCTTATAGGCCACTGGGACCGGGTCCCCTGCATTTACTGGGGGTCCCGTTGGAATAAGAGGATAATTACCTCGCTGTGTGGCTCCTTTTGGGAGCCCAGCCAATTCCTTAGTCTTTTTCTCGATTGCCACCTGTAGGTCCAATACATCCTTATTTGCCTGTCGCAGCCTCTCCTTCCAGTCATCCTCCCTCTCATGGTCTCTTTCTTAAGTTTAGTTAGACGATCCAAAGCGCCTCTTTTTTCAGTGTATAGCGCGCTTAATTCATCATATGTTTGATATGCCTCCTCATTGGCCTTACAGCGGCCTTCTTCCTCGCTATCATCCGATAAAGGAAAAAGGGAATCTTTTCAGATGACTTCTTCTTTTGTCTCACTACCGGGGCCTGGTAGGCCTCGTTTGCCTTAAGCGCGAGTTCCTGTATTCTTTCGGTTAGTTCGTGAACCTCGGCCTTTCTTTCTTCTTTTTCTTCATTAAATTTGTTCATTAGTTCTTGTTGGGCCTTTTGGTATTCTTCTGTTGCCTGCTGCGTCTGCGCCTGTGAGTTTCTCTTCAGCGCATTAATGGCGTCCATTGTGTCCTGAGCGTATTTTCCCGTTTGTTCGATCACTTTAATCCCCCACAGTTGTCCACTTGCATCCCGTGGTGCAGGCTTGTTATCAGTGTAGGCGCGGGTTATCAAAGTCCTTACCTTATCATGTTCCTCCACTGATAACGAGTTTGAGGCTGCCACATCCACATCCACCACCCCATGGAGAGTTAGCTGCGGGTATAGGGTGGAGCCTGACTCATCACCCTTGGCGTATGGAGGAGGGGCCGTTGGGGCCAAGGCGGGAGCTCCTCCTCTTGGGAGGGGCTTTCGGGTCCCGCCCCCCGAAGTGGGGGAAAAATGTTCTTGTTTTTCATCCATTGCGCTGTTGCCAGCTCCAGGATAGGTTCTATTCGTTTTCTCAGCTTGTAATACTTACTGATTGTGAGTTCCAGCAATTTCTTCTCACTTTTCGAAAGTCCGCTGTTCTTCTTTAACTTTTCCTCCTTCCGCAGTTCCATCGTGCAGGCCTCCACAGTTGCAGTCAACACCCCGCAAAAGAACTCCAGTGTTTGTGGAGCCTTTGGGTCTCTCTTTTGTTCTCTGAATCCTTGTGCACAGGCCTCGACTGCTTTGTTCAGGGCTTTTCCCGCCATCTTTTTCAAAAGAGGTGATGCCTTACTTACCATTTTCACCCATCCTTCGCAGTCTTTTAATTCCAACATTTCCTTACCTGCTTGTAACTGTTCCCTGCACACAAATTATCCTTACTACAACTACCTCGTATACTTTTATAGTCACAAAAAACCGAACATTAACTCACCAAATTATTTATATATATTTCGCCAATATTTCGCCAATTAATGGAATTTAAGGATCTTATTTATCCTTTGGCCTCCAACCGAAGTATTTCAAACAGCCCCCAAGTCTGTTTACGATCTTATCTCGACCGCTTGATTTCAAGACGCGCGTCCGTGTCTTTGGGAGATACTACCTACGGACCTTTCGGCTTTTAGAGGGAGAAAAACCCACCGCGTAGCTCTTCTGAGGCCTTAAACCTACAACACAACCAGGCCTTAAACCTGCAACTCAAAACTCCAACCCAGCGCGCATACTTTAAGGATTTCGCCGAATCCTAGGGCCTTGAACCCACCACACACTTAACTTTAGAATTTAACTTTAATTAACTTTATTTTAGTTCGGTAATTTAGATATTAATAATAACGTTTTTCCCTTCTCCCGTCCACCATCAATTCACAGATTCCACCATTCAACAGTTAACTTCGTTAAAAAGTAATCTAAAATTTGGAAAAAATGCCAATAGACGCACTTTGAGACTCACAGTAGTAGTGATCAAAAGTCGTCTTACCTTAATCTATTTGGACGTCCGTGAAGTTTCCTGTTGAGTGGTCGTGGAAGGAAGATCCCGGCATGTCCTACCGCGAAGATTTCACCAGACTAGACCTTCGCCAGTCCGTTAGTTGACGAACCAAAACCACCTCCTCCTTCAGCACGTACAGGGTCCCCAATGAAGAAATCGTTATTTCTCTTAAGTTGTCCTCGATTACCTTTAAAGAGCAAATCAATATCAGTACCAATGCGTCTCTTTGTCCTTATGCTAATTACCTGACTCCGGGACAACCGCGTGTTCAAACTGGCGAAGAAGATTAGCTTTTGCCGTCAACACTACTCTAACACTGCTAATAATGACATACCAGGATAGATGACCAGGATTCGGAAGATTAAAGTCACGAAAACTTTATTCCCTAATACAAATCACCTAAGCAGACCGCTCCACCTCCCCCTCAAAGAGTCCCTACACACTATATTAGTTTTCCCGTCCCCAAAGGAAAAACTGTCTCTCTCTGGGAGGAGTTGGAGCTTACGTCACATTTTCACATCACACAATCATTTGAGCCTAAGCTACGTCTCGTTGTTCCATTGGCTTCCGATCCGTCATGTGACGTTTGGCTCCGCCCTTCGCGGCCATTTTATGAGTTCATTCTCTTCCCCACGTTTTTCCTTTTTTCCTGGGGGAGGGTTCCATTGTTCTTCTCTCACACATCCCCCCTCGGATCTGTAATTTTCCCCTGTAATAAAGAACTGCAAACACTTCGGACAATACTTTGATTAACATTTCTAAATAGCCCTAAGGGCAACACATCACATGAAAATATTATATAACTCTTCAGTTTCAACTTGAAAACACGATCTCAAATTACTCACCTCATGAATGCACCTTGGAGAAATGAATGAAGAACACAGTGTCTCCAAGGCTTTGCGCTGACATATTGACTCAAATGGAGAGTGGATCTCCACTTTATAACACTGGATTGAATATTTATTCGATTATTATTAATATTATTTATTTATTTTGCACAGTTGCAGTGTAAGATAGCAGTCTGAGTAGTGAGTGACATTTAAACCAAATACCAGCACAAGTCTATTTGATGAATCAGGTAAAAACCCACCCTCTCCGAGACATCTGTCAGAATGAAAGTCTGAATATGCCTGCTTCTTAATCAAAAACTCGACAGAAAAAGAACAGTGTGGGTTTTGAGGACAAATACGCAGACAGATGGTGCAAGTGCAAAACAAATGAGCAAACAGAAAAACTACATTGGAAGTGCAAATAAAACATGAAGAATGATTTAGCGTGGCCATACATTTTCTGAAGGGCTATACATTTTTTGAAGGGCACGTTTGCCTCCTAGACATGCGGCAAACGTGTTCAAATCATATTGAGATATTGACTTATCATTAGTGATGTTGTAGGAAAAGGTTCTGAAGTCATTATCTATACTAGGTCGTTTTACTGTTGAGGATGTTTCACTTCTAAGCTAGAGAGGTTTCATCAGTTTCATATAAAATTCTCACAAACCGCAAGACCATACTGAGAACATAAACAAAAGGAACAGCTGCAAAGAACAGTGCAAGGACCATATTGAGAACAGAAACAAACAAAAGGAGCAGTTGCAAAGAACAGTGCAAGGACCATATTGAGAATGCAAACAGCCACTGCACAAGAGGATATACCAACACTGCAGGGAAAGCCAGAGTCAGCAGTACATCTCTAATTTAAAGCCACCAACTACAGCTTTGTAGACAATGAGGTCAAACTTTTGAGAAGGAGAAGATATGTATTTAAAGAGGCCAAATTGGGAAGAAAACTCTTCACTTAATAGAGGCCTCAATTAAGTGCAGAGTTAGCCACTGCACTACCTCTGCAGTATCCTTTATTTACATAAGCAATCTAAACTGAAACAGATATTGTACAAATGTATCGCCAAATGTGCAGCGTGGAGCTGGCGAGAGCCTTTTGAGATGGACCGTAATTGTGAGCGAATAACCCCACATCTACTTTCTACGACGCGCTTGAGAGGCTGAAAATGCTCTGTCTTCATAACAAACAGTGTATTTGTACAGCGCAGATAAGGCTTCATCTGTGCTCACTTTGCTCCAACTGTGGGGGAGAAAAGGTCAAGGAAAATGTGGCTCTTCATCACTTCTTCCGAACCACCATCCAACTGCCATTTGCCATTACAAATAAGTAAAGATAAGGACGGGTCACTACTGGTAGATACTTTCATAGCAAATGCTTTTATATGATCAATAAAATTCAGTATTTTATATAAATGACTGTGTCCCTAACTCCTCACTTTCTATATACAGTAGTGCGCTCATTCTGTTGGCGATTTGGACACGAAGTGAGCAGCGTGTCTGAATCACCAAAGACTCACTAAAGATCGCTAAACTTCGGTTAAAATGTATTTTAGATAGATATTAGTCAGATACGTTTTATTTAATACGCAAACAAGCTACATTTTACGCAGCTTGAATTATTGCCTTTTTGCCCGAGCAGGGAAGCTATCGATCATTTAACCGCTCAAGGTAAAGGTTAGCAGCTAACGTAATTTACATATATGTAAGTGGTTTATTGTGTTTAGTTCAAAGGCCTGTCGCTGTCTGTTCTCCTCTGACTCACGCAATGCATTGTGGTCTGTATTGACCCGACTCGTGGCTATCGCTGCACACCACTTTTCAGAATGCACTGTGGGAAGTTTTGAGTGCTCTACTTTTGTCTCTCTTGACGTTTGGAGACCACTAGAAAAATGCATGACGACTATATAGTGCACTATACTGAGAATAGTTTGGACAGTCAGACACAGCCTATTAGTTTATTATTCTGGAAAGTATATCTTGTCCCAGAATATTTGGCGGTTTTGACAACACCATCTCATGCTCTATTGTTTTTGCTTCCACATGGTTACAAACACAAAAAGATTACCATCCTCTGGAATTAGGTTTGACTAACCCGGACCATCATTAATAAAGCTTCATTATGGATGGTCCTGGGGACAGTAATTCTGTAGCGCTACGTGACAGGCAAATGTAAACACTAGCATGAGCCTTCACTTAATTACAATGTGCCCGGTTGACGAGTTTGACTTTGTTCTATCTTGTTAATTAACGCAAAGACTCTTCGACTCTCTGCGAACAGGATTTCTCATTTACCGCATAAGACACAATCACCAGCCTCGTGGACACAGTTAGCGTTAGCATGTGCCATGTTTAGACTAATAGGTTTTGATTACTCTACGATAGGGAGCAGGCGTGCATGCATATAAATGGATCATACTATCTAAGAATGATGGGTAAGTTCATTAGCTCATGTAAATAAATCCTTTGTAGGTGTATGGCCACTGTCAGCTTCATGTGGAGGAAATATATATTGGGGTTTATATGAGGAGGAGTTGTCACGTCCAATCTTGGATACAGGTTAAACCAACAAAGGATTACACGTGATTTCAGTACTAAAAGGCATCAACTTTTTTAATGCCATTTTAATGCCCATATATTATATTTTAATGCCACAAATACAGAAAAAAACTCAGTGCATACTGTATTTCTTAAGATTTGTAAACATTTCATCAAACAGAGGAAAAATAATTGGAAAAAATGGGCAACTTTTGAGCAAAAACAATGTGGTAAATTTCAACCAAAACTGCAACTGAAAAGGTTTTAGACCATCATTTTGGTATTTTGAATATACTAAATACTATACATTGTTGAGCAATGTCATCATTTTCCCAGACATTTTGATTTAATGCCAGTTTGAATCCAATTGTATGCTTTCCAATGACATGTAAGGCCTTGATTTTGGCACAATTCATTCAATGACTTTTAATGCTTTTTAATGTCCCGCAGAAACCCTGGGTCGAGGTTCAGCAACACACCTACACAGCCTGAATGACCAGGTTATTCCATCAATTGATTTCTTCTTCTTCCCTGATGGCACGGGCATATTCCAACATGACAATACCAGGATTCTTTGGACTCGCATTGTGAAAAAGTGGTTCAGGGAGCATGAGACATCGTTTTCACACATGGACTGGCTGCCACAGAGTCCAGATCTTAGTCCCATTGAGAATCTTTGGAGTGTGCTGGAGAAGGCTTTGAAATTTGTTACACTTTCCCATCATCAATACAAGATCTTGGTAAAAAATGAACGCAACACTGGTCATCGTAGTTCGAGCTGTACTTGTAGAAGCAGCATTGCACCCTCTGCTGGCGTTGTGTATCACTGCATTGAGTAACATTTGAGGGGTATTATTTTGATTATTTGAAGTTATAAGACAAAAACGTCAAGGCTAAGGTGTCCTAAAGAAGTTTGATATTCACATCTCGCTGTGATATATCCTGTTTGCCTATTAAACATTCTTATTCCATTTTATTGCTTAGTGTACAATATTATGATCACTCCTCGAAGTTTTTTTTTTTTTTTTTTACCGACTCTGCTGCATTCCTGCTTGATTACAACACAGCCCTAGTGCAATAAAGGGTTATGACTGTCCTCTGGGGGCCCGGGATAGCATAGTGGGGCATTTACTGTGGCTTTATGAGCTGATGACTTTTATATATACTCCGTGCGCTCCATCCGGAAACACTGCGCTCTCCGGGGATCTATAACTATGCAACACGGTGGACCCCTTTAGTATTAAATTGCCTGTTATGGAGCCAGTGGGAATGAAGACCTATAATCGGTAACTACTTTTGCTTCTGTGACGGCTTTTATTTACGGTTAATGTTTGCCCTGAATTGTTTTCCATCTCAAAAGCTGTGGAGCTCAAAGATTACATCGGAATATTTATGTACGGTAACTTTCTGTGTTGTTTGTAAGCTTGTTTTGCTATGATTAAGTCTGTGGAGAATAACGTATCTTGTGTACGTTCCGTTTTATTGATGAGCGCAATGTGGGAACAACAATACAATATGTGCGGTAAATTTCTGTTTTGCATACCACAGGGAAGCTATTTTCAATGAAATTTAAAGATATTGTTTTAAAGATACCTTTTTTTATGCTGTTCCTTTAGGGGAAAAAAAACTTACTTGAAGTTGAGATTTGTTGCATTCAAGCCTTGAGTAATTATGCATATTTCATATGTATAATTATTATATTGTATTCTCCTGACGCACAGTCCACCTGATGATGTCTGACGATTACACTGTAAAATGTAAAATTTGTTTCAACTCATTCCAAGGGCTGCCAAGAAATTTTATGTGTAACCAATAACCATTTTACAATCTAGTCGATTTGAAATGTGAGATTCACCTCTTTCGTTCAATTGTATTCTTAGGTTGACATAACTGTTTCCAGTTGTCTGAAGTGAAAAACTTAGGTTGACACAACTGATTTAATTTGTAACTGACGTTTTTCACTTCAGACAACTGGAAACAGTTATGTCAACCTAAGAATACAATTGAACGAAAGAGGTGAATCTCACATTTCAAATCGACTAGTAGATTGTAAAATGGTTATTGGTTACACATAAAATTTCTTGGCAGCCCTTGGAATTAGTTTTTTGAGTTGAAACAAACATTTTACAGTGTACTGGACTTGCTGTAATCATTCAGTGCTCCAAATTCCCCTTACAACAAAAGATGGCTTCAAACGACTGACTATTGACCTTATTAAATCTGTCAAAGTTTATTTTCTTGTCATTTTTTAATCTAAATATACAATAGTTTCTGTGCTTGTGACTCATTATATTCATTTGGCTAAAAGTGTGAATTTGTGACATGACATTGTTACCGTATAATTAAACTATGTAAATGAATAGGCAAGGCAAGGCAAGTTTATTTGTAAGTAGAGCACAATTCATACACGAGGCAATTCAAAGTGCTTCACAGTTGCAGAAAAAATTACAAGAAAACAGTTAAAATCAATCAATAAAACAACAACACAAAGTTAATCAATTACAGTAAAAGGCAAGAGTGCAGATAAAATACTTTCAGTTTTCATATGCACGGGTAAAAAGAGCTGTTTTCAGCCTGGATTTGAACATTGTCAGAGTTGAGGCCTGTCTCACATCCTCATGAAGACTGTTCCAGATTTTAGCTGCATGAAACTGAAACGCAGCCTCACCGTGTTTATTATTGACTCTGGGAACCACCAGGAGACCCCTCCCTGAAGTTCTCAGGGCCCGAGATGGTTCATACGGCTCTAACATGTCAGAGATGTACTTTGGTGCTAAACCATGAAAAGACTTGTACACAAGCAGAGCTGTTTTAAATTCTATTCTCTGAGTGACAGGAAGCCAGTGCAGAGACCTGGAGCACTGGACTAATGTGGTCGTATTTCCTGGTTTTTGTCAGGACTCGAGCAGCAGCGTTCTGGATGTACTGCAGCTGTCTAACAGCTCGTTTAGAAAGGCCAGTGAGCAGGCCGTTACAGTAGTCTAACCTGCTAGAGACAAATGCATGGATGAGTCTCTCTAAGTCTGGTTTTGACACTATTCCTCTGATCTTAGCAATGTTCTTCAGATGGTAAAAAGCTGATGATGTTATTGCTTTGATGTGGCTGTTTAAGTTCAGGTCTGAGTCCATGATTACTCCTAGATTTCTAACCTGATTTTTTGGTTTTAGAGCGAGAGACTCAAGGTGACTGATAACACTTTGTCTTTGTGTCTGTGGGCCAAAGACAATGATCTCAGTTTTGTCTGAATTTGTTGGAGAAAGTTGTTTTGCATCCACAAACTGATCTGTTCGATGCAGTGACAGAGAGTATCTACAGGCCCATGTTCACCTGCCGTCAGTGACACGTAGATCTGAGTGTCATCTGCGTAGTTGTGGTACGACACATTGTTGCTGTTTATTAGCTGACCCAATGGAAGCATGTACAGGTTGAATAAGAGGGGTCCCAAGATTGACCCCTGGGGGACTCCACAGGTCATGGAAATTTTGTCTGAGACACAGTTGCCAATTTCGACAAAGTACGTCCTATCCTCGAGATAGGACTTGAACCAGTTTAGAGCAGTACCAGAGATTCCCACCCAGTTTTCTAACCTGTGAAGTAAGATCCCGTGGTCCACTGTGTCAAAGGCAGCGCTCAGGTCCAGCAGAACTAAAACTGAGACCTTACCTGCGTTGGTGTTCATACGGATATCATTTGTCACCTTGATCAGAGCTGTCTCAGTGCTGTGGTGGGGCCTAAATCCTGACTGGAAAGTATCAAACACATTGTTAGATAGGAGAAAGTAAGTGAGCTGTTGATATATTACTTTCTCTAGGACTTTTCCTAAAAACGGTAGGTTTGATATGGGCCGGTAGTTGTTCAGTACCTTGGGATCAAGGCTGCTCTTCTTTAGAAGAGGCTTAATGACCGCGGTTTTCAAGGCCTTTGGAAATGCTCCAGTCTCAAATGAGATGTTAACTAACTGAACAAGTTGTGGTAACAAGCTGGTCAGCACAGACTTCAGAAATCTAGTGGGTAATTCATCAAGGCAGCATGTACATGAACTCAGACCGGAGATGACCTCTTCGATTGTTTTGTCAGTAACAGGAGTGAAATGTGTCAGCTCAAGGTGTCTAGCTGGTGGCAGGGTTGGTATTTGTGTTGTGGAAATTATGGCATTTTTTATGCCTTGGACTTTATCATAAAAAAATATTGCAAACTCATTGCACTTAGATGTAGAGATTAGTTCTAAGGGCAGTGAAACTGGAGGGTTAGTTAATCTGTTTACTGTGGAAAACAGAACACGAGAATTGTTTCTACAGTTTGCGATGATTTTAGAGAAGTATTTCTCCCTTTCTCCACGCAAAATCTGGTTGAACTCACAAAGCCCTTCTTTCTATATCTCACAATGAACCTGGAGCTTTGACTTGCGCCATTTCCTTTCGGCTTTTCGGCACTCCCTTTTCTGTGCCCTGACCGAATCTTCACTTCTCCAAGGTGCCTTTTGTCTATTGTTAACCATTTTTACCTTGACAGGAGCAATAGTATCCAAAACATTTAAGACGCTTGATGTATAAGAGTCCAACAGATTATCAACATTTGAACATGGAGGATTTTCAAATCTGATCATTTCCATAAACTGTGTCCTTGTTGTATCATTTATGTGTCTTCTTTGAATAACTCCAGGCCCAACCACTGGTTTTGGTGTAACAGACAAGTCAAAAAAGACACAAAAATGATCAGATAAAGCAACATCAACAACATTCACATTTGATATATTAACACCTTTTGTAATAACTAGATCTAGAGTGTGACCTTTGTTGTGGGTCGCCTCACTCACGTGCTGAGTTAAACCAAACATTTCAAGAACAGCATTAAGTTCTTTTGCATGCCTGTCATTGGTCACATCCACATGAATATAGGTTTTAAAACTGGCATTCCCAAACAGCCCTAAAGTCACAGAGTGCAAGGGTAATCTGACCTTTATGTCTTCTGGTCTCTAAGAGGATTTTGAGAAATACCAATAATTACCTAAACACATGGTAAAGTCACCCAAAAATACATCTCCTTGGAGAAAACTCAGATCCATTTTAAGCCTAACGGATGTTATACGTGGCCCTCCCATTGGACTAGGGAAAGAATTTCGCACCAGGCAGCAAATTTCCCTTCCCCAGCCATACATTGCTGTGTAATACTTCACCCTATGTATACTATAAAATACATTATTTCATTTCACGAGGCTAGAAAGTAGCCCGACATGCGTCTTCAGGGTGAGTGCACTTAATGTGTCAGGACATCACCAGCTCAGCTCATGCGTTCATTTGCCATCTCAACAACCTTATCAGCCTATAACTGAAAATTGAGTCGCCACAGCCATAGAAATGACAGAAATGCCTTTCGCTATCTGACCCTGTTCCTACAAATGCGCACATTTTGTTGGCCAGTGGCTCCCGGACTCGATTTAAATTGAGCGTTCCATCCCCATACAAATGAAGCCCGGCGCCCATATGTGAGGAGTTATGTTTTGTCGTTTTCATGGCATTTATATAGTTTCTGTTGTTTCTTTATCATTAACATATTATAAAATTATGTTTAGTGGCCATTGGATGTGTCCAATCCCACAAAGCTGAAACTTAACTGCATTTGCGTAAGCGTTAAGCTCAGAGGACACTTTTAGACGCTAATTTGTATCTAAAGTAAAATCTAAAAAGGTCATTAATGATTTCTAACTATAGGCTTTGATCTCACCTATGTGGTCAATGGGTGGACAACAGCTGAAAACATCTGGATCGTCAAATACATTGAGCAGGCCAATGCTAACGGACTCTGAAAAGCCTCCCGGACTAGCCTACTTGCTAAATGTTTTAATAAGTTAGGATCGAACGCCGCTTCTCCCTTTTATTTCTATGGGTGCAGCTAAGAATTCTATTGTGCTAACTATGGTAATGCTCAAAATGCTGAATTTTCAACTTGGTTTATGGTTAATATCTCTGTAATGGCTGGACATATATTCCTAAAACACAACAATTGTTACAAAGTTCAATGTCCTCTCTTAGCACATAATGAACTAAGGTCAGACTACTGTCTCATAAAGGTGAGTGGAGACAATATTCAGAATGATGTGCCTGATGTTGGTCAGATGAAAAGACTTTCAACTATTAGATGAATGTGGCAGGTTTGTGAATCCAATCACTTCCAAATCATGATCAGAGAACAATATTTGTCTCTTACATTGAGTTGTATTCGACTCTGCCAGAGGGGGTAAAACTACTTTACTCAAAAACTCTTCTTAACAAATCCTGAATGATGAATATACATTCTACTAAATAAAGATAAAGAGATATGGAGAGGGGCAAAGTGGTTTAACATCCCATAAATACCTAAATAATGGAGAATGCTAACAATAATTCTAATGTTAGCTTTGTGCTACATACTACCCACTAGCTTTGTGTGCCGGTTTTTTCACTTCTAGGGAACTGCTTGATTTTTTAATCGCCCACCAGAACGAACAAGACATTCACATTGACCCAAAAAAAACAACAAAAACACAATGTGATTCCCATCATAGCAAGCTTCCTTCTCCCTTAGCTAGGCCACGCCCTCTTGCATATTGCCGTCTACATCTATGTTCTAGTTTGATAACCCAATGCAAAAAATGTAAACTTTGACTGAACATGTTTTCAGACAGTGCCATGTTTGTTTCTGTTTTTCAGGTTTACAAAAGTTGATCTTGTCACAAAGGGACAAATGACCTGAAATGTTCGGTAAAATGTAATGTAAAATGTAATATTTGTCTTTTTGCTGATTTTGTCATTACTATTTCAATTCAATTGCAATTAATTGTGAAGTCCTGTTGAGAAAATCTTAAGTTTTCTCAACTAGAAGTACTATTATGGAGGATAATCTAAATAACATATCCAATTTGTGCTCAGAAGTACAAAGTTAGAACTGAGGAAATATTTTCAAAATCATTATGGCGGCCACTCGACTAAACATGACAAGTACCTTGTGTTGTCAAGCAAACTAAAGAACACTTCTAAACCTGCAGAGAACTCATTTGTAGCCAACGACATAATAAAGTTTTGATTAGCAGACATTTTGGTCATATTCCTGAAGTAATTAGTTTGGCAAGAAGGAGCTATAGACGGATGATCAAGCCTGCTCTTGGAATCAGTGGGCAATCTGAAATCATAAAGTATGCAGAAATAATTAGCTTGTTTGGAAAGTGCCGGCACACAGCCTAGTGTTCTCTTTTTATCCAACGGGCACATTTGTGAATAAAACTGAGGAACCCTGTTTCAGCATGTACATTTTTCTTTTATTTGTACATGAACAAATCGGGATGCAGAAGTCGTGCTTTGGTGGATTTGGAGTCATTCTTTTGCTAATGGGGCCAAATCAGAGACAATAGTGCAGGCACATTTTATCTGCAAGACCTTTCCAATGTGCCAATGTGTGGCAGGACGCCCACTGTGGCCGCAGAAGTGTGTCTTTTAAGGTCCCTCCCTAGGAACAGTAGCTTCAGCTGCGTTAGGACAATCCGACCTTTTTCACCCAACGGCAGGAACAAAGCGGAAGTCATATTGCTATAACACCTTATTAAAAAATACTACACCCCCACACACTGGACTCCTACCCTGACCTGACGCCGCAGACTTTAATTATATTTTAAACGTGCATAATCATAATCTTCTGAGTGACTTCAATTAAATCAAACTGCTGATGTGTGCAATAAACAGCACTTTATAAACCCGGCAGACTGTAGGCTACAGCAGCACTGGCTCAGGAAGTTTCAAACATGAACCACCATAACCTTCCTCACTGACAGCTCTATGGACGGATTTCAATGCTGACACACATGTTACTGATGTGCCTGCGCATACTCGGTGCAGAAACCATGTGCTTTTAATATCACATATCAGTTATTTATATTTGATATCAGTTGTTTACATGGGTTACGATCGAATAATGGCAATATATGGCCCATTGTTAAGGCCTAAAAATAGTTCAAAGTTAGTAGAAAGCTTGTCACCTGAGGCTTATTTAAGGGAACTCACTTTAAGGTGAACATTTAGGTCTACAATTATGCAGGCCAATGTTAGCTATGTAAATGTACTTCTTAAATACTGGAATTCACGTTAGTTTCGAGGGGTGCAGAACCATGTAGGACCTGCATTGGCACATGCATGTAGGACCACTAGTTTACAAGATAAATCTAAAAGCAAACACACACTGGAGCCCGCCGCATCACGGCATTTCAAAGGCTGTTCTCAAACCGCATGGCGCTTTAAGCACGTGATTTATTCATTTATCATAAATAAAATAAGACACATAGGTCATTGCTGCGAGAGAGAGGGAAAATGTGGCTCATTTTTTGGTGACAGGAGTTCCCCTGCTCAGACTGAAGCAGGATTCTGATGATAGTTTCCCTTTATCAGCGGCTCCTCTCGTCCCTCCCAACAAAGTTTTACTGCGGTCTATTTGTGTGTCAGGTGTCAGAGATCCGACTGTGTCACGGCAGAAGTGTCAAAAATATGCATCTGGATTCAGCAGATCTGAATCGTAGCGCGAGGGGGCATTCTTGATCTCAACTTCGGATCCTTTGTCTCTGGTTCGACGCACGCAACCATAAGTCTTGTCTATTCTTCTGAAAAGGGTGCGCACCTGCTGGTTATAAATGTAAACCCTGGTTTGTTGGTTTTCCTATTTGCACGATCAACAACGCAACACGATGGTATTGTGTTGTTTTTATACGAAAACAAAAGTGTGTCAATCGCATGTCAATCATGTGGCATATGTCACATGCTGTAAAATTACTGAAATTAAGGTTTGCTTAAAGGGATATTTCAGGATTTTTGACATTGGGCCTCATTTCCTAGTTATCCAGAGTGTTGTTGATGTCTGGAGATATGTTTTTCTTAAATTCATGCAGTTATTATATTTAAGAGTCTAGTTGCGCTAGGCTAGGGCAAGGCTAAAGCATTTCTATGGTAACAGTTAGCCTGCATTAAAAACAGTCTGACCCACTCCACAGTGCACCTGAGGTAAATCACTTATAACGCCAGACTAACCATATAAATGTCTGTGTTGATAGAATAATTTTAACCATTTTGCGTTTAAAATAACTTATATTTGAGCAGCATCAGCTTCGTGGCTGTAAGCTAACGCAGCGGCGGAGTGATCTGCGAGAAATAGTCCTCAAATGCGTAATTATGTGATACAAGGTCATTATATTTCAAAATTATTCTATTAACACAGACATTTATATCGTTAGTCTGGCGTTATAAGTAATTTACCTCAGGTGCACTGTGGAGTGGGTCAGACTGTTTTTAATGCAGGCTAGCGGTTACTATAGAAATGCTTTAGCCTTGCCCTAGCCTAGCGCCACTAGCTCTTCAAATATAAGAACTGCATGAATTTAAGAAAAAAATATCTCCAGACATCAACAACACTCTGGATAACTAGGAAATGAGGCCCTATGTCAAAAATCCTGAAATATCCCTTTAAGGACCTATAGGGTTTCTTAATCATTGGATGGTTTCGGATCGAGCCCATGTCTCTAAGAGCTCAAAGTGGTGGGACAGAGGGTAATATTTAAAAGACAGAGGGCGATCTAAACAGTACACCAGACATTTCTGACATCAGTTCTCGCTCCTACATATAAGGTTCAAGAGCCACAACTATGCGCGACATGTCCACTTCAAAGTCTCGACAAATCCGAAACACTATCCTTCTTGCCATCACTTGCTCACCCGCATCGGTATTCAGGATCTGGTAAAAGCCCCACTGTCCTCCTCTGACCGGGCTTGTCTTGACTCTGTGTGCCGCTGTGATGCGAGCTGGATGTTTGGTCCCGACCTCGCCGCCCCAGACAAAAGCTCTCCGTCACGGTGCCACCGCTGCTACATTATGCATGCCCTGGTAGAATATTCCATTAGCAGTGACTCAGGCTCGACTTTAGCTCATTCTCACAGTATCACATAAAGAGAGTGGGGGCAAAATATGTCAAAAGAGAGAGCAATGGTTCAGGTTGAAATAAGGCTCAGTGCAGTTTTCATTCAGGGCTAGACTTTTCGATGTAATCTTCTTTGTAAATACCTGCAATGTAATTTCACATGTATAAAGTAAGACAAATAGTGAAAGGGCTCTCGTGATGCATTATTCAGACGCTTCCACGGTTGGACATTATCTCTGGTTAGTAGGACAAAGTAGTTTCGGATAATGTGCAATATACCGTTTTAGCGCTATATATTACAGCATGTTTAGTGCCGCTCAGATGAATGAAGTAGCTTCGACAGCAGCATTGCGCTAATCCATCAGTTACATACGGCGCAAAACATCAAGGCAAGGGGGTAAACAGCAGTTGGATAAAGCGTGATACTGCAAAGAACCAGAAGTCATTTCACTACTGTCTGACTTCATGGCTAAAGTGATTTCATATGCAAGATTACTGATAAGAGTGCAATATTCCACCTTTCTAATATTTGTGTACGAATGTATGGGTATGCATGTGCCCTGGCATAAAACTGAGACGTTAATGTGACAGTCCGTATGCGGTACATTTCTATACTGTATCTAACACCACCCACCTGCTCTTATAATTATCCTGTCATTTAATAATGAACTGGAGATTTGTGACTTTATTAAAAGCCTATTACAGTTTCCTTTCAACTCATTTTCATTTAAATAACTTCGATGGCAGTTAGGGATTAATTTGTGTTTTTAAAAACAAAACAAATGCAATGTTTTTTTTCTTCTTTAAATAGATAAATAATAGTAATAATGTTCCCTGAATAAAAACATTTGTTGTGGTTTGTTTAATCTCATCTTGTTAATCCTGCACATTCTGTCCCCTTCTCAGCAGAGGATGTCCCTCTCTCTCTCTCCAAAGGCTCTTCCATATATTTTACTTCCATACGCACTTAATAACTTACAATCTTGGTGTGCTGAATCCAAATAGGTTTTGCCCAGGTCAGTTTCTTTTACCCCTTGGCCATATATTGCCGAAGAGTATATTGTCTTTCATGTCATTGTTCCTCGTGCTTGTCTGTCCACATTTAGGGGGACATAAATTGGATTTGTGCATAATGAAAATTATTAAAATAAAGCAACCCCAATTTAGTGGGATTCTTTTGTTAATCCACTCAGCACAAAACCCTGACCTGATACAGAAAAATGGATGTCATTTTCGGATTCGGCATTGCAAAACTATTCTTCCGTTTTGTGACACCTCACAAAAAGTTTTTTTCTTTTTCTTTTTTTAACCCAGTGTAATTTCCAGAGCTCAGGCTGGTGTTATCTGTTAGTGTTGTGTTAAACCAATAGAGGGTTGTAAAAGTATTCAGTTTTGCATCATATTTTGCTTATATATTTGGTTGGATCAAATGAAGTTGGTTTCTTTGTACTCTTCATGTCTGGTGCTATAGTGCAATGGTTCTCAAACTGTGTTAAAGGAATAGGCCACCGTTTTTACATACTGAGATATGTTCTTACCTTAGCTTTGACTAGTTCATTTGTACCTGTCTGGTGTCCACGTGTGCCTTCAGTCACGTAAACACAGCACAGACGGCGTTAGCATTTAGCCTCTCTCTTCTCCTCTATCTCCAAACGAGGTGAAGATAGAGCTACCAAGCTCTTCCACGTTTTCCCTATTTAAATATGGTTACGTGAAGTGTTGCACTATAAAGTATAATTACACAAAATTAAACAATGTGGATTTTATAAGCGGATAAAAAGGGGAACTATATTGTAAGGCGTAATAATACCAGGAGTAATTCGGCATCCGCACAGTAAAGTGAAGATATCACTGCGCGGATGTCGATTACTCCTGGTATTATTACGCCTTACAATATAGTTCCCCTTTTTATCCCTTAGAAAATCCACACGTAACCATATTTAAATAGGGGAAACGTGGAAGAGTTTGGTAGCTTCTATCTTCACCTGTTTGGAGCTATAGAGGAAAGAGAGAGGCTAATGCTAATGCTAATGCCGTCTGTGCTGTGTTTACGTTACGGAAGGCACACGTGAAGACCAGACAGGTACGATGAACTCATCTAATCTAAGGTAAGAACATATCTCAGTATGTAAAAACGTTGGTCTATTCCTTTAAGAGTTGGGATTCTTCAGGTGGTTTTCAAGATCTTCTGCAATAGACTTTTTTAAATTTTGATTAGAGATAAGCTAATGTGTGCTTTAGTAATGCATAGTGTTCTCTGATTTTTAGGCATGGTTTACAGTTTAGACATGATTAACCAAATGTAGGTCTGTTTTAGAGCCTTTTTGGGCCTGGCGTAACTTGAGAGGTGAAGTATTTTATGAGGTGGTAGTTGGTGTAAAAAGTTTGAGAACCACTGCTATGGTGTGTTAAGATGTATTTCCCGGTAGTGACCCCGGCGAGTCTTTCTGCAGCCTTATTTCTTCCCTTTGCTCGATGGACAGTTCGATTAGGTTCATTAGACAACTCTGAAATCACCTTTATTTAAAAAGCACCACAAGTACAACGCAAAGTGCTTTGTGGAAAAAGGGAAAAGTAAGAATTGAATGAGCTTTTGGCCATGGTGAATCCAAATCTCTTCCATGATCCGAAGGTGTTTTCATTGTCATGTGAATCCCAGCGTTTCACGGAACATCGAACCATTTAATGTATTCACCTTTTCTTCTCCTAAACATCGCTTTGATTTGGCAGATTGTTTTCGGAAAGTGCTCCATTCCGCTCTCCCTGCCCCTCCAATCAATTTCTCAACACCTTTCAACCACTGTCCCCAAACTTCCCAAACCCACCGATCACCGCCGAGACGTCTCTCTTCCTCGTTTAAGTCACGGGACATTAATTGCGTGCCGTGATAAATTACCGCCAGCTCCTTCGCACCTCCCCGCCACTTGTTTATCCGCACAGATGTGGCGACGCGATCTTGAGTTCGCACGCTGGGAATGTCGAGGGAGATCGCGCTCTGTATTTCTCTTAATGGATCACGGTATAACTTCATTTTGCGAAACCGGCGGCTCATGGGGCGCGTAGTACATCAGGTTTGATTAGAGAGATGCGGGGTCCTCTCCCTTTGATGGGGGGGAGGGGGTTCAATGGGAATAGTTATCGCAGCTCGCCTTGGGGGAAGAAGATTTGTCGGCTGTCGAACATCTTTTGTGTGGGATGGGTATTAAAGTTTTATGTTATAGCGAATATCAGGCTGCGCGCTGAGGGGAATGCGTTGAGGAAGGAACAGTGTGTGGAACAATAGAAACTGGAAGTTGCCAATAAGCAATACGATATGGATAGGTCACCATGGAGCCCAGACCTTGACCCCATCTTTAAGATGCACTGGAGAAGGCTTCGCGCAGTGAACTGAACACAGATGCTCATCGAAACAATGCCACAGAGAAAGTGTTCCAACAAAATAGGTGTGTAACCTTTTCTCACGACCGCACAGATCAAACAAAGCTTTGCAAAAACAAAAAAGACTGGTTGTTGTGGTGGAGAAAAACAGACTATTTCCTAAAATCCAAATTGATATTTTGTCAACGAGAAGAGATGAAGATGGGTGAGTTTTTGGGGGGATGAAACTAGAACATAACCCATCGTTGAACAGAAATGGTGGATGCTGCTGTCCTGCTGGATCCGTAAATACCCTTTTTTAAATTTATTTTTTATCCCTAAACAAACTACAAGCTTCCGTATGTCGAATAGCGCGTCATCTGGCGTTAGCCAAGCTAAAGATTGGTTAGGTATAAGAGTGAAACTGACTTATAACATCAAAATGAACCATGAATCATTTTTGCACAACATAAAACCTGGACCAAAGGCAAATACTCCCACTAACTCAAATTCACACAAGCGCCCACAGCAGGACATTCCCCTGGTAATGTCGGGATGTTTGAAAGAAATACTGACATTGTCCCATGATGGGTGTGACTTTGGCTATGTAATCGTGCCCTTCAGATTGGGTGAAGGTCTGGAGAGGTTCCCCCAGTCACCCACTGATCCTGACAGGTTGCCCCAGCGCGTTAAGAATGGGTCATCTGATAGAGCTTTCTCAGCCACAGCGCCTCACTTCTGGATGGCCTGCCTTTGGACCTGTGAGGGACACTTTCTTTTCTAAGCCTATCATTAATTACAGCGCGCCTGCCTTTTGAAACATAAAACAAATTTCATCCAAGTTTCTTGTGCGTGGGTGGTTGATGTATCTCACTCTTGTAGCATCGAGTATCATTGACACTGATATGTTTCGACAGAACACTTTGTTACACAAATTAAAACTCATCTGCACTGGATAATTTATGTTCTGAAATTGCCTTTAACCGTGTGCTCTTTGAAAAATGAATACAATTCAGGAATGGAGTTTATATCTCCCATTAAATGAATGGGAATGAGAGGTGCCTTGCCGTAAAGCGCTTTGGGCCTGATGAAGGTGGGAAAGCTCTATACAAATTGAGTCCATTTACCATTAAGCAAGCTGAGCTAGTCAAAGACGCTAATCCAAACTTTGCAGCTGATATTTTGTCTTAATGATGGCATTGTGGTTAGTTTTTACCCCTGGCTTAATGCAGGTAACTATTGTGTATAAAGGACTGTTGACATTACAAAGGTGATGTTTCTTCGCTTTCAAAAACACATTTTCATATCTTACACTATTCAAAGTTGGTATATGCTCCACAATACAAAGTCTTTTTTGGGATGGAGCCCACATTTTGTCTCGTTGGAGTTGGTTTCTGTGCTCTGCCATAGTGACTAATGTAACAGCTCTGCCGTACACGTCCCCCTGAGTTCTGTGTCTTCAACAATGCTTATTCTCTTCTTTCTGTGGGAAAGAGACCACGGCCAACCAACACCTGCTTTCAGCAACTAACAGATGTACAGCAGTTTTATACTCACTGAAATACATATGTTGTAGGTAAACTTCATGGATTCACTTTGTTGCGCAGACCACAGCCCACAGGTCAAGGGGGTGGAAGAACTTCATAATGGCATGAAACGGCCTCCTTGATTTGGTGACGGGTACTAGTTTATGAGCGTTAGTCAACAGTCATTACAGATTTGCCTGATTGATGTGGATGATCTTTATTGAGACCAAAATGACAAATTCTGCCAAAGGTGATGAGTTTAAACATAAATGAAAAAATCTTTCCTCATCAAAAATGCACTTGAAGTTGTCAAAGATACATTGCTCAGATAAGCGTTGACTATGAGGTGTGTGCTCTGCTTTAGCGACAACGTGTCTTACCGCACACTACGATGAACGACATGTCTCTGGGATTTAGCTCTTGTAAAACAGCAGTTTCCTTTCTCTTTTATTCCGTTCGCTCTGATGCTCCTATTTAAACTTTGCACCAAATGCAACAAAACATTTCCTCAGAGCCTCCATGTTAGTAAGTGTAACGTTGCTACGGACCTCAGGGTTTGCGGAATTATCCAAGGTTAAAATGAGGGGATTTTTTCCTTCCAAACTACCGACCTGGCAGATTATCACGGGAATAGAATCCCAGAGGACGTCAGTAACTTTTACTTTTAACCTGGGGTCCTTAAGTAAGGTGTGTATAAGGCTATAATCTTCACAACATACAGTAGCTCTAACACTTTGACAGTTTGACAGCAGCTATTGTTTTCAGCCCTCTTTCAACTTTTTCACTTCCCTGTGATCCGCACCTATCTGAGCTTTTATATACAATAAATGACTTTAAGGTAACAAACATAAAAGGCCCACCTTTACAAAGCATACCATAGAGAAGGCATTGCAAGCAGAACTACCAGAGGACTTCTCGCCGTTGTGTGTTTTCGTATTGGTAAATAGCCTCCAGTCCGAGTGCATAAATCTTGTGACGCCAATGGGCAAAGAGGGATCATTATGAGCAGGCCAAACAAAAGGCTAACCACAAGCACAAGCATGAATAAATGATTATGCAGCAATTTGCACAACAGAAGAAAACAAAGAATTTCCACAGACTCACGAGGCAAGAATATGAATCTGCATCTTAAAGTGGCACAGGTCAAATACATGTAAATTAATTAGGGAATAGATGAGCCTGGACGGTTTTATATCATATTTATGGACAATATATGCATTGATCATTTGTGTGGCTGCACATTGGATTTGTTGCGATTAACCAATAGCAAAGATCGCATGATTCAGGTGGTATGTATTCTTTGCAAACAACAAAAGTCTCTGTCTGCAAGGCGTCCTATTGTGTGTAAATCCTGCCAACCCTGTATGTCTTCAAACATGTTCTATGGGATTCTTTGAGTAGTTTAGGCAATGCTTAGTTGGCAGAAAAATCACAATTAGCATAGTTTTTTTTTTCTCCCACAATCATGAAGCTCTACAATTTTGCTTGTTCTGAACAAACAGTTATTGAAAATATACACATTCTATCTTTGGACTGATCGAGCAACAGTTGCTAGGACAAACATCCACGATCATTGTAGACACTGGAGGAAGGCGGACCAGGTGTCTTGCCAAATGACACATTGACAGTATGTGCTGTCTGGAGCTGGGATCAAACATCTGGGTGAAAACTCTGCCACTGGGAAATCGGGCCTTTTTGAAAGTGGACAAATCATGTACAGTAATTGCTTATAAACCCAAACGTAGGTCATTTTACAGTGTTGGGCAACTTTAATTGTAATGTATTCTATATAGTTACAGTTTTAAAAATGTAATATGTTTGTAATGCACGTTACTCTTTCAAAAATGTAGCAGAATTACAGTACTTTGAGTTACTTCTGAGTTACTTTTGGCAAAATATAAACTGAAAATAGTAATAATGCCACCGAGCAAAAGTGTCATCAAAGATTTCCTTTTCTTTACGCTTTCCCCATTCTCTTGTGTTTTGTTTTATCGACATTAGCTACACACGACTGCAGATCTTATACACCAGTGTCCAACTTGATTATGTGCTGCATTTTATTTGGGGGGGTGAGTTTGGCATTTTTTTGTTCATACATTTAAAAAAAAAGGACTTGTAATGGCTAATATATTACCGTATTTTGTGCATGTGGTAAATGGTAAATGGTCTCAACTTATACAATAAACTACAAAACTAAATAATATATAGTATAAGTATATAGTATAACTAAATAGTATATAGCACTTTTCCACCTACATTAGTCACTCTCAAATGGTCTCAACTTATATAGCGCTTTTCACCTACATGAGAAACTCACTTTACAGCAAAGAACCACTCACCCATTCACACTCTCATTCATACACCAATGTACGCAGACACTGGAGGCAATGTGGGTGAAGTGCCTTGCCCAAGAACTCAACAGTGGGCACCTGCAGGAGCCGAGATTAGAACCCCGACCTTCCGATCATATGACAACTGTGCCACCGTTGTGCTACACATGGACAGCAAACATGTCCATATTTGTGAATAAGAGAGGCCAAGGGAGAAACTAGCTAAAAATCTCAACATTGACCACTGCACTAAAAATCGGGCGCCCTCTGTAGTAGGAGTGTGAAAATATATTGATTTTCCGATATATCACGATATTATGCGGGACGATACGATACCGATACTTTTGATGACGTCATGCATATTAATGAGCAACGTCATGCATATTAATGAGGCAGCAGTGCTCCACTGTTTTCACAGTCAATCGATGCAAATAATGATCCAGAATTCAGTCAGGACAGCAGGGGGCAGCACTACAGTTTTAAGCACTTGGACCAAACACTGTCACACAAATACTTTTATGATAGTTTTTTATAATTATTAAGAAGATTATTTTGGGGTTTATTTATTACTTTTTAAATAGGACTGTGGTTGTTGTATTTAATTGTAAATGAAGTCACTGACAGATTTATAGACCCATCTTCAGTGTGTAAGTCAGGGATGATTTATAAAAGTGGTACAAAGCACATGAAAAGAAATGTAAATGATGAATAATATGTAGTATGTTAAAATAAAATTTAAAGTAGCATGTTTTTTTTATCGTGATGTATCGTAGATCATTTTTGTGCAATATATCGATTATCGCAGTATCAGCGTATCGTGAGATAATCGTTATCGTAAGCCATGTATCGCGTATCGTATCGAATCGTGAGCTACCCAGAGGTTCCCACCCCTACTCTGCAGGCAGCAGTGAGAGCGATCGATCTTCAATGGAAAACAAAAACTCTTATTTTTAGCTAAAGGCATCCCAACAAATCAATGGCGCCATGATAAACACACTTTGAGCGTGGGAGTGCTCAGAAAGGGTCCAGTGATTGTTCATGGACATTCAAAGTTGAGCTGGTGCGTATGAGATAGAGGACACTAAATCTCCCGCACACTGGCTCCACTTTTTATTTTATTTAAAGCAACGTACCACCTTGACACCTATCAGGACTTAATTATGAAACAAAACCTAGGAAATACAAATCAAAGCACTTCAAATCTGTGTGCATGAAGCAAAAATGAGCAGGACAGCATGACTAAAATCTCCAAAACGTCTATGTTGCATGATAGGTCCCCTTTACTTCAAAATGATATGCTTTGCACGTGCTTATGTAGACAACTGAAGAACATTCCACCTGTTCGGGAGGAAACAACAACATCCTTTGCAGTTTTGGCAGCCGTCTTAATTGATCGCTGAAGTTTCGGTTTTCGAACAACGGAGCTTAAGTTTGGATCAAATAGATGCTTAAGTCTATAATGTAGACTGGGTGGATCAGTGCACTGTACAGCTCATTAGCTTCATTGGCTGCTGCAGATAAATGGGCTTTAAGTGTTGCTTGAAGACACAACAAATTGACGCAGCGCTGATGAAGCAAACCTGCATTATCTTCAAAGCAATAACCCTGTGTTAAAACGCCTCAAAGCAGAGCGATCTACAAAGCAATTATTTCTGTAAAGAAGGAGCGGGAAAGCATCACCGTTGGACATACTGTACAAAAGCAAACAATATGTATTTCATCAGACTAAATCACAGGTGCAGCATTTCAGAAGAAGGCACAGCACGTTTTGGTTAACTTTGTGATCTTTACTGTCAGATGTGGCAATAATAGTAGGCCTGATGATGTTATATTTACAGAATAATACGAGTGTGGTTGAAGGACTTGATTTCATTACTTGAGTAAAAGTACAGACACTACTAGTCAAACATTATCCAATATACTGTAAGTTTCTCTGTTATTACTCGAGTGAAACTAAGTATTTGCTGTAGAGAAAACAACGGGGACAAAGCGTATTCCTTGTTGAGAGTCAGTAGGCATATTGACAGTACATCTACATGACACTGTACTGTACTGTTTGAGTGTGCATTGTTATTTTGTTATTTGTTCATTTTCACATAAATAACAACAGAAATTTTGATATAAAAAATAAATAAAAGCGTGATAGAATGTGACTGAAACCCCAAAGTTTATTAGTCACACACCTGACAAGTTAGATTATTACAGATCTCATGTTGAGAGAGAGAGCTTCGTGCTCCTTCTGCCCTCTGTCCAAGTCTCATTTCTCTGCTACTGGACCTTATGTGGCTTACATCTGACAGATAAATGCTGTGTGTGCATTTACAGTAGATCGCTTGTTTTCTCTTGTGACGTGAGGTGCTTTTTTTTTTTCCCCCACGCTGAGTTTTATGAGTCACGTTGCTGGACCGGGAGCCGAAAGAGCAGCTTGTTCTGGGCAGTGTTTTATCAGACTTGTGCGGACTCAGAGACACTAAAGCAACAGGTGCCTGTCTGCTCCCCCCACTTTTCACATCTGAGTGGAGACAGAAAATAGGCACAGATCGGTTTTACTGATGATACAACTACTTAAAAACAACTCCTATTTGAGTTCTTTTCATATTCCACACATCCTCTATTGCTGTAAAGAGAAAGTGTGAATTTAATGCATGTGGTTTATTTTTCTGTTTGGTTCATATTAAGGACAGTTATGGCTATAACGCTGCAAACTGGCAACTGTGAGAGGAGTTTGTCTTTGTGTTTGAGAGAGGAAGGGTTTGTGATGTGATGTCTAGTGGTTGTGTGAGAAAAAGAAAAACGTGTTGTAAGGTTAGTTACTGCAGGCAGGAAAAGATGTGTGCGGGTTCACGATGTTGACACTGAACTGGTAGATCTCGGGAGGTTGGCTACTTGAAAAGTACGTAGATCTTGGGTCAAAAAAAGTTTGGGCACCCCTGTATCAGAGTATAATATAATGTTAACATTACAGCATTATACATATACTGTAACTTTTAATTTTGTAATTGTATTGCTGACCACATCACTATGCTCTAACCAAAGGAGTGTGTCATCAAGCTGAACACCAAATTAGGCCATCAATATGAACAAAACACAGCCAGTTTGACTTTTTACTGTGGAGCCTTTACAGAAATGTAGTGGGGTAAAAGTAAAAAGAAAGTTCTCAATGAAGTATAAATCCTCAAAAGTGGACTGGAAATTAAATGTCAACAAAAATGTGTTGCGCTTTAAGAAGACTAATCCAGTTTTTCGGTTTCATTTGAACGTTTATCTGAATAAAACTGCAGACCTGGCAATGTTCATTCTTTACAGATATTGTGGAAGCTGCACTTGTCAGCAGTTTGCCACAAGATTAAGAACAGTCCAACTATCTGGAACTGCGTGATTTACAGTAGGTAAGTGCACCAGTTAAAATTGCGCCTCTACAGGAATGTTTCCCATAGGTCACGGCAGTTCGACAGAACATCTTCTATCTACCTCCCAGCTTTTTACGCGCGCACATCTCTCTCTCTCTCTCTCTGTGTGTCTCTCTCTGTCTCTCTGTAGCTATCCCCTAAAAAAAACACCCCACTGTCTATATCCAAGCCAGGGAACGGCAGTTTCCGCGTGGACCGCTAGCGCCTCTACTATTCCTATCCCTCTCCCGTCTGCCGTTCAGTCCTGGATTTACTCTTGCTGCGCTCCCATCTCGTTCGTGATTGGTCCTCCCACCCTCGCTCCGTGCGTGCATCCCGCGTGCTCGTATGTAAATCCCCGAGCCGCTGAGGTGAGGTAGGGGCTGGTGGCTCCTTGCCTCAGTGGCGCACACGAGCCCGGAGAGCGGCCGAGGTGAGATCTCCTGCTCGTACGCGGGTTAAAGCCGTGGTGGAGCTGCTCTTTACGCATCGGTGCTGAAACTCCAAAAACGACCCGTTGCAAATATTCTTTTAGATTTTTTTTTCTTCGTGGTTCTCGTCCTTCATCCTCTGCCACAGCACAGACAGGATTTACCCCCCAAACGCTGCAAACTTCTCTACTCGCTGATATCGGAAATTACGCTTCGCTATTACGCGGATTGGAGGTGTTTTTTTTTGTTTTGTTTTTTTTGGACACGCTGCCACAGATTAAGAGTTTGTGGCGAAGTGTAGCCCCGGCGCTGTGAGCGCTAATCTCGAGTGGATTAACCTTCTGGACGGGTCTGGACACAAAGGTAAGGCTCGCCAAGTCTGCATATTTATAACGCGCGGATGCTTGGTGGGGGGGAAAGCAAAAAGAGTCTGATGAAAGTGTACGAGCCATCCTGTCTGGTGGAAACATCGTGACTCTTGGCTCCAGCGTGTGTGGTATAGAAAGGGGGAAAGTATTTGCTACAGGCTGGACAGAACTCATGTAATAGTATGTGTTAGGGCTGCAAAACATGAGGGAAAATGCGCGATATTCGATTACGGTCTTGATTACCGCGATCTTGATATTTCTACGATATTTTACAAAAACAAGGCTTCATAATAAACATCAAATCAGGACCAAAACAAGGCTAACTGGAAGTAAATTATGAATTCAACGGAACTTTTGCTCATTTTGAACTTATATGTGTAAATCAGTCAGATGGAAGCGTTATAGGGGATCCTTGCGGCATGGATATCGCAATAACAATAATTTGACGATATATCGTGCAGCCCTAATGTGCGGTAAGGAAAGGGATGAAATATTTGCTGCGGGCTGTGCAAAGCCCATGGAATTGACTATTGTACGTTACACATAATCAACAGTGCGGAAAAAGACAGAAAATGATTACATTTCCAGCGCTATTGTTGTGAGCAGCAAAAAAAGGACATTATCAGATGTGGAGGTGTTGCTTTGCCTTTATGAAAAAGAAGGTCGCATGGCAGAGGAAGGTTGGAATTGGAAATCGCACGGTCAGAGCTGGTCAAGAGTTCTGTCTTTCGAAGGCTGGGGAAAGTTAAGTTGCAAAATTTGACAGGACGTTGACCAAATCTCTGACTAACATGTTGACTTTCTGAAATAGGGCTTCACAATCACACACTTCTAAACGGTTAGGTTATTTTCTAACTTTGTACACATCTTCAAGATTGTCTTGCCGTGTTTAGCATTTAACTGCCTAAATTGGCGCGTACTATTGTCGTTGGTGAGGGGTTTTATCTTCATCTTTTCTTCTGCTTTTTGGCATCCGTGGGAGGAGTTATTGTTTTTGTTCTATTAATAAATGCACTTGGCTGGTTTAATCCCTTCTTCCTTTCTTTTCTCTTTTCATCTTTTGTTCTTATTGTTTATCCAAGTTCTCCAAATCCAAGTTCTGGCATTTCTCAATATCAGTTTCATGTCTTAGCAACTGGTTCAAAGCAGCTTCTAACAATAGCCAAATAAAATCATGGGGCTGTACAACAGTTTATAGCCAAATTATCTTTATCACAATATTACTTTGTATTACAAAAAGCCAGAACGTATCTAAAAATCACTGAGGTTTTCCATCTGATTGAGATTTGTGCACTTTTTGCTGACACAAAAACATGGTAATTTAAATGGGCAAAAATCCATTTTAGTCCTGTTTGTGTAATTTCAAGTCTTGTTTTGACAACCTTTTGATGAAAAAATGATTGAAAAATTAAACCCAATTTCTTGTAACGTACAATGTAGAAATGGTTTAGTGAAATGTCACAATAGCATTGTTATTGTTATATTATTGTTTCTGGAAAGACAGCTTAATCCCTATGCCATTCCTAGAATAAAGAATACTGTACACAGTAAGATACAGTGTCTATATGGAGTGCCTACCTCATTGCTAAGCCCCTGGGTTTTTCATATAAAATGAGATTAACTGTGTGCGTATCGTATAGTGCTGAGTTGGTTTTCTCAAACGCAATATTGCTTTCCATTTTAAGTACGCATTGATACACTGGCACATTTGTCTTATAGTTCAATTTACTTGGCTTAAGGCTGAGCTCAAAGTCTGCACTGAAATCCAAGCACATGAAGTAACATTCACACAGGAAGCTACAGTGGAAAAATAAAGATGATTGTTGAAAGTTTGTGGCCATGCAAACATGTTCGGACCAATCATTGCTTTCAGTGATAACAGTTGTAATACTGATTTATGCATAATAATAATAAAAAAAGTTGTCTAATGTAAATGTTTATGTTGTCACGCATTCACAAGTTATGTGTAAAATCAGAAAACAGAATGAGCCCCTCAGTTTAGGCGCCAGATGCCAGCCACGGAAAAAAACACACAAAAGTGGTATTTATATGGTATTTATAAAGGCCTGACCAAACTTTACATTGTTGCTACATACTGTGTCTTTGAACCCTTAAACCTTGAGCGACAAATACTGTATGTGAATGATTTGCTCAACAGTCATTTCAATCTGGGAAAATGTAAACAGAAGAGTAAGGAGTAAATGAGGAGTAATAAACGGTTATTAGAATTGGACATCGTTCCCTCGTCAGTGACAGATCTGGAGGAGTCATTCGCTACATTTGAATAGTTTTGAGTAATCATTTGGTTAATCCTGTTTTATTTAGCTGTTTTTTCCTCTATGGCATCAGCAAATCGTCCTGTACTACCTGGATACAATTGTGTCATTGTTAAAATCCAAACCTGTTTTCCACATTATTAAATTCCATAATCCAACATCATATTGGTTCTGAGCCGTTCTAATCTCAAAGTGTGTTGTATCACCGTGCTAAAGCTGTAAACTACGCCAAAAATCGAAACCGAAAGTTTGTTTTTGAATAAGTTATTCCTACAGCTGCCAGCAGGAGGAGCGCAATTCCAAGCCTTGATCAGTTCTAGCGCCTGCATTACATTGTCACTATTTAATTCTTACAGAGACAATTTCAAATTATAAATCGAAAAATGTTTTTAAATCAATTTTTAGGCCCCTTATGCCCTTAAGAGGGGAAATCAAGCAAACTAGACTTTTTAAGCTTTAAACCATGTTATAGGTTTGTGCTCTTGTTAGGAGAGTTTTGAGTAATCTTTTTGGGTTGTTTCTTACTCTGCATTGATCTTACTTGAAACATGAAACTGTCCTCTACCAGTTTAAACCCCGTAATCCATCAACAGCTCTATTCTGCACTCAAAATGTGTTCTGCATGGCGCCATTGATTTCCTCACATGCCATTAGCAGAAAGTGAAAGCTCGTTTCCCCTATTTTTTAGCTAGCATGTCATTCCCACTTCTGCCTGCAGAGAGCAATCGAATCCTGTCCAGCATAGTCTTTCACTGCTTCCTGTTTTTTTCTTTACATAGGCATTACATTAAGTTTTAAATCAATGCTGAGGTATCCAAAATAATGTTTTTCAGCCGCAGTTATGCATAATATGTCCACTTTAAATGAATAAACTTTTGACGGAAAATGTGTATGAAAACGCATTCGGTGTCGCTTAAAGCATTTCATTTATTTGTATAGTACTTGCATGTTAATGTTTTTTGCTTCTTCCTTGGCCCGCTAATCCTTGAGTGACACCGTTAGCTATAGCCGGAGGGATTAGGCTTTTGTTCTGCATCCTCTGCTTTGTGGCTGACTCATTTCATTTGCCAGTACTGTACGAGCTGCGGTGCCAGGAACGGACGCTCATTGTTGTCATATTCAGGATCGGGACCAATAAAAACAAATGTGGTGGGTGAAGCAGATGGAGATAACCTAAAACCAGATTAAGACGAGTCGTTTTCAATTTCACAGCTTGGTATTTATGGAGAAGTGATATCAAAACAAAGCGCATATGTGTTTTTGTTTTTCTGGCGTTATGCTGGTTGACTTTGTTTTCACATTTTTGGGCACACATTAGACTTTTTTAACTTTCATATCTTTTTGTCTGTAGCGTGTGTGCGCGCAAAGGTAAAGTTAGTAACTGATGATTATGTAAAGTTGAGAAATGAATAAGGATCCTGTTGCTGCTTGTTGTTTAAACCTTCCTGGTGCAAGAGACTGGTTGCATTTTCTCATTGGGCCCCACTAAAACAACTGATTTTGTCAACTTATTAGTAGGGATGGGTATCGAACCCCGGTATCATAACGGCCCCGGGCCCACGTGTGCCGGTCCACCCGGACCGATAAGCTCCAGCCTTAATGGTCTTCTTAACGGGGCCGCTGCATTGCTGCGCTAATCACACACGCTCAAATAATAACTAAAAAAAGTCTCTCTCCGCTCTCATGGATGCGTTCGTTGCATCGGATCTGTTCATCCCCGCTAGCCCGCACGAGAGCGCACGGTGTCAGCCCATCCCCGCTCTGCCACTGCCCTGTCTCCCCTCTGCAGCGAGACAGGTGCGTGCGGGAAAGGCGTGTGTGTTAGACATTCAAAACATGCTTACTCTACTCAGAAACCCCCGAGCTGCTGCCGCTAACCCGCTGTAAAAGCGAAACGTAACGACTTCGTATTGAACAGACAGACGAGCCACGCGCACTTTTCTTCTTTCACAAATACTCGAACTAAACAGTTTCGGGTGGAGTCTGTTTTTCCACAAACTGTGCGCACGGCAGCGTGTACGTGCACATGCATGCACGCTCACACGTGCACGTCAGCGCGAGGCGGTGTCGACCCACTGGACACAAGCTGAGAGGCAGATGACAGTGCAGTAAAATAATGAACTAGATTCGAGTCACTTCCTAAGTTTTCATTTGGACTCAGTCCTCAGAGCTACAGCCAAATCTAACCAACAGCCTTGATTTACTAGATAATAATAATGATTAAAAAAAATTGTAAAATAAGGCAAGGCAAGGCAACTTTATTTATACCGCGCATTTCGTACACAAGGCAACTCAATAAGTGAAGTAGCCTATTTTGGAAATAAATTGGAAATTGGAAATAAAATGTAGAGTAATAAAAAATAAATCTAGGCCAAGGATTAATGCCTACTTATACAGTAGCCTCTATCTAACCTTTTTTTCCCTTTAAAGTACCGATAAGAGTACCGTTAAAGTACCGGATCGATAAGGAGTATCGATAAGAGTAGTAGTATCGATAAATCCTTAATGATACCCATCCCTACTTATTAGTATTAGGGCTGGCTACTGTTAAACAATAGCAGTATGGCATCGGAAAAAAAAAGTTTAGGTACTACTGGTATTGGAAAAATATTTTTTTGCCTAACGTTTACCCAATTTCCCCAAATTTTTGAAGATTTTTTTTAAAACTAATATCTTCCCTTTAACTAATATCTTCCCTGTTCTCCCCCATCATCCTCCAATGTATTTCCCTATTTTTGCCCCATTTTACTAAACACAATTATTCCTAATTTTTGCCATTAATTTCCACCATTTACCCCCAAATTATTCCCCATTTTTCACACATTTCTTGACATTGGTGATGAACTTGATATTGTAAATTTGCACTCTTCCACACATTATCTGGTTAAGTAGGAAAAAAGTGTTGTTCAAGTATCGGTATTGAAAAACAAGTATCGTTAAAGTACTGGCATCGAAAAAAATGTAACGGTACCAAGCCCTAATTAGCATAGGCGCCGATTTATGTTATTCAGTGTGTGTTTGCCAAGTCAAACAACCATCCCACTTAAAGAAATAGATGAGCATCAGGTCCGGTGCCACAACCTACTATTTATGAGTTAGGCGTTCTCTTTATCGAGCTAAACAATCAATACATCCACCACATTACATTTATATTAATGTAATCGACCCGAGAGTGATAAAGATGTGTTTGACATTATTATGAAATACCTGAAAAAAGCTTAATACCACCTCTTTGAGCAGTGCACAAACCTCTGGGACTTTTTTTTTTCATTCCAGAGAACAGCTATATTGTATTGTCGCTGGCAGCATGCTTAAAAGTAGCAATAAGTGCTGTGAATCATTAAAAGTGGAACACGTTTCATCGCTAAACTCATGGGTTTCAAAAGCTCATGGTGTTCAATTAAACTTCTGCTCCTATCCGTGACAAGTTCCCATCAGTACCCGCTCCTGCTTTGTATTTTCCTCAGCGTTTTTGCGTTCTCTTAAACAGTCTTTCGAGAACAAACCGCAGCACAACAGCTTTCTGCTAATTGTGAGCGTAATCGAAATTCTTAGCGCCACTGAGTGAACCCTTTTACTCCGAGTATTCATCTCACAGCCATCTGTGGGCTGGTTCCTACACAGTTACTTTATCTGCACAAAAAGCCCAGATTCCAACGAGATATGATCGACTTTCTCTGGCACAGCAGAGGAATAAGTGCGTCTTTGTTTTCTAGAAAAGCTACATCTGCTGACTGAATGCGTGTTTCAATACAAGGAAGGATTGAATGAGGTAGAGTGGCGCGAGTGGTGGAGTGATATCCTATAGTGTCCTAATTAGGTCTTTTTTAAGCCACTTTCATGACAACAGATGCTAATTGTGAGGACTTACGACTGCATGTTTTGAAATCACATGACAATTACATAACTAAATGGATGACATTATCATAACATTTTATATAGCACACCGCACATACCAAAAGGTGTGAGATGAATGTAGACTTTCAGGGCAGTGGGCGACCTCAGTGCCTCGCCTATAGCAGTGTCCGTCCCTCCTGGCCCCAAGATAATTTTCACAATCTGATTTGCGCACAAGAGACAGTTGTGAAATACTCAAAAAATACAAAAAAATATTCTTTAAAAATTTGGGAGACGGACCCCTTACCCCACTATTTATGTTGACAACATAACCACTACTTGTACAATCTGTCTTTTGACAAGAAAAAAATAGCCCTGACTAAGTGAACTAGACTACCTTGGGTCTATATGGGACCCATGTCTAGGTCATGAGTGAGGTTTGGAGGACAATCCTATTATGCATGATTTGGGTTCATGGTGTAAACGGCAGCAACTGAAGGAAAACCCGCCAGACTACTGTCGTTTGCTGCTGGGCTTCCTGGGTTTCTACTCTACTCTGCTTGGTAAAGAGTTACATAACACTGAATTGTGGATCCTTTTCCTTTGGATGAGAATTGATTCTGAACAATCGAGCGTTTAACAGACAAGGGACACACTCGTGGTAAATTTGAATTCTTTGCTCTACGATAAATGCCACTATAAGCAGAAAACTTTTCACTTGAGTAAAACTGAGTAAAACAAGACACGTCTCTCTTGTTCGTTCGTAGTGTCAGGAGAATGTTTCCATTGGATCTAAACATTTCTATGAATCAAAGAAAACGGCACAGAATAGAGGTCTTGGATTTAAAACATCCGTAATATATAGATGGGTTATGTGGGAATATTTCTATACATATTTTTTTATCATACTAGGCTTTAGTGATTATATATAAAACCGTGTTAATGTAATCTGTGCTTTAAGGTTCATTTGAAACTGGGGTTTGACTTTACAACTAACTTCCATTTTACTGCCCCATTGTTATTGTCTTTACTGTTGGAGCCACTGGGGGCAGTGTGTTAGAAGGAGGAGTCAGATTGTGCAGAGGAAGTGACGACGACAAGGAGACGCCTACTACTTCCTGTTCCTATAAATTACTCGCGCACAGAAGATGCGGTCTCTCTCTTTCTCTTCTCGCTGGACCGACCAAGATGTAGCGCTCAAGCTGACTTGTGTTTTAGATTGAAATATAGGGAATAAAACAATGATAAATAATAATAGATCGAGCCTCCGTATTTTTTTCCATCCACAAAAAACACGACAGTTACTAGTATCTAGAAAACAAAATCTAGCATCGTATTTGGGCCATCTATATATATATTTTACTAAACCATTGCAGCACAATATGTTCCATTAAATATAAGTATGTTTTTAGTCCGATTATGTGAAAAAGATGACTTGAAAATATACTAAATCTGGACTCAAAGAAGGCAGAAATGACTAAAACAGACTTTGTTGTGGCCTCTAGCGATACGGATATTGCAGTAAATGATAACTACATCATACCGTACACAACATCTTCAAACCATTATATCAGTGGCGGATGGCTTTGAAAGAAAACTGCTAAGAGACAAGCTTCCGAGACAACAGCGTTCCACATAAACATATTTCATTATATACCAAACCATTTTACTCGGCGCACACAGTATCAAACCTTAACAGCGCCATTCCCTTCTCCTCATGTGGCATTATTGTCATTTCGGTTCCAATCTCACTGCCACTCCGCTCTTCCGCTCTCCCTTATCCTCGAAGCGTTCACTCGCGGCGGCCCCTGCTCTCCGCTCCCAGCCGCTTTGATCACTTTCCAGGTGATTTTGTGCCTCAACTTAAAACAATATTGATTCAAACGCGGCGCTTCTACCCCCGTGGCGCCGGGAGACACTCGTTGTAATGAAAAAGCTATGTGGGCCCATTACTAGTGGCTCTGAAGCTCCCTTCTCTCTCATTCTCTCTGCTACCTGTTGTGAGCGATGCTTAATTAGGTCAGAAGTGGGAATGGAGGAACAGGTTGACACAGTTTTGAGGGTCGCGCTTGTGGAAGTAGCTTATTAGGGTGAAATACTCTCGCTGAATAAAGACAAGTGGCCACCATGGGTTTAACTAACTGTTATGATCTGAGTTTGCTGCGGTTCGTCAGGTCTGGGTTCAGCAACACTATGTGCCCAAAGAATGAGATCAGCTGAACATCCAGGTCATTCCATCGATGGATCAGTTTCACACGTGGATCGGCCTGCCACGGAGTCCAGATCTTAACCCCGTTGAGAATCTTTGGGGTGTGCTGGAGAAGGCTTCGCGCTGTGGTCACAGTCTCTCATTACCAATTCAAGATCTTGGTGAAAATGAATGCTACACTGGATCTTTTAACATTGCAGAAGGTTATCGAAACAAGGCCACAGCTTATGTGTGTCGTAATCCAAGCTGAAGGCGGTCCAGCCAAATATCAGAGTGTGTGATTTATTATTATTTTGGTCAGGCAATACATATAAGCTCGAGGTCAACTACAGTGAATCATGTACGCAACGTTTGGTTAATTTAGAGCTTTTCATAGATGTGGGTTGCAAATTGGTTCACAATGGGAAAAACTAGGATTACAGCCAATCCGATAGTAGTTAAAGTATGGCTTAAGTTAGGTAGTCTGCTGTGAAAAATTTAGATTTCATGGCACAAATTAGAGTTCAGACAAACCAACTCATAGATCGATCCAAAATCCCCACATACTGTCCCTCCCGAGCAGACAATCGAGCGCTAACCTTAAAGTGATAGTCTGTAGATTTGCAAAGTGAGGATAGAGGAGTGAGGAGTGAAATTTGAAAGTAAAGAATCAAATTCCTCCCCTCTTTAACCAGAAAGCCCTTCTTAGTTTGTAAAATGAGGAGAGCGGGAACACAACTTTCAAAAGTCAAGCTCCTCCCCCGCCCTCCTGATTGGACCTGACAGGCTGCTTCACAGGAAAAGCTCGTCTCATTGGTCAACGCGGGAGGATACTAGACTCTGATTAGTTGCTGAGATCCGGGAAGGAGGGACTTTACAAACAATAATATACCTTATTACTTACTTTACATCCCTTGTGGTCGATTTTTCACATTTTATAACATTTGTGATACACTTGAAATCACTGTAAGGAGTTTGAAGGAGTAAAATGAATTTGTTGTGCGGTTAAGTTGAACATGTCATGTTTAAGCGGAGGTTTGATTAAAATGTCTGGTCTACGCTCATGAACCACTTTAGCAGAAGGCGTAGCTGTGTGTTTTTTTTGAATTATGAAAAATGTAATCAAAAACTCTGAAATTGTAATTGACAAACGACAGTAGCTCGGTGGTTAGGTAGAGCACTTGTCCGCAGATCCTAACGTTCAAAATCCAGCTCTGACCAGTCGTGTCCTTCAACTCCACCGTGCTTATCTTTGAATGTGGCGTGCGAGTGAGCGATGGCCGCACAGCTTCATAACACAGGGCGTGGAGTGCGGATGAATAAATAATCCCCTGCGAAGCGCTTTGGGGGCCATGTCTGTGAAAAGTGCAAAACAAACAGGTTTCCCTCTCGATCTAGAACAACCAAACAAACTCTATACAGAAGTACGCTTAGTATTTGATTCATGCGCTAACAGCTTGGGTATTTTAAGTTTGCGTACCGAGTTGACAACACCAGTCTGTAGGTATTTTCTAAATGAGCTGCCATGTGTTGGGGGATTTAGAGTGTAACTGTTTCCCTTTTTTTTCTTTTACATGTAGCGCTGTTTACCTCCTTGGAGCAGGTGTTTAAATGCCAAGCCAAGACGTGAAAAAAAAGCTGTTTTCACTTCATTGCTAATATACTGGCCTTGCTCCAGCCTTTCTCCCCCCCCGAAATCTCAAAGCACCCAGTTGTTTTCCTTCTGGGACTCCACATACGCGATGGAAACATGAAAAGCCTATATGCCGCCTGTACGAAGCTAATGCCTCCCCTTGGCCGCCCGCCTAGTTGTTGCCGCCTGTGTGCCTGTCTTTGGAGATAGCGATCTTGGAAATCCATTATGTTTGTGTAAGATTTCCCAGGCAGGCGTGTGTACTGATGGCTATGCCCTTCTTAGCTGTTTCGGATTCAACAATTCACAACACATTCTCACCTGCCCATTACCAGCGCCACCACCGCTGCACAGCTGGAAGAGAAACACTTTATTGTATTTTGGGCATGTTTATATATAGCAATGCAAAGTTGCTGGAATATACAGTTGGATCTACAGTATGTGTGTTCTGTGGTAGAAGACCATACGGTTCTTTCTTTTAGGTCAATGCCTGATGTTGTAAATAGGACACAGTAATAATCATAAAACATAAACAGATTAATAAAAGTGAGCAATGCCAAATCGTCACTTTTTATTCACCACTTAGTCTCCTTCACTGTGAAACATCTAGCTGTTAGCGTCACGTCAACAGTTAGCTAGATGCTAAAGTGTTGTTCCAAAATGCTTCACCCCACGCTATGGGGAGCAGGCACCAAGTGAATGTGTACAACAAATACATCAATATATAGAATACTTGTAACTCTGCTATGCTAGCTAGTTAGTTACAACAATACGTAATAAGCGATAAAAGCACATCCTATTGGACCCATGAAAATAATGTTTTGTTGAACTGTCACTGTCGGCCAGGTTTACACAGCACAATTTTGCCTGTCAAACGTGACGAACGAGCAGCACAAAATCGTAGGCTGTGCAGTGAGACAGGGACAAAGATTTAAAATAGAACCGTCGTACGACCAAAGAGGAGTTGCGACCGACATCAGGCAGAGTCTGATATTTTAGAATTCTCATCGAGTGAGAATCCTCTCACGCTGTAACTAGTATCTCTGTCTCAAGTGTCTCGTCAACAAAATACAACATCAGCGCGCCTATTTTGCATTACTTTCCTCGCACGTTTCTTTGCAAATAAACACTGCTAGCATGCGGCGCTTGCCTCTGCTAAACACACACCGTCTGGAGCCTGAAAGTCTCTACGATAAACTCGCACAGTGAAGATGAATGGAGACGGCTCACAATTTTACATTCACCATGTCTTGCAATGGGACATCTAAAAATCTGACAAGAGACAAAAAAAAATGTGCAGTGTACTCTGGGCATTATCCTTGAAGTTAAAGGGTTACACTAATTTAATGCTAACAAATGGTACAATAGCACCACCATTTGAACTGATTTTATTAAACATACCCGGCTTGACGTTTTTTTTTTTTTTAAGTTTTATTCAGTGTTTTTAAATCGTCTTTAGGTGATGTTAAAATGTGGACAGGAAGTAGTCTTAACCCTACACTGGCCAACAGTGAGTTGTACACCAATCGTACACCTGCACTGTACAAAATCAAGCCTTCAATCCTTCAAACCCTAACCCTAAGGAGGTGAGGGTGTGTGTGAAGGCACAGCGAGCTACACAGTTGAGGAACATTGATACCAGCGACTTCTGGAGCTACTGCTGTTCCCTGTTGATCCTGGGGGAACATCGGCCTGGCCCATAAGCTACACCTGGTTTACTGACGTTACCCATGTAAGACTTCCACATTTAGCATTGGCGTGTGCATATGCCAAGCTAAAGTTGTGCATGTAAATCCTGAGTGCATGTTTTAAATTAAATCATGCCACCTATGACATGAGTGATATTATCTTCATTACATTTACCATCGCACTCTTATCAAAAAGGTTAAGGTGTGTGCACGCTATTGTTAACTTGTCCCCTGCATTTCACAATTACTGCTTTTTCTTTAGTGTAATATGCAATTTATTTTCTTCTTGCATCAGCAAACCCTCATCGACTTTTGTATTTAAAAGTCTATTTAATAGAAAACATGTTTTTTTTGTATTTTCTGTTTGCTATTCTTCGAAAAGCATTTCATCCAATAACATCACATATCCCAATCTATTATGCGGCCTCGGCGAACATCCCTCATATCTTCCTCCTCCATTGTCATTCTATTCAAACTGGGGATTACAATGGTTAAATGGGTTTTAGTAATCCTGTCATTTCAAGTACACAGGCTTCTTGCAACTATTCAATCAGAATCTCTGCGCCTCCCACTCTTCTGTTGGTAAAACAGAGTAGTATTTCTCCATTTGAAGGTTTTTAAAGGTAGCGTGTTTCATGTTAAGGTAGCTCAGCCCCTCCACACTCCCACAATAACATTTTCCTTTTCATCCCTTCCCACTCTGAGCTCCGATGCTTTTCGCTGCTGCCAACTCCCATCTCTGTCTGTGAGCCCCGGCCCTTTGTTGTACCATCTCTCAGAATGTGGAATCTTTATTGAACAAACCTACACATAGTGAGATGTGTTTTCCACTTGCTATGTAACGTAAACAGTAGCTTCTGACATTCTTGACTGTCTCTTTGCAAGATCTCGGTGCTGTTTGATGATGTGAAACAAGACCGTTTTCTATTGTTTGCATCTGCATTCGTCCTTGCCGGAAATATGTAAATAGTAAACTTATGTTAATCTTATATTTATATGTTTTGTGGCTGTGGGTGAGAACGATTGTTAGGCTGTGTGTTTTTAGCCTAAGGTTTGTGTGATACAAAGTGTTTGTTGTGTCTTTGTGTTATGAATCATTCATTATGTAGGGCAAATGGACTTTTTTTTGGCTTATAACCATGTTAAAAAACATACCTGAGGTTGTGTTGGATTTCATTATATTGAGTGTGTCTCCTTTCAGAATGGGAACTATCAATATGCTGAATAAATTTGCCAGTCTTACCAGCCCTGCCTTCCAAACTTGGTGCTAGCCTCAAGCATTATTCCGCCAAGGAGCCATCATCCCAAGACTAGACAGGTGTTTAGGACCACACTCTTTTTGTGTGTGTTTGTGGGTGTGTTTTTTCTTTTCAATGGGCCTTAATAACATGTCACCCCCTCAATCTAGTCCTGTTTACATGGACATTTCACACACTTACAATGCAGTAGCTACAGGCGAATGAACGGTGAACAGTCTGAAGGCGAGACACGGCAGGTGAAAGTGAACTTTTTTTTCCTCAGATTTATATCAGTAAAGTTTCAAATTGATATCTCTAAATCAATTGTTTACCTATTCACCTGCAGTGTTTCGCCTTACAGGCCAAAGCTCAATGTGATTTACAACTAACTGCACCTGACTGGTTATTTTTTATCATACAACTGAGATTTAGCCTAATGGCAATTGGTTTTAAACCATGCACACTCACAGAACCGAGGGGCAGTTACGGAAAGTAACTACATGGTGTTCAAATCTCAGATCCGCTAGAGACAAATACAACCGCTTTGCTCTCTTCTATTGGCCAAACTATTGTGGACTATTCTTTGCTCGACATAGCGGTGTGATATTCCCGAGTCTGCATTTATTCTATCGCATTGTGGAAAAAAAACATGAGGCAAGCACTGCACAATAGGAAGATCTGACTCTGCTCCACAGACAATAATTTCTCCCACAAGTCTAATGGCGATGGAATCACGGATACTTACACGCGTGCTTCATCTGATGACTCTGCAGAAGTACCTGTTGTTATGGGATTTTCATGTGCAGCTGCAGTACAAACTAAAGTAGCCCATGAAATGTCCGTTCTTCAATAATTCCTGCCTTCAAAGTCACCAGATCAGACAGAATTGAAATAAACCTTTTTCCGATGGAATAAAAATACGTCGCACTGTACATTTCTTGACATCAAACTGCAGCTGTATAACCCATGGAAAATCCTGACACGATCTGTGGCATTTGAATTTCCCTTTGAGGATAATGATTTTAGATTTTTAAAGGGGGAAATTCAAGTCTACAACATGAAAGTCTGAGCAGATCAAAAAAGACATGCCTGAATAGCAGCACTAAACTTGGATTGTAAAGATGTGGCGTTTTAATGGTCGGTGAAAACGAATTCCAAATCAAACATACAAGATGCAAAAGAGGCCATATTTTCTGTTCTTGGCCTCATATGGAAAAGGAAAATTGTTTAGTATGTCTTAACTGATATTTAAAGCCATACTGAGTAACATTTTGCCAAATATATAGAATAAAATACTGGCATTCACAGTGTTTTTTGCTGAAAAGAACATCTCCCAAAACAGGTGTCGTTACTGTCGGAGAGACAGTACCAGCTCATTTGCTTTGCTTTGAGTAGCAGCAGCAAAACAAGGGTTTTAAATACACTGGGCCCTTTTCCAAACGCTTTATTTTGATAACCCTCAACGGAAATAGCATTGTACATGTTGACTGGGATCATAATTTAACAGCAGTTTAGTTGCTGACATAACTAAATATTATATCCTGGAATAAAAAATATATTTCCTATCTCAAAGCAGTTGCTTAGGGCCTACTTGCATACTCCTTGGGCAGGAGACCACACATTTTGCCAAAGGATGAATGTGTCAATGTTGGATGGTCCATAAACAGATTTGCAACACCAAAAACTAACAATCTTATGCAGAAATCTGCTGAATGATCTGGCATATGTTTTGCCTTTGCGGATGTAATGGCTTGGGGCAGACACAGAAAGTGTCCTAGCTTTTATTTTCACATTCACATTCATGTTTGTCAATTGTATAAGACATTTCTTAGAAGAAATTCAGTATTCGACCTGTCAGCAGTGACACTGGGATGTTTGCCTGTTTCTGTAAATACATCATCTACTTGAAATGTTTTGATATGTACATTTATAGCCTTTAAGGGGCAGTAAGCCTAACAAAATATGTTGATGTTGTAGGGATTATGACAGGACTGATGCAAAGTGAAATGCAGTAATTGGGTAGGTGTTGTGTGAGGTTGATAGTTGTGAAACTGTCTGACTGTGAAGGAAGTGGGGTTTAATGCTGGGGGAATTAATTTAGAACACTGTGATATTGTTGTTTTACTGTTTCTTATAGAATGTGCATTATTGATTTATTTTGTATCCAGGAACTACAGATGCAAACTAGTTATTTAGCTATAATGTGGTGCAGTACATCTCTGTCTCTGTAAGCTTCATGTCTATGTACATTGTCCCTTAAATAAAGTAAAGTAAAGTTTAACAAAATATACAACTTTAAAATTTGGCATTTTCTTATGTAATACGTATTTTAATTAAACCTTTGTTTGTTGTCATTATCATCGATATACAGTATTTTCCCATTACGTTTTATCTTATTTATCTTTTTCTGAGTAAAACAAAACATTATCCTCTCTTATATATATCTTAGGCGGCAGGCTAGGGCTCTTCTTTGTGGCTTCTGAAAAAGCTGTAGGTTCCAGTGGTGCGCCGTATTGTGATTGAGCTCAAAGTGGACCGTTTAAATTGTACTTGCGAAGTAGCACCATTTTGTACATTGGGCCAAAACAAGGGTCTGGGCGCCGCTGTTGGAAAGCAGACAATCTCGCCCGTTCGCAGTTTCAACGCTCCGGCAGATGGTGGGACTATTAGAGAGAAGTAGCTCACAACTTAAAGAGCAAAGGGTCACTGGCTCAGAGCAGTAATCCGCAAGTCATCAGGAGGGTGTGCGCCAAGCATGTCCAGTCTCGCCATGCCTATTCTGTCATACAATCCTGCAAGATGTGTGCTTTGTCAGTATTTTAGATTATGTGTTATCTCCATGATTAACACATTGACAGTAGTGATTGGATTTACGGCTCTTTTCTGGGAGCCAAGTCTTTGGGATTTAAAAAAAGCCGAAATTTTAATAATGCCAGCCAGATAACTCACAATATCTAAGATGCGATCAATAAAAGGCACACCTTTTTAATTTAAATAATATAAAATGATAATGGGACTGATATTTACGCTTTGAAAAATGTCCTTGTGAATAAAATCTTGTGCCACAACTAATAAAAAGAGGCTGCAACTGTTTAACAAATCATTTTAGTGCCAAAAGCTTTTACTTGTGTGGCCTGCTCCATTGTCCAGCTGATTCTTGTGTCCGTTTGGTGGAGTTCTGGGTAAAATTGAGTGAAAAAAGATTCATCTCTTTACACAACTGAGATCTGGTTCGAACTGTTCACCTTAAAGGATCTGTATCATGCTATTTTAGCCATTCCAAAGTAAAGTGTAGGCATATATATGATATATTGTACCTCTATCACTATGGAGTACTCATTTTTGAGAGAAATATAAGTATTTTTGGGGGGTATTTTCCCTACCCGGAAGACCAGACGCTTCGATTCAGTTAACTCCGCCCCTCTCTCCGCTCATTCCACATTTGCAGTATTATAAATATAAATATTGCTGCAAAAAGTGAAGTTACTTCACATAATGCAGTTATAAGGAGTTGACATGTGCAACACAGTTTCATAAATGGCTAACACACACGCTAACACGTGTTTGATTGACTCACCGCTCAGTCTGGACTCCCCACGAGATCACGTTGGTTATAAAAGTTAATCCACTTTGATTCTGGCCAAGGTTCACGAAGCATCCATCAGGTTGGTTGATATAGTAGCTAGCTGAATCCCGGAAAGAAATTCCAACTTCTGGCGAGTGCACTCTTCTTTAGGAAGGTTGAATTGTCCTGTTCCTCTTGTAGCCAAATGCGCATCCGTGACATTATCGTTCGGTAAGAAAAAAGAACAGGCGGTGTCCAGAGTAGGTTAGAAAGAGCTCAGTCTTCAAAAACAACACTTATGCTCGGATCCATGGCTCCTCCAGCCGTGGGTGCGCTTGATTAGAGTCTTGGGACAGCACAGACGCGTCGGAGAGTTGCTGTTTTTTAATTAATTTTTTTATTTAAAAAAAAAGAAAAAGAAAAAAAAAGCTGTTTATAAATTAAAACCAGGCCGTAAGGCATTACATTACAGACGTAGAGCACTTCCGTTCCGCTGTGACGACACAACTGAACAACTCAGTCATTTACCAGGAGAGGGTGGAGCAGCTGCTCAGAGAGCAGGATTCAGGACGATTACTTAGAACTGCGTGAATGAAGCCAAAAACCACTCTGGGGGTTTTTGATAAGGAAATAGCATAACAACATGGCTAAAAACTCCAAAAAGTCGATTTTGCATGATATAGGACCTTTAAAGAGCCGTTTAAAAGAACCGGTCGGACATGAACGTCACATCACTCATTAAAAGGGGAGCTCTAATTCGCCACTGAATCAGAAACTTACCGTACTATACAACTTTTAGCTTCGTTTTTGGTATTAATATGTAATGTAACTCAATTAAACTCCCTCAAAGAAATTCTGTTTCTGTTATACAATCTCTAAGTCTTGATTTCAAGCTAAAGCAATTATTTGGTGGATCTATGGCAGCAGTCTCAAGTATTGGCCTTTAACTTTTAAAACGCTGAAAGATTGCGGCCCCGTCTAACCTGGAGCACTCAACATTTTGATTAAACTTATGAGTGGACTTTTTGACTTGACTTACTGAAGTCCAATTATGCAGTTATAGACAAAAGGTCGCCTTGGCAGATGGTGTAATATAAAAGTCACGATGACCATTAAGTTATTTGGACACCTCAGCTTTAGTATTTCATGATTATATCATAGATAAAAATGTGTGGAAAATTCAACGTGACTCAGCCTTGATTACAGTGCAAAGGAAATGAGTCACACAAACAGGAACTGTGTCGTCTGGAAGCATCTAAAATCTAAATATCTAAAAGCACTCTCTGATCTATTTAAGCTTATCTGCGGGTGATTAAAACAGTCCGCAGGTTTTGGCCATACTGGCTCTGGAAACTGGTCAAATACAGAGGAACTTCCGAGGCCCAACGTTTTTTTCAGATACTTTTGGGCAGGTGATACTGGACAACCTTGGCCAACTCCCATAAAATAAATCTTGTTTAGACCTTTAAGGTGTTATCCTATTTTTCATCTCTTTGATTTGTTTAGATGCATGGTTTATTTATGTTAGTTTTCGGCACATTTTATAGTTTTATGTAAAAAGTTGGATACTCGACCAATACTGACATGGCTGTGTTAGGAATAACATCTGTCCAATGTAAAGACCATGACAGTCTTTACATAAAACGTGATTATAAGTATGATTCGCTCGTTGTATTGATCACGAACTTGGGGAAAGAAAACAAAGTTTGCTGTATAAATCCGAGCCCCTGGTCATGTTTGTGTACAGCAGTGAGATCAATACATGCACGCACCATTTGTGGGGGTAATGTAGCAAGGTGGAACATTTCATAACCTGTATTACTTTTGTTTTGTTTTTTTTAAATTGGTGTTTCATCCATGCAATACAAACACTGAACATGCAGCCTATGGATAATGTATTTAAAACTGCTCAAAATAGCCTCAACATTAACCAAACCTTACATGATGTTCATTTGATAATCGGAGTTAGGATTAGTATTTCACCTGAGAGGAGAAAGTATTTGAATATTTGATACATTTTTTGGAGCAAAAAGTTCACTTGTAAAAAGAGAGTCTACACCTAAATTGTGATGGCTTAATTTCTTTTTCCTACAAAGTTGAACCATGAGCCATAAGTCCCGCAAATTCTCATTTGTCGACACTCCACATGGAACTTTTTAATTGGCTTATGAAGTTAATGTTTACAGAGGGTTATGGTGAAAGTTAAGAAAAGGTATTTGTTTTGGGTGAGAACAGCGTAGGCGGCGGGATCATGGCGTAGCTTAGTTGGAAGATGGATAGAGGCTTTTGCTTGTAGTGGAATACAATTAGTTTTGTCCTTCCGTGTACTGTATGTGTATGAAATTTGTGAGAAAAAGCGCAGATGGTAGAGCGGGTCGTCTCATGATCGGGAGGTCGGGGGTTCGAATCCCGCCTCCTGAAGATGCACACTGTTGTTGTCGTTGGGCAAGAAACTTCACCCAGCTTGCCTCCAGTGTCTGTGTACATTGGTGTATGACTGAGAGTGTGTATGGGTGAGTGGATCCTTGCTGTAAAGTGCTTTGAGTGCCTAACGTAGGTGGAAAAGAGCTATGGGAATTTGAGACCATTTACCATTTTGTATAAATCAAAGCCTTTTTATTAAACTTGCAGTAGGGATGTCACGGTATGAAAATTTTACCTCACGGTTATTGTGACCAACATTATCACGGTTTTCGGTATTATCGCGGTATTTTTTTAAATGAGTGTTAATGAGTTCAGAAAGCATTGATAGTCCTACACAAACTGAAATAGTTTAAAAAAGTGTAACTGTTTGTTATATTTAAAAAATACAGACAAAGCCATATCAAAAGTGCAACTTTTCACATCAAAGTAAAGGAACTATAACTATGTATTGGTGATCGTTTGGAGGGTATTACATGTACTATTTATAGCGCCAGAACCGTGTTAGAATATTTTTAACTAGATAAACCCTCTATATCAGGAATATTGTTCTCAGCTTTTGTTCTTCCAGTTTGCTTTCGCTTTGCAGATTTGGGGAAATGCCATCAGACAGTAATCATTGTTAAATTCATAATAATGCGGTGAGAGTGAATCTGTTGCATTGGCGACCAACTTTAATCTGCCCTCCAGGAGCCCTGTAACACATTTGTGCCAGAGGTATCCGTGACACGGTTTATATGCTGGCGGTGGCGCTGGTGCGGCTGCACTATGGGCTGAGTCGTTACATTCTCCCTCAACCCAAAGTCTCCACATTATGCATTTCAGCTAAAACATTAACGTTAACTTACTTGCATTGGCTATAGAGTTGTGGGTGACGGTCACACAGGTGAGTCATGAGGTTCGAAGTATCGCTGCCTTTAGCAGACACTTTTTCCTGCACTTTCTGCAAACAAGATAACTGTCTTCTATAAACTGTCCTTCGGCTTTCTTAAAATACACCCAGACTTCAGACTTGGTTCTGTTTGAGGCTGATAGACGTCCTAAGCGCTGTCGTCTCAGACATGATCCCAGCTTCGAGAAAGTTTTGTTTTGGTTGTGCTATGGAGTGCGGCTTCAGCAGATGAGACGGCGGCCGGTGAGGCTCACTTTGCCTACATTGCAGGCACGGTAATCCACTGAGTTAATATAGTTTTTCAAAAACAAGATGGTAATTAATAACCGTCAACATTTTTTACCGGGGTTTACCGCTACACCGGTAACCGTGACATCCCTAACTTGCAGGCTTGTTGTTTATCACATTACTGTGGGAGTATTGCTCTCTGAAAGTTGTGAAACACGTTTTAAACTCATCCCTGTGAAGAATTTGGATGTTAGGAATGTGTTTGGGAATTGTTTCCCCGTTACATCGCCAATTCAAGTAAAGGGTCTACTAGTTTTGGCCATACAAAAATTGGCAGCAGGAGTGGGGCATTGGGGGTAAGGAAGAAAATGGATATGCTGATATAGCTAGGGATCCTCCTGCTGCTGTAGAAGGTTGAATGTTTATCTGTACATGAATGGCCTGAGATCGGTCGAGGTGCAAATGCATCAGCCTGTGATTGGCCGACTGCGACAAACTTTCCTGGTTGAATTGACACATCATTTCCAGTTTCCTCTAAACGCCTCTCGAATCCTCTTTTGAACCTTTCCCTTCGATTCCCCCTCGTCACAAACAAACTCCTGCATCCCGTCTCCACAGCCGCCACTTTGTACTTGCGGCTCGACCCTCCGCTAATTTGGGGGAGTTTGCATGCACATTATTCATCACACACCGGAATGAACCCCTGGTGGGAAAACCAAGGCATGCTAATGCGGCTTTTGTCACGCGCCGCTTTGCTAGTCGAGCTCGGCGAAACATCACAGGATTCCAAACAGCGTAAAATGTTGTGCGCAATTGGATCCAGCCGGAAGACACAGTTACGAACAGTTAGCAGCGAAGCACGTCCCAGAAGTTGCTTTGTGAATTGTGATACGAAGAGAACAGTTCAGGCTAGCGTGGACACATTGTTTTGTGAAGTAGATCCTTTTCTCCCTTGAACTAATGTTTCCATAGGACGGGGATTCTTTTTTAGCCTTACGTAACCCCACAGCATTCTGCCGCTCCAGCGCAGGATTAGAGTCCACTCAAGCACACAGCAGTGTCCTTCACCAGTGACATTGGACCTGCCGTTGAAATCCATTGTATCAAGGCCAGCTGCCGGGACAACAGCGGTTAGGTCTGCTTCACTAATGCATTTCCTCTGTCGAATGGTCTAAAATAGTCCTTTTGTCCAATTGTATCAGGTTGTTCGGCAATTATGACTTAGTACATAATGACAGCACATACTGTCGAATCCTTTTACGAATGAAAGCAACATAACAGGGGGAAAAAAGTTGCACTCAGGACGTTTAATGCCAAAATGACTGGAATGGAGGGGCAGTAATAGTGAAAACTCCCTAAACAATAAAGGTTTGTGTTTGATGAAGTTGAGAGTAGTTTTTTAGAGCGGAACAAGAACTCCAACTGAAGGCTTATTTTCCACCTGCTTCCAAACCTAAGCTCATTAGTCATTATATGCCGTAAATAAACGCCTATAAAGCATCAAATTGCATTTCGCTGCAGTTGTGGCTGAAATTGTACACTTTTTATATTGCTCAAATGTTTTATTGTTTTGTTTTTGCATTTTTGGCATTAACACTTCAGTATTTAGGAATTCAAAAGTATTACAATGACCCTGATCAGTCCTGTTGATGAAGCTTCTTGAATGAGAGGGGAAACGTCCAACATACAGTATACAGGGGTGCTAGTATGCAAACTTCACTTTTAGAGCTTTTTACTGAGTTAAATAGTTGTTATCTCATCAAAAACATACCTGGGGTTGTGTTGTGAGCCACTAGCGCATCTTTGAGTAATCTGTGGATGTTTACCATGAGCTATTCGTAGCATTGCGGTGGCAGCTCCCAAAAAGCTCCTCCTGAGGGCCTACATATCCAGGAAATGCTTTCCTCATTTCTCCATCTCTTGCTAAGCTTCATCCTTTCATTGCGGAGTGAAAAAAACACTTGCCATAGCTTCACTGCAAGCTGCTCAATCTTTTTTTGAGTGAGCAAGAATAAGGAGAGGAAGGGGCTGAGAGGAAATAAGAAACTACTGGATGTTTTGTTCCATCTTTCTAAGATCAATTTTGCAATTTCTAAACAACAAAGGGTAAGATGGTGATAAATAAGTGTTTGAGATTCTTACCAAATACCTGCAAAAAGCACAACACCCCGTCTTTAAACTCCAGAGTGCAGAGAAGACGGCGTTGTCTACAACAGGAGAACTCAAACATACCTTTCCCTGAGCACAACAGAGCCGACTTACCTTTAATTCTGATTACAAATGGAAAGAAAGAACACAAGTCCAGATCGATGATGAAATAATCCTCACAATGACATATGAGATGGGTTAGAAAGTGTGAGGCAGTCCCTCAAGGAGTCTGGCTCGGGCGTCGGGAAAAGCCTCACAGAACAAAGAAGGGGCAGGGTGGGGAAACACACATCAGAGGCTCATTAGCTCCGCAGCGATTGACCGACTGAACTCCACTTAGCCCCTTACACTTTCCCCATAACCCCCCTCTGACAAATCTGTGCGCAAACGTATAGGAGCTTTCCAATAGCGATTCAGCTCTTGTTTTCCCACTTCTGTGTGTGTGTAATCTGGGGGCGCACAACATGCCAGAAGGCCTGGAATACCTCACTCCCGATCTTAAATGCAAGACGGATGCTTTGAAGATGGTAGGAAGTTGGTGTTCTGTTTGAAAAAAAAAAAGTTCCCTGTGCCTGATTCACGCTGGCTGCCAGGATTTATAGCAGATTAACTTTGAAAGTGATTTAGCTCTTGGCTTCAGCATAGTGGCAGCCAGAGCGGGAAGAGAATGCTCCAATTCACTGTAGCCACGACTGCTGCTACTGATATTTCACACACGCAAAAGAGCGGTTAGGGCGGAGCAGTGAAGCCAAATCACTTGCGATATATCCATGTTGTGAGAAGCATACGTCGCTAAATCGCCCAGGTCTTCCATCTGACTGTGATTTGCAACATTTTGGCAAACACAGCCTGAAACAAAACAAAATAAACTTGGCAATAAATGTAGTGTTGCTTACAGATTTTGTAAATGGTTTAGTGATAACAAGTATTGAATATTGAGTTTATCTTGAGCTGTGTGTCTTTTTATTTGTAAGTTGTTTTTTTGCCAACACATTTTCTTTTCAGTCTAGATGATAAGGCTGCTGCACACATAACACTGTTATCTCTCCAGCATCGGACAAGGTTTTTAAAGATAAAAATGCTTTATGTCTGCCTGTCAGGTCCTTTATATGACAACTACTTCTTACTGTGGAAATATTATTTGATTCTAAGGAAGGGATGTATGAGACTTCCAGGTAAATGATAACAATAATAAATAATGAAATATGATGTGGAATGCTTAAAAATATATTCCACAATTTGTGGAATGTAAAAATACAGTTTTTGTAGTAAACTTGTATGTAAACAAAACGGCTAATGCTACAAACAATGGCTGCTGGCTGCTCTGCTTTACGAACGCAACACTGGCGGCCACCATTGCTCCGCCATTGCTGTAGTTCCTCCATATAGCCACTAGTCTCCCATTGAAAAGCATTGGACTTTAGACACGTTAAAAACAACTTTAACGCCTGGTTTCTATTTTTTGAACACTTTCTATGGCTACATATTCCTCCTGGGATAACGCTGGGTTACTCACAAAAAAGAAACCAGGCTGGTTTTCGAAAGAAATTTTTAGAAATCTCGTACTAATGAGGGTCGGACTGTTAGCATTGGAGCTTCACGAGCTACACGTCACGCAAGAGCCGAGTCTACAGTGAAGATCCCGCCCTTATGCCCTTATTAGGAACATGCTTCGTCAGAGCTGGGGAGGAGGAGCCTGTAAATCCGCCATGATTTCCCCCTCGAACGTGGTCATTATGGTAAACGGGGAGGAGTGAGGAGGAGTTGTCTATTCTTTTTAACGGTCTATGGCTACAAAAGTTAGCGATTAATCTATGCTTACATTATAGCTTGCTACGTTAGCTATGTAGCGTAATGTTACATCAGTGTTTCTAAGCACCAGGTATAATTCAAAACTGGCTACATAATGTTATACTCAAGGGTGTGAACAAAAGTAACCTTCACATCATACTAATGCAGGGATTTTGTCAAAGTTTGATCATTAGCTGCACTTCTCCACTGAAGCCGCCATTGCTGTCTTCAACTTACATCCAACTCGGAGCAGTGTAGATATCTCCGAGTTTAAAAGTTCGAGCGATGTTCCAAGGCATTTTTTCCAAATGGGAGGTCGGAGATAACTGGTGCACGGGAAAGCTCGTCTTATTGGCCCGCGCGCAATCCTGCAATACTCTGATTAGTTCATGAGATCAGCAAAAGGAGAGACTTTACATTAAATTCAGGCCATGAAAGTACATTTCTTACAAGATTTGCAAGAAAAAAATTAGAATGGAAATGAGAAATGGTCTCCACCTCAGGGTTTATACATGTAGCAGCATGTACCTGTTGGCAACTGTAAGGGATTATTATATATTCCAAAGCAGATTGAATACAACGGGAAACCTTTGAACAAAACGGTGTACAATTGCAGCCAAAACAGCAGTTAAATGTGTTTAGGCCTGTAATATTTGTTATTTCTTACATTTCCGGCTTTCATTTTGACACAGTTACTTTAAAGTGCATACCTCACATTAGAATTATTTATTATTATATTTAAGATTTAGCTAAACAGTTTACCCAGCTTTCTTTAGTTTGACCATTTTTGTGACGTTTATGGTTTCACTTCCTTATTGGACACTGACAGAAAGTCAATTTTAAACCGTTGCCATGCCGACCTTGTTATGTCAATGATAAATGAGTAAGAGCTAAATTGCTGCTTCAATTACCTACAACAGATGTCATCTCTCAAACTATAATTACACAAGCATCCAAACCTGTCATATGCACTTTAATGTTGTTCTAATACTTTTTAATGACCAGCGGGAAAAACATAAAATGCAATAAAGTGAGGAGGAGGGGGGGGGGGAAGTGCTGTGGCTACTCTATCTGGGCCATCTCCTCTTCTGGGGATAGAGCAGTGTCTGCGGTGGGTCCGTGCGGGATTAGACACAAAAACAACATGGCCGCGGAGTTCAAAGCCGGGGCGTAATCACGTTTGATGCGTTTGGAGAGATATCTGAACGGAGCCGATAAGGGCTCTCTGTGAAAAGGCGCGGGGGATAATGAATTATGTCATCAAATCAGGCCGCCAACAGATTCACACGAGAACCAGGGCTCCGGCGCACTCTTTATCCGCCGCATCTGCACCGCCGGCCTATATTGGCGCGGCGTTATAGGAGCCTGCGCAGGACATGCAAACATGGGGAAGGCGGCCGCATGCAAAACCTCCGATTATATTCCGGAGTGAGGGGATTGAAAGGCGAGACGCAGCAGGTGAAAGCGTAGCTAGTTTTCACTCTTCACATCGTAGTTTTAATGTAAAAAAAAATAGATCAAACTCAGCCTTACCTTATCACTTTTTCCTCGACTCATCCGCAGTGGGTTTTCAGGAAATCACTCACGCTGTAATCCAAATATGGTCATTTCGTTTCTGGGATTCAGCAGTGTAAAATAAAAGCAGCAATATACAGACTTTACAAAAACTTTAGGCCCCGTTTTCTCAAAATGAGGTTTTCCTTACGTTCTTGCTTTAGCACAAACAGGCTTAAACGGTCAATTATTGTACTTGATGACATTTTGAAGGTTTTTTTTTGTGTGTGGAGGGATTCATTCATCTATTTCCTGGCCTGTTTTATTGAGCTTTTAACTCCACCTACACTGTAAAATGTAAAATTTGTTTCAACTCAAAAAACTAATTCCAAGGGCTGCCAAGAAATTTTATGTGTAACCAATAACCATTTTACAATGTAGTCGATTTGAAATTTGAGATTCACCTCTTTCGTTCAATTGTATTCTTAGGTTGACACAACTGATTTAATTTGTAACTGACGTTTTTCACTTCAGACAACTGGAAACAGTTATGTCAACCTAAGAATACAATTGAACGAAAGAGGTGAATCTCACATTTCAAATCGACTACATTGTAAAATGGTTATTGGTTACACATAAAATTTCTTGGCAGCCCTTGGAATTCGTTTTTGAGTTGAAACAAATTTTACATTTTACAGTGTATAGCTATCTTATTCAAAAACTAAACAAGATCCCAAAACCACTCTGAAAACAATCTCTGTAACCAAAATCTCGACAAAATAAAACCAATCATTTAAAACTGGCTTGGGCCATTATTTACAGTAGATTTTGTCACTGAAAATATCGGCCATTAAAGTGCCTTATTTTAATTTGAAAACATAAAATGACATAATATGACATATCATTAATCTGCCGCTAAAGTTTCAAACTGATATCTCTAAATTAGTATTTGTTTCCCCCCATTCACCCGCAGTGTCTCACCTAAAGTGTTTTTGACAGCCAGATGCTGGCTCGCTTCACATAATCCGTAGAATAGTATTTTTCTCACAGTGCAGCAACGACATCTCCACTTAGAGTAAAGTAGCACCAACAGACGTCAAACTGTCCACTGATGTGCTTAGCAATATTTTGGATTTTCTTTTAAAGACTCATAATCCTAATTGATCAAACGTTGAACCCTAGAAGACATTGAAATTAGATGGTTCAAATACTAATTACAGATTATTCTACATATTTTTCCATTAAAACTACTTTATTTAAAAAGAGTGAACTTGATCTTTGCGAGGCCATACCGCCTTTGCTCTGCCCAATCCCGTCAGATCTTGGAAGCTAAGCAGGGAAGGGCCTGGTTAGTACTTGGATGGGAGACCGTTTGGTAACACCAGGAAGCCTAGCGAATGTAGTGAGTGAGTGAGTGGTTGGTGGTGGTCGGAGGGGCCGATGGCGCAAACTGGTAGCCTCACTTCTGTCAGTCTACCCCAGGGCAGCTGTGGCTACAATAGTAGCTTACCACCATCAAGTATGGAGTGAATGAATAGTGCAATGTAAAGCGTCTTTGAGTGTCCAGAAAAGCGCTATATAAAACCGATGCATTATTATTATTATTATTATTATTATTTTGTCTGGTATCAACAAAATAAAGCCATACATTGCGTTCTCGCGTGTATAGGCAGTAACATAAACCTGCAGCACATCTTTTCTCTTATGTTAATCTAAAGTTGCTAACTGGGATCTCTTTTTTTCATATACCTACAATAGCTCTAGTGTAAATTGTCTGTTATCACGAGGCAGGTTTTCATCTCCTTATCCATGAAATGTATTTGTGCAGTCTCTGTCACGCCGTATCCACACACACAATATATATTATAAGTTAAAATGGTAAATGGTCTCAATTTATATAGCGCTTTTCCACCTTCATTAGGCACTCAAAGCGCTTTACAGTAAGGAACCACTCACCCATTCACACTCTCAGTCATACACCAGTGTGCGCAAACCATCAAAAATATGCAGAATGGTATTGCTGTTTTGCCGAAAAAGATGTCCTGAACAGACAAAAAAAACACTTTCCACTTTTCCCCCCCATTTATCCCAAATGTTGTCCATTTATTAAAAAAAAAAAATCCACTGTTTTACACTATTTCTCCCCATTTTTCTTTTCTTTTTCTTTTAATTAATTAATTAATTTTCCAATTCCCCTATTTTTCGCATGTATTTTCCCTTCCCCTTTTCCCTTTCAAACAGCCAAGTCTGTCTTTCAGCACCATGGACAGCGCCACACTTCTTTCAACGCGATCACAGTAACTGGGGAGGGGGAGCTTAGCACTGCGGGCAATAATGTGACCAAATCTAAATAATGTATAGAGCCTGGTTTAAACTGATGGTTTTATTTAGTTGATATATTAGATACAAAGATTTTGGATCTTGTTTGAATAAGTGAAAATATTTGTGAAAGTAAGGTGGGAGTGCTGCACAGTCCTTAAAAATCATGTGCTCTTCCAGGATGAAAAACAAAACTAGGAGTAAGAATAATAAACTTGCCTTTGGTAGTGGAGTGTGTGTGGCAAAAGAGATCCGAGGCGGTCTTAACAGGATAAAGTCTTTATTTAGCAGAGGGACACGCCGACGCGTTTAGACCACACACTGGTCTTCTTCAGAGCATTGTGACCATCGTTAAGATAAACATTTTGCCTGGCTTCTTGCGGTTCAAAGCTCAATAAATCAGGCAGGAATTAGATACAAAATCCCTTTGAAAAACAACAAAACACATATTGTTAAGTACAAGACTGGGAAGTTTGGAGTCAGTAGGAGCTACTACTGTGTACAGTGTGAGGTTGTTGTGAGAGTGTAAGGAAAACAGTCCTAAACTTTTGAACGACCTTTATTAAGCGTAGCAGTATCCCAGAAGGAAATGACCATATTTGGATTACAGTCTCCTTTAAGTGGATAACAAACATGTCCATGTAGTGAATGAATACGCATGGAAAACCGGCCAGTGCGCTGGGATGTGTAGTTCAGAGGTCACTAAACAGCGGACCTCTCAGACGAGCGGCTGCATGTGCACGCTCTCTCCCTCTCAGCAGAGCGGTAACTACAGCCCAGATGAACAGAAAAACAAAGTCTGAGCTCAAAACACGTTTATATTTTTAGAAACGGCTGCGGAACGGCTGAAATACGGCTCGCTAAAAACTTAACACCTTAATTAAATATGCATGTGCGATGGTACTGCACAAACAGCATGGCTGTTTCCCGATTGGCAGAGCGCAGGACAAACCAGACTAAACCTGGACTAAACCAGTCGAACCAGGACTAAAACCAGGTCTGACCAGACTAACCAGACTAAACCAGGACTAAACCAGGACTAAACAGGACTAAACCGGACTAACCAGGACTAACTGGACAAACCAGGTCTGAACCAGGATAAACCAGGTCTAACCAGGACTAAACAGGACTAAACCAGGACTAAACCAGGACTAAACCAGGACTGAACCAGGACTGAACCAGGACTAAACCAGGACTAAACCAGGACTAAACCAGGTCTGAACAGACTAAACAGACTAAACCAGGTCTACAGGACTAAACCAGGACTAAACCAGGACTAAACCAGGAACTGAACTAGGACTAAACCAGATGAAACAGGACTAAACCAGGACTAAACCAGGACTGAACCAGTCTGAACCAGGACTAAAACCAGGATAAACCAGGCTGAACTAATGGACTAACCAGGGACTGCCAGGACTAAAACCAGGACTAACCCGCGGGACTAAACCAGGGATCTGAACCAGGACTAAACCAGGACCGTAAAACAGGACTGAACAGGTCTGAACCAGGACTAAACCAGACTTAAACAGGACTGAACTTAGGACCTAAACCAGGACTGAACCAGGTCTAACCAGACTAAACCAGGACTAACCAGGTCTGAACCTGGACTAAACCCAGGATAAACCAGAACTAAACAGGACTAACCAGTCTGACCAGGACTAAACCAGGATAAACCAGGTCTCGGAACAGGTCTGAAACCTGGACTAAACCAGGACCTAAACCAGGACTAAACCAGGGACTAAACCAGTCTGAACGGTCGGAACTGGACTAAAAACCTAGACTAACAGGACTAAACAGTCTGACCTTGACTAAACCAGGACTAAACCAGGGGAACTAAAACCAGGTCTGAACCAGGTCTGAACCTGGACTAACCAGGACTAAACCAGGACTAAACCATGGTTGAACCTGGACTAAACCAGGATAAACCAGGACTGAAACCAGGACTAAACCAGGTCTGAACCAGGTTCTGAACCAGGACTTAAACCGGACTAAAACCAGGCTGAACCTGGACTAAACCAAGGACTACCAGGACTAAACCAGGTCTTGAACCAGGACTGAAACCAGGACTAAACCAGACTAACAGGTCTGAACCAGGTCTGAACCAGGACTAAACCAGGACTGAACTAGGGCTTAAACCAGGACTAAACTAGGGCTAAACCAGGACTAAACTAGGAATAAAACTAGGTCTTAAGCTAGGGCTAAACCCAGGACTAAACTAAGGACCTAAGCCCCAGGGACTAAACCAGGACTAAACAGGACTAAAACCAGGTCTGACCAGGACTAAACCCAGGACTAACCAGGTCTGAACCAGGTCTGAACTGACTTAAACCAGGACTAAACCAGGAACTAAAAACCAGGTTGAACCTGGACTAAACCAGGGACTAAACCAGGGTCTGAACCTGGACTAAACCAGGACAAAACCAGGACTAAAACCAGGACTAAACAGGTCTGAACCAGTCTAACCTGATAACCAGGGACTAAACAGGACTAAAACCAGGTCTGAACCTGGACTTAAACCAGGACTAAACCGGACTAACCAGGACTTAAACCAGGACTAAACCAGGTCTGAACCTGACTAAACCAGGACTAAACCAGGACTAACCAGACTAAACCAGGTTCTGAACAGGTCTGAAGCTGGACTTAAACCAGGACTAAACCAGGACTAACCAGGGTCTGAACCTGATAAAACCAGGACTAACCGGGACTAAACCAGTCTGAACCAGGTCTGAACCAGGACTAAACCCAGACTAAACCAGCGTCTGAAACCTGGACCTAAACCAGGGACAAACCAGGACTAAACAGGACTAAACCAGCGTTTACTGAACCAGACTTAAACCAGGACTAAACAGGACTAAACCAGGACTAACCAGGACTAAAACCAGGTCTGAAACCTGGACTAAACCAGGACTTAACCGGACTAACCTGTCTGACCATGATCTAAACCGGACTAAACCAGGACGACTAGGACTAAACCAGACTGAACCAGGTCTGAACCAGGACTAAACCAGGGACTAACCTAGGACTGAACTTAGGACTAAACCAGGATGAACCAGGACTAACCAGGAACTAAAACCCGGACTAAACAGGTCTGAACCAGGACTAAACCAGGACTTGAACCAGGTCTTGAACCAGAACTAAAACCAGGACTAAACCAGGACCTAAACCAGACTTGCTGAACTAGACTAAACCTAGGACTGAACCAGGTCTGAACCAGGACTTAAACCAGGACTAGACCGAAACTAAACCAGGTTAACCAGGACTAAACCAGGGACTAAACCAGGTCTGAACCTGGACTAAACCAGGACTAAACCAGGACTAAACAAGGACTACTAAATCAGGTCTTTGAACCAGGAACTTAAACCAGGACTAAACCAGGTCTGACCAGGTCTGACCTGGACTAAACCAGGACTAACCAGACCTAAACCAGGTCTGCAACCTGGACTAAACGCAAGGACCTAAACCAGGTCTGACCTGGGACTAAACCAGGACCAAAAACCAGGACTAAACCAGGACATAAACCAGTCTGAACCAGGTCTGAACCTGGACTTAAACCAGACTAAACCAGGACTAAACCAGTCTGAACCTGGACTTAAACCAGGACTAAACCAGACTAAACCAGGTTCTGAACCTGGACTAAACCAGGACTAACCAGGACTAAACCAGGTCTGAACCAGGTCTGACCTGGACTAAACAGGGACTAAACCAGGACTAAACAGGTTCTGAACCTGGACTAAACCAGGACTAAACCAGGGACTAAAACCAGTCTGAAACCAGGGTTCTGAACCAGGATAAACCAGGACTAAAACCAGGTTCTGAACCTGGACTAAACCAGGGACTAAACCCGGGCTAACCAGGTCTGAACCAAGGAACTAAACAGGACTAAACCAGGACTTAACCAGGTCTGAACCAGGTCTGAACCAGGACTAAAACCATGGACTGCAAACCAGGTCTGAACCAGGACTAAACCAGGGACTAAACCAGGACTAAACCAGTTCTTGAACCAGACTAAACCAGGACTAAAACCAGGTCTGAACCTGGATAAACCCAGGACTAAACCAAGGACTAAACAAGGCTAAACCAGGGTCTGAACCTGGACTCCAGACTAAACCAGGACTGAACCAGGTCTGAACCAGGTTCTGAACCAGGACTTAAACCAGGACTAAAACCAGAGTCTGAACCAGGGTCTGACCTGGACTAAACCAGGACTAAACCAGGACTAAACCAGGTCTGAACCTGGACTAAACAGGACTAAACCAGGACTAAACCGGACTGAAACCAGGACAAACCAGGACTAAACCAGGACTAAACCAGGTCTGAACCAGGTCTGAACCACTACCAGGACTAAACCAGGACTAAACCAGGACTATAAACCAGGACTAAACCAGGACTAAACCAGGTCTGAACCTGGACTAACCAGGGACTAAACCAGGACTAAACCAGGACTAAACCAGGACTAAACCAGCGGACCTAAACCAGGTCTGAACCAGGTCATGACAACCAGGCTAACCAGGACTAAAACCAGGATCTGAAACCTGGACTAAACCAGGACTAAACCAGGACTAAACCAGGACTAAACCAGGTCTGAACCAGGTCTGAACCAGGACTAAACCAGGACTAAACCAGGTCTGAACCTGGACTAAACCAGGACTAAACCAGGACTAAACCAGGACTAAACCAGGTCTGAACCAGGACTAAAACCAGGACTAAACCCAGGACTAAAACTAGGACTAAAACCAGGTCTGAACCTGGACTAAACAGACAAACCGGACTAAACAGGACTAAACCAGGTCTGAACCGGACTAAACCAGGACTAAACCAGGACTAAACCAGGCTAACAGTCTGAACCTGGACTAAACCAGGACTAAACCAGGACTAAAACCAGGACTAAACCAGGACTAAACCAGGACTGAACCAGGACTAAACCAGGACTAAACCAGGACTGAACCAGGACTGAACCAGGACTAAACCAGGACTAAACCAGGACTGAAAACCAGGTCTGAACCAGGACTAAACCAGGACTAAAACCAGGACTAAACCAGGAACTGAAACCAGGTCTGAACCAGGACTTAAACCAGGAACTAAACCAGGACCTAAACCAGGACTAAACCAGGTCTGAACCTGGACTAAACCAGGGACTAAACCAGGACTAAACCAGGACTAAACCAGGACTGAAACCAGGACTGAACCAGGACTAAAACCAGGACTGAACCAGGTCTGAACCAGGACTAAACCAGGAACTAAACCAGGACTAAACCAGGACCTAAACCAGGTCTGAACCAGGACTAAACCAGGACTAAACCAGGACTGAACCAGGTCTGAACCAGGACTAAACCAGGACTAAACCAGGACTAAACCAGGACTAAAACCAGGTCTGAACCTGGACTAAACCAGGACTAAACCAGGACTAAACCAGGTCTGAACCTGGACTAAACCAGGACTAAACCAGGTCTGAACCAGGTCTGAACCAGGACTAAACCAGGACTAAACCAGGTCTGAACCTGGACTAAACCAGGACTAAACCAGGACTAAACCAGGACTAAACCAGGTCTGAACCAGGACTAAACCAGGACTAACCAGACTAAACCAGGACTAAACCAGGTCTGAACCTGACTAAACCAGGACTAAACCAGGACTAACCAGGACTAAACCAGTCTGAACCAGGACTAAACCAGGACTAAACCAGGACTGAACCAGGACTAAACCAGGACTGAACCAGGACTGAACCAGGACTGAACCAGGACTGAACCAGGACTAAACCAGGACTAAACCAGGACTGAACCAGGACTGAACCAGGTCTGAACCAGGACTAAACCAGAGTAAACCAGGACTGAACCAGGTCTGAACCAGGACTAAACCAGGACTAAACCAGGACTAAACCAGGACTGAACCAGGACTGAACCAGGACTAAACCAGGACTAAACCAGGTCTGAACCAGGATAAACCAGGAAAACCAGGACTAAACCAGGACTAAACCAGGTCTGAACGGACTAAACCAGGACTAAAAAAAACCAGGACTGAACAGGTCTGAACCAGGACTAAACCAGGACTAAACCAGGACTAAACCAGGACTGAACAGGACTGAACCAGGACTAAACCAGGACTGAACCAGGTCTGAACCAGGCTGAACCAGGACTAAACCAGGACTAAACCAGGACTAAACCAGGACTAAACCAGGTCTGAACGGACTAAACCAGGACTAAACCAGACTAAACCAGGTCTGAACCAGGTCTGAACCAGGACTAAACCAGGACTAAACCAGGACTAAGCAGGGTTTATTGGCCTCATTTATCAAACTTGCGTACGGTGAAATCAGAGCGTATGTGGGGTGTACGAAAAATCACCGTCTGTTTTGGCATTTATCAATCTGAGCGCACCGTACACCTGGCGTATGGTGCGCTCAGATCCTACACCAAGTCAGGAGGTGGTGTACATGATACACCAAACAGCGCTGGAAAACAGTTTTTAACAGCATGAATTGTTTTGCCACATCACATATGATCCTCATTAGTGATTTAAACATGAAACAAGGCTACAGCGTTAATGTTTATGGGCAGACTTGATTCAATGTTGCGCTGCATCGACATGCTCCTCCACGCCACGGGCCGAGCCCAGAGGCTCATGAGCCTCTGGGCTGTGGCCCGCCTGCTGTCCGGGCGGGTTCGTTAGGTTCCGGTCGGCTGTCAGCCCTCCGTGCACCTGTTTCCTCCCGGAGGAAAGCTCTGCTTTAGGCCGAAAGACGCATAGTCCTGCCCGGCTCCAGCGCTGAGTCCGCGGAGCTGACAGCTGGTTTCGCTGGTTCAGATCATGGTTTAGAGTCTGCTCTGACTGCAGCGTTATATCCAGGCTTTTTGTTTTTAATGTGGTCTAATTTATACTCTTTTTTTTTTACCCTATTTAAGCCTACAGCTTATTTGATAAAGGTCACATTTTATTATTAGCCTATTTCTTTTATCCCCCCTTTTTTTATTTAGTAAATGTGATCTTGGATTGGCTCTAATCTTCCTCATGCACAAAAATATTGTTATGTTAAAAACAACTATTCATCATCTCCTGGTTGGAGAAATGTTCTTTTTTGCCGTGTTTCGTGCGTGCGTGCCGTAAAACCCGTGGGTGAGGCCTCCTCATACATGAATATTTTTGAGCGTTTCATTCAAATGACGCTGGGATTTCTCCATGGCCTTTACCATCAGCTGCTCTTGCGTACGTTAAGATCTGAGCAGGAAGCACAGGTTCATAAATGTCACGCGCCCTCTGGCGTATATCTCAAAAACACCTACGCATACACCATTTTTTTTTACGTAATGTTGATAAATGAGGGCCAATGTGTTTAACTGAGGAAAGAAGAGAAACACATCACTGTCATAAACTGTATTATGTGCACATTATGAGGCGATATGCTTTCTATTAAGGAGTCAAAATGAATTTTTCGAGCAAAAAAACATTAATAACAGGATTCAATGAACTGCATCATTTTCAAATCACAGTAATAAACCCTCATATACCTGTGAATGAACCCAGTACTGTATGTTCCGGACCTTTGCTTGACCATTTTTTTTTCAATTCGGACCTTGGTGAACCCTGTTATAGTTATTTCCTGGACATCTCTTAGGCTCAGGCCGTTTCCCCTACGGCCAAAAACATGTACAAAAGGTTCTCCTCGGGAACCAGAAAATGTGAAATCTCACTGTCCTGGCTTGATAAATGACATGGATTTACACATTTGTTTCAGTATTTTTGTTGTTTTCTACGTCAGCTGTCTCTGGAATTGAACCAAAGAAAAAGTACTTTGCTCCTCCGGCAAAGCCACACATTTAATGAGAACATTCTGGCACAACTGTTACTAAAATGCCAATCACATTTCCTGCTCTTCCTCCTGCTCCTCTCTGTCATTAGCTTCCAGGTTATTATCTGTTAAAGCAGTTAAGTATTATTCTCCACCTGCAGCCTCGAAAGAACCTCTCCTCAAATGTCACTCTGCGCCTCGTCTCCGGCTCCCTCTTCCCATACGCGATTCACAAATGATAAAGTTCACAGGAAGTCTTTTGTTTAACTTCTGCTTCACGCTCATGTTCCAGCTCCTTAACGGTAAACGTGTTCATTTTCCTTGACAGAATGTAAACATGTGAAGCTGGAAAGAGAGCAGGAGCTACATACAAGCATTTAGAGAGTTAGCAATGCCATTTCAGAAGTCTGGCAATGGAAAAACATGAATAATGTGGCTGTACATAAATACTATGAGTAACAAGTTGTACATATTTAGAGAGTTGGTTATAAACTATGAGGAATTGTCTGGAACTCGCTTGATGGTGGAAATAGTGTTTGGAGTGAAAGAAAAAAACACCCCTTGTAAAGTGCTTTGTGACAATTGTAGGTGGAAGCTTTTTGTGTTCTAAAGTGAAAACCAACCAAACTTTATAGTCTCGTACTGTTTTTAAGGTTTTTTAAATAAAACATCTATTTCCTAGCCTGATTTATTGAGCTAAATATGAATTATTGCAGATTTGATTTGCAAAGATTTTTAATTTCATTTTTTTTTATTTATTCATTTGAGCAGAAAAGTATTTCAAGCATTTTTTACAGAGAAAAAGTAACGCACAGCAATAAACTGTTATGTATGACGTAGTTGGACTATATTTTGGGAGGAAAGGGTTGAACTGTGAAGGGAACTACCTACTCTGGAGAACTGAACTAATGCTGAGACAAGTAAAAGCTAATTCATTATACATTTATGAACTATTCTGGAATAATTCTCTTCCTCCTGAGAGAGGAGGTTTGAAGCAGCTGGACCTCTTATCTCTCCTACGCCGTCAACACTTCCCTTCAAGGCCAAGCCATGGAGCTAAACCTGATAAGGACTGAGCTCTCTGGGTCATATTTTGCATAACACTGACTTTCAGACTGTAAATAACCGCACACACATACCCCCTCCCTAACCACGCCCTCGTCGTTCTGCGTCTGCCTCAACACGTTTCTTCAGCCCCACCCCTGGTCAATGGCCGGTTGTTCTTCCCCTCCCCAAGAAAAAATTCCGCACGTGACCTCATGTGCTGTGTATTTCCCAAGTCTTGATATTTCTATATATGTGCTTTACCTTAACTCAACCTGATTGTAATTTTGCATATCTTCTTTTGAAAGGCGCATTGAGTTGCCTTGTGTATGAAATGCGCGGTATAAATAAAGTTGCCTTGCCTTGCCTTGAAAACAAAAACAAGACTTTGTGCTCAAAAGGAGTAGGAAGAAGTTCAAAGAACTTATAATAACCTCCCCCTTATCTCTCATTCAAGTAACATCACATAAACTTTCAGCTACACTCATGCAAGAAACTAATGCATGAGTCTGTGCTTATGTATTCATATAAATCGTTTATGATCGTACAAAGTGTCATAAAGGATTGATCATTTACAGTGTCAAAGGAGTAATCATTTACAGTCATACAAAAATAAATAAAGGATTTATCATTTACGGTCGTACAAAATAAATACACCGTGTGGTACTTAAGACTTATACCAGGGCACCTCTCTCTTTCATTCTGATCATACAAAATATACACACTTCAATATCGCTCGGCCATACTATACCAAATATACCCATATGTACAAGCTCTGTATAACCATGTAGAAATAGAAACTATCTGCCTATAGTCATGCACTTAAGATTGACAGGAAAAAGGAAAAGATGCTGTTAGCATTTAGCCTCTCTTTCTCTCCTCTATGGGGCCAAACGGGGATGAAGGTAGAAGAGACCAAGCTCTTCCATGTTTTCCCTATTTAAATACGGTTACGTGAGTAGTTACACGATCCAAGTATAGTAACACAAAAAGAAACATGTCGATTGTCTAAGCGGATAAAAAGGGGCACTATAATGCAATGCGTAATAACACCTTAGTAGCACTTCGACATTACTGCGCGCACGCACAAAGACCAGACAGTTATGCATCAGCCCGTCTAAGCTCAGGTAAGAACATTATCTCTGTATTTTAAAACGGTGGCCTATTCCTTTTAGGGGGCGGTAAGAGGTTAATAGCGTATTCAAATCCACAAATCTGTCAAATTGATACAGAATACAGCGATAATGGCGGCTGATCTCGATGTCCTGAGCAGAAAAGTTTGGTGGTTGTTTTTGCTGCATAGTTATCAAATATCCTGTTTAATGTCATGCAGTCTTCAATGAGTGTAATGCGTACCGTGCATATCTGCCGGCCATTGCGCCTGTGGTTAGTTTAGTGCAGCTCAGTGGCCCAGAGACTGAGGCTGTAAAGGGAAGGTCTCCTCCCTGCCCTTGTATAAGACGAATCAGGGCGAAGTGAACGAGCGCTCCTTGAATGGCTCTTAATTTAAAGGCTGTGATAAACACATGGTAAAATCAGGGGACAACCTTGTGCGTTTCAAGGGACTCCTTAATGTCTGAGCTTTCTGAACTTTTCTTTTTAATCTTCGTGACGTTGAAAGCAACTTCCTTGGATCTTCCGGCCTTAACAGCCAACTGCTTTGGTGAGCCGCACTGATCCTGCGTGGTGTTTTTTCTCCCGAAAAAAACAAGTGTCATTTCTTTTACTTGAAAGGGTGTTGCTGTCGCCTCTTCATCTTACACGGCACTTCCTCTCTGCTGGGATTATCTACTGTGGCTGAACACTTTCGGAACATGAAAAGTGTCTCCGATTGCCGTAGCTGTTTATAGTCCAGCCTCGGTTGAACGCCTCTCCTCGCTTAATCAGATTACTGCTGTACACATGCAGCATGCGCAGGCATTATTATTAGAGTGAGTGTGTGAATGGCAATCAATATAGTTTGGACAGAAAACATGAATAAATCTCTAACCATGTTTCTTAACTTAACCCGGGACAGGATTGGATGAGACCTTATTCAAATTCCCCTAATCAGAATATGGTTTGTTCTGTACTGGGAAATGAGCAACTAGGAAAGTATTAGATAGGTGTTTGGGCAGACCAAAGAGACATTTAGGGGATAAACGTTCCAGCTTGGCCTGGTTTTACCATACCCTCGTACTCATTTCGTTTCGTACAAGGGTCTGGATCTTCACAATTGAGCTCCGTTATCAGGTGGGAGGGGTGAACTCCTTTGAAACGATTGGATCTGATTTTCGCTAGCGTTTGGTCGGGACGTATGTAACGCGCCTGTGTTGAGTGAAGCGAGCTATCATAACTCTATCATACTGTAACTCTTGGGAGCATTCCTTGCGCATTCTAAGGCTTCAGTTATAATTTCTGGATATTTGGGAGCCGAGCCAGAACGGATTGAAGAGCTTCCTTTACTTTCGTATCCGCCGCCATTACCGAACTACAACCAGCAAATGCGGCGCAAATGCTTGACGTCACCTACAACACCCGCCTCGCTGAATGTTAGGTTGAAATTCAACCGATGTAATGTGGCCACTGAGCTCAATCCCAGACGTACATGTAGGAAAATTATAATTGACCGGAGTTTACGGATGGCTAAGGCCAGGCTAGTTCCAGACAGGTGCTAAGCAGTGTAGATGGAATGTCTATAGCTACAGTTTGTCGCTCGAATGAGTTTGAGTGACATGTGACTCCGATCACGCAGTCCTTCCTCTCCTGTTAAAAAACATTATGTTGGATGCAAAGTCTTGACGCAAGAAATGTGTCTATTGGGGAGGAGCTTTTGTTTGTTTTGTTTGTTTGTTCAACGGCTAGTGTCATAAATAAACACTACAAAACTGAAACAACTAAAAAGTATCTATACTAAACACAGGCCGATTCTTTTTTGAGTGACTCCTTCAAAATCTTGGTGCTATTTAAATTTTTATTTCATGTTAGCCGTTAGCTTCAAGACAACACTTACCACGATGAGCAGGAAGTTTCCCCCAGTGAAGTCTTTGCTCCTGACGCAATGAGCTTTCTCCTCCTGCTGGCAGCTATAGGAATAATTTTCTTATAAAAATAACTTCTTCAGTGCGTGATAAACACTCTTTGAGCGCAGAACGGCTCCTAATCCATAATGTTGGATTATGGGCTTTAAAAATGTGGAAGACGGTTTTGGGTTTGAGCAATGACCCGAGTGTAATCAGGAAGTGCAGAACGAGGCACTGACGGCGTAGAAGAAGAAACAGCTACATTTAACAGCAGATTACTCATAACTGCGTGAATACTACTCCAGGTACACATGTCGTCGTCAATCCGGTCCGACCTATCTGGCTCTGTCAGGCTATTGTTTTTTTTGGTTCAGCTTGTCCCAAAGTTATTTATTCTATTTATCAAGATAAGTGGCAGGGAGTGTCATTGCTTCAGTTGTATACCCTGTACTTATGAGCCGGATATCTTTTACAGCTGCAAAGTGCAAACGCCTATTTCGCCTGAATGTATCACAGGCCACGTCTTTATAATCATACCCTTTTTAAAACGCCATCACACATCCTCTCTGCAAGCTACATTTAGCTACTTCCTGCCTCAAACGTTTACACACTGAATAACAGGCAACGCTACATTTGAATAACAGGCAAATGCGCTCACACTTTGCGTCCTAATCATAGGCGGGTCGAGGAGCCAAACATTTTTGATTCACGTAAGAGTCACGCCACATGGTATTAGAATAAGTGTAAACACTCTCCGGCAGTTTACTCTGACACCTACACACGCGGACACTTAGCCCGACGTATAGTCTTTACAAATGAGTGCATTAATTAGCTTAATGAACTGGGCTATTAGCATAACGGCGCTCTCTGAAAGCATGGCGGTGATGAAGGGAGTACATTAGCGGCGCTGTGGTTTGGAGTTGGTCCAGAGTATCGGAGACATGATTAAGTCCCTGCCAGAGTTAGCCCTCCGAGGATCACAGTCTGTGTAGATTTGGCCCAACAAACACTGTACCACTCCATTTAATCACTCTGAAAACCCCCTTGCGCTATCTTTCAAAAAAGCAAAAAAAAAAAAAAAAAAGTTCCGAGCGTGTGAAGGAAGTTAAGGAAGTTATTTTTCCACGACCGGAGTCCGCGGGAAAATGATTTGGAGTGGCTGGGCGGAACGCTTCACCCGCCACGTCGCACACTCCAGTTACGGCGTATGACAAATGAAGGACTGGTTCGCCGTGGCAACGCTGAAGAAACGCTTAAGTTGTCAGTGCAAGCTGTGCTGACTATATTTGACCCAACCTTGAATTTTGCAGAGACAAAGTGCTGCAAGTTGTGGAGAACCGCACTGAATCCAATAGTTGTGGATCTTGACCTATGTGAAAGGTTCGGATGTTGTTTCTATTTCTTTTTTTCCCTCTTTTTTATTTATAACATTGAATCTGATGTATATTCTTGATTGAAAAGAAGATATTTTAGTGAAAAAAGCCTCAAATCAATAAATAAACTAAGTTGATAAACCATTATTTAAATGGTTTTGCCTGATAAATGCTCATTATGTTTTACAATGGGGTGGAATAGGTTGCGTTCGTGTTCTAGAAAAGAAAATGTCCAAATGTTTTCTCTGATCATTATTTGAGAGTGATTGGATTCACAAACCTGCCACATTATTTATTGTATTTATTTATTGGTTTATTTGGTCGGGACAGTGCATGTTAATGAACATATATGGGTCTCATGCATGTAAACAAGCCACACCGGATTGTAGCCTTGAGCTAATTTGCATCCGTTGTCCCCCACGCGCACTCTCAAACACACTCTCATTCACCCTATTGTACATGTTTTTAGTGGTAGGGAAACCGGAGTACCCGGAGGAACCTACGCAGACACAGGGAGAACATGCAAACACCACACAGAAAGGCCCCGTCCAGGTGGAAATCGAACCCGGACCTTTTAGCTGTGAAACACGAGCGCTAGCCATTTATTATGGCTGGAAGTCCTTTCTACTGGCCAACATCATTAACATGATTTTGAATACTGTCACCACTTTTGGACGATTTTATGAGGAAATAATGAGGCCAAATAATGGGGCCAATAATGGCAGCTCGCTGTGGAGACGGACAATAGTTGGACTATATTTTGGGAGGAAAAGGGTTGAACTGTGAAGGGAACTACCTGCTCTGGAGAACTGAACTAATGCTGAGACAAGTAAAAGCTAATTCATTATAAATGTATGAACTATTCTGGAATAATTCTCTTCCCCCTGAGAGAGGAGGTTTGAAGCAGCTGGACCGCTTATCTCTCCTACGCCGTCAACACTTCCCTTCAAGGCCAACCACGGAGCTAAACCTGATAAGGACGGAGCTCTCTGGGTCATATTTTGCAAAACACTGACTCTGATGTTTCTATATATGTGCTTTACTTTAACTCAACCTGATTGTAATTTCGCATATCTTCTTTTGTAAGGCGCATTGAGTTGCCTTGTGTACGAAATGCAGGGTATGAATAAAGTTGCCTTGCCTTGCCTTGCCAATGTTCATATGTGCTGGAAGAGAGGACTTTGGACTTTGTGACCATTTCTGTTTAATGTGAATAGGCCCAGGAATTACAGAAAAAATTAGCACCAAACTAAGACTATCTGCATTTTCAACTGTCACCATACGTAGTGACCACCATGGAGTTTTCAGCTGCCTCCAGCTCACTTTTAAACTATTGGCTCTTTAGAATATTGTGACGTCACATGACCTACTATAAGTTGGTCTGGTGGTGTTGGGGTCGTGGCCCAAAAAGTTTGGGGACCCCTGCATCAAACTGTTTAAAAGTAACTAGAAAAAAAATATTTCACAAACTGAACAATGGGAGATGTTCCGATTCAGAAAACTTTACTTTAAGATCAGATCATCATGTAATCTGGAGAATCTTCTATGGCAGATACTCAAAGTGCCAGGGCTCCTGCTTTGTTTTGATCATAGATGTCTCTTGGATGAGTCCCTCCCTCTCAGTCTTGAAGGTCCAGCAAGGACTGGACATTAGCTCCACAGTCTTCAGCTCTATCTGCTGAAGGGCTCCAATCCTCCCCGGGTCAATAGTCAATAGTCATTAGTCAGAGTTGGATCTTCTTCAATGTGTTTTTTTTCCCTTGTGAGTGTGGTTTTTTTATTTAGTTTTTCTTCGCCATGTAAACGAGTCCATTTCAGCGATCCATCTAACTGCTGACTGTTCATTTTGGCATGACATTAATTTATCTGTTTAACTGTTTGACGTCTGTGTCATTGGTCATTTCCAATCTGCTCCTGCTGTGATACTGGGCTATAAAAAAAGAAAAATATGATTGATTTGAGTTATTGTTTACGGTCGTCCACCACACTGAGAAACAAATCCTACAGCATTTGTTCAGAAAATGTACTACTTCATTATTTTCTCTATTATATATTACTTTAATATTATGGTCTTGAATGGGCACACAAACTGTACACAAGACGGTCACAGTTTGCAAGGTAACCGTACTAAAGCCGCTCGGTTCCCAGTGTGAGCCCAGCGTTCTACATTCGTCACTTGCTCTATTTTTACACACCATCTTCTCCTCATTATTTTTTGTTACAGCTATCAAAAACAGCACTTTTAATTACCCACTGCTTTGACATTCTGCTTGAACCACCACGAGCGACTTTTGGAGTAAGTTTGGAGTCTAAATGTCACGGCAAAACCCCCGTGCTTCTCCCTTCCACAATTAACCACCCAGGCAAACAAAAGGTGACCTGTCCTCAGAATCGCCAATAATCTTTCCTCTCCCTCTGGCCACAAAAAATCAGCAGGATGCTCCAATTACTGCAGGGAGGGTGCGTTAGCCAAAGGTCATGGGGATTTTGCTTTGTAACGGCATGGAGGCGCAGTGGTTCGCTCTGAACAAGAAACTTTTGAGTCAGTGGGGCCTGCCTGAAGAAATGAAGTCTCTTTGGGGGGTTGCTAAACAATGTTTTTTCCCTTTCCGTCCATATGTCCAACTGTCCACCTACAGTAAGCCCTGACCGTACCGCATCACGTATTAACTTAAAAAATGAGCCGAAAAGGTGAGCTTCGTGGAATGTAAAGGTTGCTCGCTCCTGTCTGTCGTGATGCAGATGTGAGCACAGCTGGACCAAAAGCTTCCCGAGCGGAACGGTTCCACTCGCCCCAAACATCTGCCGGCGCGTCACTCCTGATGAATATCCCGTGATTACACAATGCGGAAATTTGTCAAAGTGGCATCAGCCCGGCCCTTGTTTTGGTGGGAGGCGGGGGTTGGTTGGTTGGTTGTCTAATTTGGTGCAGTCTTAAAACGCCTGATTAGCAGAACTGTTGCCTGCACAGGGCACATCAGGACTAGATATTAAAGCTATAATGTGGTTGTGATGTTAGAGCGAGGGCTGAAGACTGGGGGGGAAAAAATGGTCTGATGCAAGTTCTGTCATTTTTGTCGAATTTCAGACCTTAGTGTCAAAGCTATCACAAACAGCAGTATGTAAAAGAAGGTTGGCAATAAATGAATCCATCATTTTCAGCATGGATTTGAACATCGTCAGTGTTGAGGCTCAACATTCGGAAGACTGTTCCAGATTTAGGATGGATCGGTCGCTAAGTCACTCAAAATCAAGAACTCTACAAATAGAAGCCAATCCACAAATGAAGTCCCCTCTTCCTTAGCTTTAAGTCACTTTTTGTTTGACAACAATCGGCCTCATATTTGGGTTTTATAGTATGTAATCAAAGTATATAAATAGTATATAAATTACGTTCGGTTTTGTGGAGTGAAAAGTAAACGATGCGTAATTTCGGCCTTTTTCACACAGTATTTGACTTGTGTCTGCTCATTATAATGGCAACAAAAGCAAAAGAACAGGAGTTACAGTATGGCTAAAGTTTGGGCTTTAGTGACGTCTGCAGTTTGTGTCCGCTTCACTCTCAGTGCGAGGCTGCAGCTCCCAGACGGGACTGGAGCAGGAACAGGGGCGGAGCTGACACAGCCAGCAGAGGGACTGGGGCCCCACAGCAGAGGTGCTAAGGGGGCCCAACTAGGAGAAGCTAACACAGGATTTTGACCGTAAATAGATTTTTAAAAGTACATAAATACGTTTATAAGTGTATTGATGGAATGCCCCTTGAGATGTGCCATCTCATTTTCGAGGGGGTCCATAAACACAACACACAAGTTACAGGTAACAGAACACAATACAATATACAGACAGGACAAAACACACATTAAGACAGTCACATAGACAAAACAAACTTGCTCCATAGTCCTTCCAAACCCCTCCAAGATACAAGAAAGAAGATTTTCAACAAAACAAAACAAAACAAGGAAAAAAACAAGGAAACAAAAACTCTGAGACAAGTAACAAAACAGAATTATTCCAAAAGATGAAAATAGACCTAATGGCATCTTTAAAGTGTGGTGTTGTGATAATAAACAATGGTTTCACCACCTCCCAAAATAACCCATGACGAAAACAAACAACAACACGGACCACTGCAAGCCAAGTTATGGCACCAATGAAAAAAGAAAATCTATAACAAAAGAAACCAGTAGTATGTTTTAAAATATTTTAATACATTATATCACAGCACAATAAAGGCTTTTTAGAAAATGTAAATAAAGAATTATGATGTGGGAAGAGAGCCTTGGTTTTTCAGTTTCTCTTTAAGAAAATCTATATTTCTTTTGAACTTCTATGTGTATAGTTGTTTGTGCATGGAGTAGTAGAATCTGTCTGAAATTTAGACTGGTAAAAATAAGGAGAGGCAAAAGATTGAAAATCCGATGTAGTTAAGGTCAAGGTAGACTTCTTTATTACAGTATCCACCTGAGGAAAGTTCTCCTGCATTTGAACTTACCTTAAGTTTAGTGTAGTTTTGCCCTTTACGTTTGATGCTGGCAATGTCCTTTGGTGGTAATAATTTGCTGATGTTATTGACTTAATGCTGCTCTTAAAAGGCGAAGTGTGAGTTCTTCCTCTGACTCTGTATTCCTGTGCGCCAAAGTCGATGATTTCAGTCTTGTCCAAGTCGAGAATAATTAGCACCTTATATCTTGATCTCTATGTGTCTCCAGGACCACGTAGTGTTTTAACACAGACTCGCCTAACCACGCACCTACGCACACGTACATCTCTCCATTCTCAGCACTTTTTTTTTTCTTTTGTAGAGGAAATATAAAAGCTAAGCGCACCGGGAAGGCTCTGTTTATGAGTGCAGATGCCGCAACAGCTTGAAATCAACAGAAGGACCGGCCAGTTGTCACCGGTAATAGCCATCATGTCAGCACAAACTCTCTCAAAGCTAACATCAACGCAGAGTAAGAGAGAAAGGGGAGCTCCCTGCCAAACTGTTTAATACTCCGCACCTGTTTGAAACGTATACGTGCCAGAGACTAAAGCCAGGGATCAGCAAAACACCACAGTAATTATCAGAAGCACTTAATTTAGCGAATTATAAAACAGTCACTTTGGGGTTTGGGAAAGACACGCACTGCATATCATATTCGCAGTTTTGGCGAGCGAGAATTAGCCCGATGAATTGGGACGGCAACAAAGTACAGCGTGAAAGTTGGACGTTTTCCACCGTGAATCAGACAACAGTATTTCATTAAAGAGCGGCGAGGATGAGCAAGGTTCAGTCGATTTAATGACAGTGGAACAGCAGGTTTCGCCTTCAGAACCACCAGCTGGAGGGTCGCCGGTTTCAACCTCACCTGAAGCAAGTCATGCCGTGAGCAAGACGCTTTATCTACTTCGACAATGTTTAAAGGTGCATTCTGGAACTTTTTATGTAGGAAAAAAAAAGTGCGTATTTGATCTTTTAGTGACCCAGTGGTCAGCATGGCGCCTTTACTGTCCATCACAGTGGACTCTATGAGGCTCCAGGATCAATTGTTGTTTGAGTTTCTGGTTTTCACTGCTGCCTCTCACCAGAAGACCTACAAAACAATTGATCCTGGACCGTTGTGGAGGCCACTGTGATCGGAAGTAAAGGCGCCATGCTGACCACTCATACAGCCAAGGTCAATTACCCACAAATATCAAGTTTGCATTTTTGCATAAAGTTCCATAATGCACCTTTAAGATGAGACATTTCAGGTAAATAGGGGAAAAATGTTTTTTTTATTTATAATTATTAATTTGAAACTTTGGCTGACAATACAAAACTACTGTATGTATTGGAGGTTTTCTGTCATTTAATATTTTCTTATAAAAATAAGACATTTTATGCATAAAATGACCAAAAGTGTGTATATGAAAACTAGTGGCTGTTATATCGGGACTATATATGGTTATTTCACAATATTGGATATCAACTGATATCATACCAATAACAGGTCATACTCTCAGTAACCGAAAGGGATAGAGACTTCTCATTTTTTGTTTGCATTGGAAAGAGCTCAGTCACGGCCTTAGAATGAGCTCCTAGAGAGCTGAGAAACATTACGGTGAAAATTGTTCTCAAGTTTGTACATCTCGGATCCTATTTTCTATATTTTATGTTACAGACTTTTGCACATAACTTTGTAACCATAAGACGTTTTTGTGTGTGTTTTGAATCTGCGGATTCTTGTCTTTCAAACGAGCTCCCTGTGAAGTACCTACTAAACATGAATGTCCTGAATAAATCAGTCCTATGCCTCTAATAAAGCGCCGCCTGCTGTCACAGTCCAACACTGACACATTTTACTGTTTAGAAACATCATACATAGGATTTTAGACGAGATATTCAAAGATTGGCTGAAAATAGCGGCGGTGCATATTGGTGTTGGTCAATCACGATCCCCAAAAATCAGCATTGCACTTGGAAAAACCTAATTTTGAGAAAACGGCCCTGAAGTTTTATAACGTCGACTGCACGTCTATATTTCTCCCGTCGTTAGCCGCTGCTGTCTCCCAGAAAGGAAATGACCATATTTGGATTATAGCGTCATCCCGGGCGCCTTTCGTGCTACATACATACAATATACACGTGAGAAACTGGCCGGTGCCTTGCAATGTGGTGATGCTAAATAAGCACATCACGTTTTTTTACTCTCCGGTGTTAAGGGAGAAACCTCACTAAAATCTTAACGTTGACCACTGCGTGAAGAATGTATGTTTTAAGGCCGTGTCATGCCTTAATATAAAAAGTGAATGAATTAAGGTTAAGGTGCTATTTGTCATTATACAAGAACTGTACAATGAAGAGAGAACACAGATTAAGGCACAGAATGTAATTTTATTTTTTAAAGTGATTCTGAGCATATAGAAGCTTGTAAATTGTTTATTGTTTATTTGGTTAGAACAGTGCATGATAATATAGACACATGAGACCCGGATTGTAGCCATGCCTTAATTTTTATCTGTTGTGCCACTTTCAAACACACTGTCCTTCATAACTGACTTTAGATGGTAGTGCTGGTTGTCATGATCTGAAAGTTGAATTCCGACTTCCACTGAAGGAGAATGCTGTATCCTTGGGCAAGACACTTTGCTTCCTTGCGTGTATGAATGTAGCGTCTGAGTGAGTATTTCGTCCATCTGTCTAACCAGGGAGGGCAGCTGTGGCTACAATTGTAGCATACCACCACCACCGAGTGTATAGCTTGTTTAGAAACTTGAAAACTCAAGCTTGTAAAGCGCAATGCAAGTATAAGCTAGTAGAATAATTAATGATAATTTATTCACAGTTAGCTACTTTCAGTTAGCTACTTTGTAACCAGAGCTGTCCTGTGTATAGACTGATGGAAAAGAGCTGACAATCTGTAGCCTGGCAGGTCCAAAATGATGCCCCTTTGTATTTGTATGTACAGTAATCTCAGTCTGGTCAGCCCACCCTCGTTCACTGCTTGGGTCAAACTCAAATGGACCTGTGAAATCAGATTCCATAATTTACAGTCACGCGTTGTTAGCGAGCAGCGTCACTTTTGGGACGTGAAAGTCGCCTCATAACAATCCATAGACGGGAGAGCCGTAAGTGACACATCAACAGTTTGTGAGTCTCGTGATTTCTGACCCCGTTCAAATATTAACGCAGAACCGCAAATGACACCCTTCGCTGATTGGTTTACTCGGCTTTTTGTTTGCTTCCGTTTACGTTGCTCGGGACATTTTGATTGGTGACCAGACTCAATCGCTGGTACATAATAGTAGTATATCCCTCTGAATGTTTATTAGCTATGGATACTGTAAATCAATATTTTGCTTTTATCAGAAATTAAAGGTCAGAATCACAGTCAAAGTCTTTTGCTTATTTTGAACTTGTAGCTATTTCAGGTCAAGTGCCGGGATCCAAAGTGCATTATTTAAGGAGCCTATTTATCAGAGTAGCTTAGAGGACAAAAGCCTACAACCTTATGTTTCTAACCCCTGGGCCAACTCTGTATCTCTTTATTACCTGTGTGACAAGGCTGCGAGCAAAATAAATTATAGCCAAATGACCTCTTTGAGCTGTTAGCTATAATGTTTTTCTTTTCCCTTCACATTTCATAAAAGGGTTTTCACTGCATTTAAACTGTTCACAATGTGACTTTTCAAATCTCAAGCTCATGCATATCAAAAGCTAAAGCCCCGAAGGCCAAGCATGACTTTATATACTCGCAAAATAAGAAGTCACTCATGCTAGAATTGTCAAAATACCATGGATTCTTTTTTTAATAGAAACTTGGAGGATTATTTTGCCCTTGCAAAATACCAAATTGAATCGGCGCTTACCTTGCCATTTATTGAGATTTAAGATAATAATGTTGAACTTTAAAGTTATTGAATGTGCCCTTTTCTGACCTCGACTGCCAAACAGATGCCTGATGAGGTGGTTATGTTCGCTAAATGTAGAGAGGAGGTCTTAAGCTAAGTATTACAGACTGAAATTTAATTTGCAGGGCATACTGGGCAATAATCCCAAGTAAACCCTCAGTAATCCCAAGTATATACATGAGGAATGAAGAGGAAACTAGAGATGCACCAATCCAGCCTTCCAGTACCAGGGTCTGAGTATCTACTGATAAACGATACCAACAGATACCAAGAGACTTTCCTAAAAGTGGCTTGCTCTTAGTGAAAAAAGTGAATGGTCCTCTTTTCCCCACTGTGAGATAATAAAAAATAAATAAATAAACGGTAACACTTTAGAATAACTCCTTATTTCTTGCAAATAAGATGTGACTTATCAATTAACAATTATATCTAATAATAAACTGTAATAGAAATACATTAAACGAGGATCACTGGACTTTTCTACACTAAAAATCATTGGGTATATTAATGTTACATTGATATGTAGGGTAGGGTATAGCTGCAGCATTTTACACGGCAATCAAAAGTACGTTTGCGGAGCTTAAAACTAACTCAGGTATTGAATTTTCCAGGAGCTTCACAATGAGCTACAGCATGTTCATATTCACTGAGATTTAGTTGGTGACATTTGTTTTTATATTGTATTTGTATCATCTTCCCACTCCCTTTCAGGTAGAAATTGATCATTTTATTTATATACTGTATATTTTTTCTTTTGTTACCATTGTCTGCCTGAAATAAATGAATACATGAAATGAATGAATGAATTTGTATTTATTTTATTTTATATTAAAAAAATAAATAATTTGTTTTTAAAATGTTGTCATGAGAGTCATATTAGGAATCGTTTCAATATCGGATCTTTGTGGTCGATACTTGATATCGTACTTTTTCCATGATCGGCACTTTGCTATTACTCATGATCAAATTTGTCTCGTCAAATATGAAAAAGCCCCTTCATTTTTTGGTAATTGTCTCTTTTCATTTCTATTTCTGGCCTAATATTCATTTAAACAGCGCACCATAAAAGGGGCTTCTCCTGTTTTTGTGTTCGCAGCGATTTATGAATAGAGAGACGGCTGCATCATGTTCCAGGCTATTTTTACACATTGCAAACATGGAACTAGCACTGATGCTGTTAACAGGCTAGTCGTTGTTTGACGTGAAATATGCTTATAAACGTATTCCCGTGAAGAATTGGGATGTGGGGTATGTTTTAGGAAAGTTAGGGAGGAGTTCAGACCACCACCATTTGTTTAAGACTTCCCTCAGTCGGTGCAGTATACTCAAATACGAGAAAACTGGAGATCTTTTCCCCTTCAAAACACCTTCCCCGTGTTCCACCTTTAAGCATTTTATCTCATCCCTCTGGAGAGCGATAGCAGCCGAGAACAGGGGGGACCAAGCGGAGTCAGTTCCCCGGGGAGCGAGAGTCTGGTTCTGCACGGCGCGCCCGCGATCAGGACGGGACCCTTTTAGTCAGCGTGAGATATCTACCAAAGCGAGAAGTACCGTAATGACTTTGCCAAATCAGTCTGGCCCTTTGCGACGATGCGCGCGGGCGGGCAGTCGGGCTCCAGTGTACTCCGGATCCCATGCTGATGCCAAGACCAAATTGATCGGTAACATGGAGGTACCGCTGAGCGCGCGTAACGGGATGCGCCGGCGGGGGGTCATTGGGAGGCAGCCAGAGCATATGGTGAAATGGGAGGGTGTGGGGGGGGGACGAGACGACTTCACGTTCCCCTCCACTGGCCCGGCTGACAATGTGAATAATTTCAAGCAGGGCTCTCCAGGAAATGTTGGTTTACGGAGCAGACCGGGAGAGTTAGCAAATGGCAGTTTGAACAGGGCCATGTTGTAAAGAGATTTGTTTGAAGCGAGTACTGTATTTATGTCTAAATTCGACCTTTTGAAAGATTGTAAACATATTATTATATTAAAGCCCATATACCCCATATTTTTTGTCCATTTACAACAATGAATAAATTCCTCTAGGGACCAAAATATATCGGGAGTGTATTGTCAATAAAAGCTCCAGTAAAATATGTTTTAATTGGGAAAATTCAATTGAGGAAACTTTTGTCAATAAATGAATAATAATGAGCCCGACAGGACTGTAGTCTCATAAAAACACTTGTATTGCACTTTGCAAGCTGATATCACAAGTTCTGCTACAATGTAGTCATTACTGATTGACTCCACACTGTCCATTTACCACGTGGCTATAATGTGCCGTTTTTATCCTGATCTATTATTATGTCAGTGCCCTCTGCTGGACACATGTGGAATTCTTTCCTTATTTTATTTGAGCGGCCGCCTAGTGGCTGGAGTGAACATTCTGGATATTTATTTAAAAATTCATAGATTTACTATTTTTTTTTACATACCCGTGGGCCACCTCTTGGAGACACCATGGTTTAAACCAGGGGTGCCCAAACATTTTGTCTCCGAGGGCCAAAATGAAAAAGTGCCTGTGGGTCGCGGGCCAAACATGGCGATGTGAAGCGTTAAGCACATATAACTGCAAATAATAATACTTTATTTTATTTGTTGGTAGCCTATACATTTGCATTTGATTCTATCTATGCAAATAACATGCTACATTAAAACAAATGTTAACTATGGCAAAAGCCTAGTTTTAGTAGAACAGAACAATTGTAGCAATAAAGTGCAAAATGTAAACAACAGCAACACCTGTATCTACAGTACCTACAGTGACTTTACCTCATTCATTTGGTAACTCAAAGAAAATGCCCTATTAGATCATTTTGAAAGTCTCAGTTCAGCATCAATTCTTTTATAAGTCCATTTTTAACATATACCTTTGCTGATGTCAACAACATTTGCAATAAAAGTTAGAAAACTGGGAGTTAATGTGCTACAACCATAGACATATTATTAATAGACCGTCATTCCTCACTCCTCCCCGTTTACCATAATGACCACGTTCGAGGGGGAAATCATGGCGGATTTACAGACTCCTCCTCCCCAGCTCTGATGAAGCATGTTCCTAATAAGGGCATAAGGGCGGGATCTTCACTGTAGACTCGGCCCTTGCGTGACGTGTAGCTCGCGCAGCTCCAATGCCAACAGTCTAACCTCCGTTAAGTAGGAGATTTCTAAAATTCATGCTACCATAACCAGCCCGGTGCCCCAGATTGTTTTTAACCCAGCGTAATCACAGGAGGAATATCTAGCTCTAGCCACTTCTAAAACATTAGGCACCGGGCATTAAAGTTGTTTTAACGTGTCTAAAGTCCAATGCATTCCAATGGGGGAATAGCGGCCACATGGAGGTACTACAGCAATAGCGGAGCAATGGCGGCCTCCAGTGTCGTCGTCACAAAGCAGAGCAGTCAGCGGCCATTGGCTACAACGCTCTGTGATTGATAAACACCAAGACACCACAGGAGTGTTTCCTTAACTTTGTGAAAGGAGTGAAACAGCGCCCCCAATTTGACGCTAGTGGCCAAAAAGTGTACTGCATCCATATTTACCATTGAAAATGAATGGGAGAGAGTTAGTATTAAGCAGATGCCGCACTAAAGTAGGTCACTCTCCGGGCCCACTTTGGGCACCCTGGTTTAAACAGTTAGTTGTGGTCCAAACTCATTCCCAACATTTTGAACCCATTTCAAACACCTGGATTCTTCACTTGAATGATTTGTATATTTCATAGCCTGCAGGGTCACTTTTCAGAGTCACTGTCACAGTGATGCTAACAAAAACTAGCCTGCAAGCTCACAATCATTAAAATGCTTTATAATCACATGGACAACTCTTTTTACACAAACCACCATCTACATATTCAATATACTGAAGGAGAACAAAAACATTTCCTCTCCCTATACAAATAAATAAAATCAGAAGCATTGGTAATCCCGCATTATCAGTCCATCTACCCCTCCTGCACCCAAAATGAATGCACAAAACCTTTTTCTGACCTTGTTAAACTACCATGGCTAAAGGTGTAAAAAGTTTTTTCTCCGTTAGAATAAATTGTTTTGTTTTTTTGCCTCTTTCCTTTCTCCCTTTATTGATTCAAGTAACTTAAGGCAAATCGCTGATTAACTACTGCAAATTCTGACCACAATGGATATTTCAGCCGGCTATCTTTTTCTCGGTAAACTTGCCCAGCTTCTGCCACAGAACCTCATTTAAGCATGTATGCGATTGTCTCGCTGTGAAGATGCATGAGTTGCTGACTAGAATGTGGATCTTCGAGACGGGAGCCCTGCTGCATACGCAACAAAGAAGAAAATACAATGACTTGAACAAATGAGGGAAAATGTGTTTTCTTGGCTCTCCCCTTTCACTTTGTGCTTTGGGTGAAAAAAAAAAGAAAGAAAAAAAGAATCGCACCTGTCAGAGGGCTGAAAAGATGCTGTCTGGAGAAAATGATGAATGACGCTTCAAATGTCAGTCGTCTGGCAGATTTCAGACACATTTTCCGACTCGGCCCTTTGAAGACGCACGTTACAATAATGTTGCAGTGTGTGTTTTCCTTTGCAGATGAGACCCCCCCCCCCACCCCCCGCTCGACTTAACTGGCTTTCCTCTGAGGTTTTCACAGTTTTGCGGGCTGCTTTCCCACTCAGCCAGTGTCAGACATGTTTTATTGCAACATAAAACGAAATAGGGAGATAAATGTGTGACAAAAGAGTGACCTTGAGAGTTTGAGAATCCAAAACAAGATAATTCTATTTTTTTTGGACATTTTTACCGAGGCCTCGAGCAGAGGAGACCAGGCATCCATGGACAGAGATAAGAGACAGATAAAGAAATCCAAAGGGGGTACTAACAAACTATGTTCGTTGACTATCATTAGCTAAAGCCAAGATAAATAGAATCCCGTGTGTCTCGTCCCCCATGGTTGATCGAAATCTCAGCAGGGTTTTTTCCCCGCTTTAGACATGATACAAACTTGGTTTTAATGGCAAACATGTTTAGTCCATTTAACAGGGACTGTACACATTAATGAACATTTCTTGTCCGTGGGCGAGGTGTATAATTGTTAGTACAAATCCTACATAAATAACATCACTTGTTCGTTCTGTGACTTGGACAAGACAAAAGACTTTTAACTGAGTCCTGAAGGTGTTAAACGTGGAGTATTCTCTTATAGTGAGCGGGATGCTGTTCCAGATGTTACAGCCCCCGACTGAGAGAACAGTCTGCCCAAAGGTCTAAAGGGCACTTCACAGTCTCCTCTAACCATAGACCGAGTGGCTCTGCCAGATAAAGATTGCAGTTGAATGAATTTCCTTATACAGTGCAAGCAAATGCAAGGTATTTAAAATGTCCATAATTCAGAAGGTGCGATATTGGTGGTACAAAACAGGTTTTCTGGTGAACATTTTCAATGCTTTTTTTTATATAATGATTTGTCTGAAAGTGGTTTCATTTGTGAGAGACCAGTTCGTAAAACAAAACTCTATGGGGGTCATTTACCAAGCGTTTGCTCATGTACAAAGCAAGTAGCACGAGCAAAAATGGATCAGCAGTGGAGTCAGTTAGGCATTTTTTACTCACACATCATTTTCAGTTCAGTTTCAGTTTATTTCGTGTCAGTCACACAAAATATATGTTTTACAATTTACATAGACACAATCCCCCCTCCTGGAACCGCCACCTTAACGTGGTGGAGGGGTTTGAGCGCCCGAATGATCCTGGGAGCTCTGTTGTCGGGGGCTTTGTGCCCCTGGTAGGGTCTCCCATGGCAAACAGGTCCTAGATGACGGGTCAGACAAGGAGCGGTTCAGAAGCCCCTTATGAGAGACCAACAGGAGAGAACCATGAGGCCGTCCTTCTGTGGACCCACCACCTGCAGGAGGAGCCATAGGGCTGGTGCAATGGGATTTGGGAAGCTCCAACAGCTGCCCCCACGACCCAGCAACGGACAAGTGGAAGAAAATGGATGGATGGATGAATGGATGGATAGACACAAACCATGTGAGACCAAAACTGGCAGATGCAAAAGCTTGTTTGCCTAAATTTACTTTTTAACTCAATATAAGTTACCTTACATACACATTTATACAACTGGACCAAATAGAAAATACAATCTATATCCGTCATAAGGAGAACACATTCATTCTTTTACATAATCCCTCAAAAATAGACCAGGAGATCATCTTTTTAAATGTAAATAAAGAATTACAGTTTTTCACCTCTTTACAAAATTTATTCCATAACTGAGCCCCCAAAAAGAAAAATATCTTTGCAATCATCTCTTAAATTATATACATTATTTAGTTTGTTGAAGGTTAAAGTATTTCATTGTCTTGTTTACATATTAGATTTGGGGCCCTAATACTGTAATACAGGCAACATCAAATGGTAAATTAAGTGCAAAATGACAACAAAATAACATATGTTATTTTTCAGCTTGCACCCGCTATTTGGCACCTGCCTTGATAAATGACCCCCCACCATAACATGCAGAAACATCCTAGCTGCCTTAAATGTCATTGATGAAGGAATATATCTGAAGTTCTGAAGACTGAATTAAAGTGTTCTAGAAATGATGGGACTTTGCAAACATAGTAACGCTGTGGCAATAAATCGGAATATTAAGTGCACCACAGGCCTGCAGCCGGTTAATGCAGCCATTTCCGAACTTATTAGGCCCGAGCGCCATCAGGGCTGGCGAAGGGGCTCTTATTTCCCATTGTAATTATGTTGCTAATGTACAGTAGTACAACTTTAGAGCATGTTATTAAAAACATTTCCTGCTGGTTCAATGATGCACAATGGTAAAAAAAAATAATTTAGATTCACAAAAGCGCACACAAGCTGCTGTATAACAGAGTGGAAAGCAAAGCTGAGAGCTTTTTGTATCAGAGACTATGTGCTTGGCCCCACACGCCTCTCATTGGGGCCTTCGCAATATTTGTTTGTCTCATCAGAGCCAAAAAGTCCATATGTTTCTGGTGCTTGTTATTGAGTTAACCAGGAAAGCTTTCCTGGGCCATTGGAAAGGAGAAATGGCGTTTGATCCTCATATATGCAGACAGTTAGCAAGCCGGCTAGTCCAAGCAGGCTTATTTACTTTCTCCTATAGCTGTTAGCATTTAGCCATTAAGCATCTCTAATTATGAACGATGTTTTCAGCTGTTGTCATCCCATCGACCACGTTTGAGTGATGCCAAAGCCAAGTTAAAAATCCTTCATGAACATACAAACCTTTTCAGATTTTACATTAGATACAAATTGGCGTATAAAACTGTCCTCTGAGCTAAATGCTAAATCACATTCAGTTAAGGTTTTGCTTTTTGTGTGGTCGGACTCACATCCAGTGAACACTAAACATCAACTTATAATATGTTGATGATAAAGAAACCACAGCAATGATAGAAAAGCAGGGGAACGGACCATGGAAATGTGTCAACGCTAAAGTCAGGAGCAGGAAACAAGGTTGAGATGGAGGTAAATTAGGAACATCTTGACAACAACTAAAATTTGTTCACTGTTTTCTATTGAATTTTTGTTTTACGCTGTGTTTGCAAAAAAATAAAAAGGAAGAAGACCTTTACTTTTTTGCGATACTTTGTGGCTTCTTGTGATATGGATAATAGGTTACCTGATATTGCGCTAATGATAATGTTTGACTTAGTACCTTTCAGTGCATTTGTGGTGGCCATATATCCTTGGACTGGTTGTGAACTACTCTAGAATCGCCCCATTACAGTTCGGCAAATAGGGGCCGACGGAGCGCATTTTCCCAGGGCTCCGACAGAGCTAATAATAAATATCCCTGACAGGGCTGTACACAGTAAAAAGAACTAGTCATACATAAAACATACAATAGCTGCCTATAAAAGATAATGATGTTTAGCACTTGCCATCTCTTTGCATAAGCTACAGCAGCCACACCGTCGCAACAGGACCCCATATACCAATGCTAACATAATATAGCCCACGTTTAAATGATGCGCCCCCATTAGCCGGACTCACGAGCTGCTAAGTGCGATAGTAAATTAAAACGCATCGCTCTGGAAGTGCATACAAACACACGTATCGGCTGTAGCGCGGCTGAATAGACACTTCTTGCCCGTGTTCTCCCAGTGCGGCGCGAGGTCTAAAATATGCTGAACGAGATATTCACCGGGCGAGGTATGGCGCGCTTGTCAGGGCGTGATGCATTGTGTACACAGTGAGAAATACGGAGTCTTCATTTGAAAGTCAATTCCAACAGCTCGGACGCGCTCGGTGGGATTCGGAATCACAAGTCAAAGTTATGATAACGTCCCCGGGGCTGTCCGGGCCAAACTTCTCCACTGTCTCTGCCGCTTTTCAGGCTCATAAATAAAGCCAGGGGATTTTCGCGGAGACTCGAGAGGAGGAGGGTTGTTGAGGTATGACAGTGTGGGAAGAAATGTAAAGGGGAATGGTGTTCGGTGGAAGCGCAGAAGGAAAATGCAAGGGTTACGGCAGTTTTGACTATTTCTCAAAATTGCATCAAAATCACTGTTGGAATGCTTGAAATTGGCAACATTTTGTTTAGGATTATTTGGTTGGACCGCCTTTAGCTTGGATTACAGCAGGCAATCACTGTGGCACTGGTTCAGGAAGCTTCTGCAATGTCAGAAGATCAAGAGTTGCATGCATTTTTAGTGCTGGGTATCGTTAAACGATACCAGTCTGGTATCTACTGGTATCGAAAAAATAGAAGTATCGAAAGCAGGTATCTTTAGATCCAAGTTTTGATGCTGTTGGTCCTCCCCATTTTTTCCCTATTTATTTCTTTATTTTTCCCTATTTTTTCTAATTAATATGCCTAATGTTTGCCCCATTTTCTTTTAATGTTTTTCTTATTTTTGCCCCAATGTTTTCTCCTTTACCCAATTCCCCCCATTTTTGCCCATTTTTATTGCTAATATTTTCCCAATTTTTTTTTACAATTTATTCACAATTTCTTTATATTTTTTATCTCCCAATTTTCCACACATGTCTTGAAATTGGAGATAAATCCGATATTGTAAATTTGCACATCTCACAGGCATCATTGTCCAGTTTTCTGATTCTAATTGACACATATTTTAGTATAGGTATCAGGAAAAGTATTGTTCAGGTATCGGCATTGAAAACCAAGTAGCGTTAAAGTGCTGGTATTGGAAAAAAAATGTAATGGTACCCAGCCCGATCTTGTATTGATCATTGGAGAGTGTGACCACTCTTTCGCAAATTAACTCAGAGACCCAAAGGTATTCTTAGGTCATTTTCACATGGAGTCGTTTTTTGCCCTTTCATGCCAAAAAAAAAGTTTTATCGTAGTTTTATCACAATCATTTAAGGATCAGAGGATTTCTGCAGGTAAGTAAAACTTTATCTTTGGCATCACCCATGATCCTCTGGGTCTCTGACAGTTAAATTCTGTCATTGTTGTCTTGGAGTGTGCCCGTGCCGTCAGGGGAAGAAGAAATCCATTGTTGGAATACAATGGTCTTTCAGAATGTTCTGGTAGTCAGCTGTTTGGGCACACAGCGTTGCCAAACCTAGACCAGACCAACTTGCAGCAAACCCAGATCAAACACCAACCAACACAAAATGGACAAATGTGTTGAATGACATTGACTGAAGTGGAATCAAATGTTACCTTGGCAGCAGTTACAGAAGAGCTTTGCTCCCATCTGTGTTCTCAACAGTATTTTACGTCCGCCTGTTAAGAGGTGGTCTAGTATGTGTACAAGTGGGTCAGCAGCCTGTAATTTGCCGTAACCGTAAAATCGCCCCTAAACGGAACTGATTACAGCTAGTTAATTATCTGGAGTGTCTGTGAAGTGCTGGGTTGAGATAGGACCCTGGTAAACCCGTGCATATGTGTCTCTGTCTCCCGCCCAGCTTCCTGCGAAAGTTAGTCCATTAATTCCCCATTTAACAGTGGGAGGCGGAGCAGGTGTGATTGATAGTCCGGGCCGTATGGTAATCCACGCGGCAGTGCATTAATCCAGGGGAGAGGACGCAGCTGCGGGGACCTCTCTTACCTGTTCTTCCGGCACTTCTGTTAAGCTCTGCTAAGCGTGGAGTTGTTCATGGCAAAGCTTTAAACGCTACCAGACGCAATGCAGCGAGCAGAGAATGCGATGCGCGTGAAGCGTCCCTCGCCCTGGGAAGCAACACCTTTGGATAGGTCGAAATACGATATGCAAGATGTGAGAAAGTGTTTGGGGCTTGAATCAAGCTGGATTTCGAAGGGACGTAGAAAATTTGATTTTGCAGAAACGCACCAAAACGCATCTCCTGACCTCAGCGTTTTCGTAACCATCGCCTCCTTGTGCGTCACAAATCTACGAGCCTTAGGACCCAACCTCATTCACTCAGCAGCTAAGAGGTAACTCTTGGAAACTGCAACATTTCTATTTCGATTTTAGGCCATACACCTTGACAATGCCCAATCTCGTGTGATCTTGGAAGCTCAATGTCAGAATGAATGAATACATGGTCCCTTGTGAGGCGCTTTGTGACCTGTAATAATAATAATAATGCATTAGTCTTATATAGCGCTTTTCCAGACGCTCAAAGTCGCTTTACAATTTGGTGCATTATTCATTCACTCCATACTCGGTGATGATAAGCGAGGCAACCAGTCTGCGCACATCAGCCATCACCACCAACCACTCACTCACTCACTACATTCGCTAGGCTTCCTGGTGTTACTGAACGGTCTCCCATCCAAGTACTAACCAGGCCCTACCCTGCTTAGCTTCCAAGGTCTGACGGGATTGGGCATCGCAAAGGCGGTATGGCCACAACTGTAGGTGTCTATACAAATAAATACCCTTTGCTAAGGCAAGGCAAGGCAACTTGATTTATACCGTGCATTTCGTACACCATGCAACTCAATGCTTAAGCAGTTATTTCCCGGGTGGTTGTGGATTTTTCTTAAAATAGCTTTTTAATGGGAGTTGTACCTGAGCTATACACTAACTCACAAAAAAAGTGCAATATGTCTTTAGGGTTTTTTATTGTTGTTGATGTATGGGATTTTGAGATACTGTTTGTGGAAATGTGTGTATTTTTCTACAGGTGCACAGTACATTTCGTGGCACCCCTAATCGAATTACATTAATTAATTTCTGATTCTGCCTAGCCATAATAGATGAAATTGTTGATGAAGTTGTTTGCATTTGACCCATCTTTCAGGAATACTCAGACGGCATTTAAGGAGCCTGTGCCTGGAACCATAGCGATCAGGCAATGGCGGATTGGTTAGTACTCAGGTGAGGTCATTCACCAAAGACTTTATTTATCCCTGAAGAGCAATTATCATTGCAGCTACCGCTTTTGAAGAATAAAATACAGCATAAAACAATAAATCAACAATAGTTACAGTTATCTGTCAGTTTCAATGCAGCAGATAACAACAAAGTGGATCCAACGGAAAACAAAATGCTTTGCGAACGAACAAGAAAAGTGTTAGTCACCAATAAAACAATACTCAAATGTTGCCTGACACCCGAGTTTATCCAAGTCAGTCAAATTCTCCAAATTGTCATAGCTTGAAGTGTGACTCCAAACGCACTTCTAAGCACTATACCGTAAACCTCTTGTGTATGACCTATAGCTAATTTCCCCTTAAATGACCTTCTAACATTTTACCTCATAGCCATAGCGTGCCCCTGTGTGAGGTTAATTCATCACCGAACTGACAGGACATGCTGACTTTTACATAAGCTATTTGTCACTGTACATAGTCAAGGTGGTTCACTGTAGGCGAAGTCGTTGTCAAGGTGGCACCTAAACTTGTGCCTTAAGATACTCGGCTGCTATTTTTTTCATGCAATGTATTTATTTTTTACTCTATTAGTAAGGAAATCAGCATGCATTTCTCACAACCAAACCCTGCAAATGTGTTTTGGCAACAATTCAAAAGAACTTTTATTGTTTTGGGCATCAGTCATTGTTTGGTTTTTTTTGGTCTCGTATTTACTCTTCGTTTTCTCGACGGGATCAAATTGTGCCAATTTAATGGAGCCAGCAGACACACAGTACATGGCCTCATTTGTCAAGCATTATGTTGTCAGCCCCTTAGTCACTCCTGACCTTTCGTTTATAACTTCATATGAACAAAATGAGCAAGACAGATTGGATCTGCAGTTACGAAATAAGGATTACGAGTTGTTATGACCTCTTCAGGAATATTTACAAATCCACATACGACAGTACCTTATTGCGCTCACATTCCAATCATTCTTTCGCACAGTGGAAGTACAAACCTATTATCGAGAGAAAGTTGAACTCTACACTTGGCTCAATGTGCCATCGTACAATGAAGATGACATAGACAGTACAATGTCCTTTTCATATTGTTTCCAAAACCTGCTAACCCTGTGGTTTGAACCTCTACAAACATAAGAAAAACTCTGACTCAGACGTGAAGGCCCAGAGATTATCTTGGCCGTAACTTTTAATAATCTCATATGGCCCATCACATTGACATAGCGCCGCACCGGAGTTTAGCCCTGCCCTGCGGCGCGCCCTCGTGAGCCCGCTGAGGTGCCAACATCGTGTCACTTTTCCTCCAGTCAGTGTCAGGGTGCCGAGCAGGGGACAGGACGGCCTCAGTGCTGCCAATCAAGTGTCCCTGACCGAAGCACCAGCAGTCAGCGGTGGATTCTGATGGCTCAACTTCAAATCCACGTACGTCCCGAGAAATCTATGAGTCAAGAAAAGGCCAGCGTGTTTGCAACGGCCGCCGTAAAGGGGGGGATATGGAAAGATCAATCAAAGAAGTGCGATGTTAAAAGTCATATAATAGGCTTTTTAAACTATTTCACCTCCACGTCCTTGTTATTTCTGGTTCATGTTCTTCTTGTTATTCAAAATTGTGAATGTAATATGTGTGACAGTGAAGCTGCTCACCTCAGTATACCACCTCTGGACTTCACACCGATGTGTTATCCGTGCAGACATGGCTGCTATTGCCTCACAAAATGTCTTCTCTCAAAAAACACTGGCTCTCTCCTTCTTAAAACAATAAGGTTTTAAAATAGTTTATTTTGTGTTTCAATCCATGTTTACTTTTGCAAACACATCACTGAAATCTATGCAACAAAACGCCTGTTTATGATGGGATTTTAACATTATCTATTCTAATTTGTCATTTTTGGACACAATTTGGAGAAATCTTGTACTTTCTAAGTCACATCTTCAATATCTTTGATTATAATTTATTTATTTGTGTATTTGGTTGGGACAGCGCATGTTAATGAACATACATGGGACTCATGCATGTAAATATGCCATGCCAGATTGTAGCCATGTGCTAGTTTCCATCCGTCGTCCCCCCACTCGGACTCTCAAATGCACCATCATTCATCCTGGCCTATTGTACATGTTTTTAGTGGTAGGGGAAACCGGAGTACCTGGAGAAACCTATGCAGACACGGGGAGAACATGCAAACTCCACACAGAAAGGCCCTGTGCGATACAGTGCGCCCGTGTAATGTCGCAATACACCACCAGACCTGTCCAGTCTAGAAAACTTGCCAAGAACATCAGAATCGTTTTTATTGTCATTGTTTGAGAACAGGTTCACAAATAGGAATTTTTCTCGGTGCTGACGTGCAACATAAAACATATAACACAGAATCTAGATAAAACTAAGCTATAAACTTTAAACTATAAGTCTGTAGGGGGCATGCATAGGAATATTCTATAAATAAGATAAAAAATAAAAGGTAAAATATGGTAAGACGACAAAAATTGACTCACAGGTGCTCATAAAGTGAGCCGGGATGTAAATATTTCTTTTACATCCAATGTTATTCCTGATCTCATTTTGATATCCTGAGAATCCCCTCATGGTTGGACTGCGTTGCCAAAACCAGCCAATTTGAGCTAATCATCCCACTCCTGCTCTGTCGCATTGATTAGCGCATCCAATCTTCAGTCAAATTCATGCAATGCAAGGTCAGTTAGGAGATGATAATCAATAATTCAAAATCATACCAAGCAACGGCCCTGAATAAACATATTCACTTGCCAACTTTACCCGAGTGAACGCAGTCTGCAATCCAGTAGATCAACTCATTTGTCAGTTTTTGGGACTAAAACTAATAAAAACAACTTAAAAGAGCATGTAGCTAAGGTCTTAGTGTGTTACATTTCACCATAAATTAGATACAGAAACAGAACCTCTCCTCTGCCCTGACTTTTGCTGAGAGGGGGACCATAGAAATTATAGAAAGGGCTTGTTCCTACAAATGCGTACATCTGTTCGCCAACGTCTTCCCGGACCTGTTTGAATCGAGCGTTCGATCTCCGTGCAAATGAATGGTGAAGTACGGCAACATGCAGCGGCGCTTATGGCCTCTAGGGGCATGAGTGACTTAGTTCTGCTTTAAGTGCAGGTGTTGTCACCGCATAGTAAGAAAACTGCTTTTTGAGAAAATGATGGCCTTTAAAGTTGTCCCATACACATCTGAAACAGTTATTCAGGAACCTCCTGAGCACTTTGATATTTTACTTTTGGGGACTTGTATAACCTGTAATTCTCTCCAGTGTGGCTCAAATGATCTCTAAAACAACTGCTAAATACTTTGACAATTTCTACAACTACTAAAGACTCAACGCAAAATGTACAGTAGTTGTATGCTTCCGATGTTGCCATTTGAAATTGCCACAAATTCAACATCCCAGGAGTCTTTGAACGCTTGCTAAACAGATCCCTGAAAGAACGCAATTGTATGGGTACTGTCTGTAAAATGTTTTGATCGGATAAATACAGCCCAAAAAAATCTGGCAAAGTCTTGAAATAAACTACTAAGCAATTTCGTCAAAACTGTCCAGCTAAAAGCGAAATAAAAAGTCGCGATCAGACTGAACCTTGCTGCAATCTCGATGCGACATCACACTTGCTTTTGACTCAGACACTCGTTTCTAATTAATCCGAAAGCCCCGACTTTAATTGCCTTAATATATTGCCTCTTCGTCTTCCTTATCTAGATTTCCCCATGACGTCTATTTCCTCTTAATTGATTAAAAAAAAAGAAAGAAGAGAGATCTAATCGCGCGCCGGAGTGTGGGCCACGTATTGATAGCTTTAGTTTAAACCCGTGACAGTTTGGCGGTTCTCATTGTCTCCGCTAATTACGGCCGGGTTGATCTATTGTCTTGGCCAACTGCATTGAACCCCCGGTGCTGGGGAGGAGGAGAGGGCTCACTATTCTTGTCTTGTTGTGTTTTTGACAGGAAACCCGATGGCGGCGGCCAAGTGGCGGTTGGCGTCAGTTTGCCTCTTGGCGCTGACTTGCATAGCAGACTTCACCAAGGCGCCCGGCGAGCCTTAGGAAATGAGTGTTAGATAGATGAGCTTTGACAATTTGGTGTTCGTTTTTGTGAGCGGAAATGAGAAGAACCCTTTAGCGGAGAAGAACAAGCATGAGACCGTGGTTAAGATTGTTCTACTTTTGTACGCAAGTGGAGAATGAGATGAAGGTGAAGCCTTTATGCATTTTGCTCAGACTGTGCTTTTCTCATACTCTAGCAATTCACTCAATGAGGATTACAGTTTCATGATCTCTCTTCTTTGCTGGTTTTGCTCATTTTCTCTTAAATTATGTCAAGTCATCGCTGGTGCCCACAAAGCTAAAACTAGTCTACAGACTGAGGGTCATTCATCAAGCGGGCAAAAAATAAAAATACAAATCGCATGTGCCAAAGATGATCAGCAGCAGAGTTGTTTGGGCATTTCTAACTCACACAGCATTCTCTCATTCACATGTCAGATTCGGGGCTCTAATACAGGCCAGTTCAAATGGTAATTTTGGTGCCAGATGTTAAGGCTGCACAATATATCACAAAAAATATCGTATCGCTATATTAGGTGCGTATCGCAAGAAGCCACAATATATCACAACATTACTAAAGTCTTCATCTGACTGAGACCGACACATTTTTTTTTCAAATTCAGCCAAAAACAAACACGAAACAGAACTTAAAAATGTAAATGTGTTCAGTTTTAGTTAAACATTTCCTAATTTAGTTCAACTTTACCCTTGTTTTGATCCTGATTTGGTATTTTTTGGATAACTTCAGAAAACTTTACAGCAAGGATCCACTCACCCGTTCACTCTCTCATTCATACACCAATGTACGCAGACACTGGAGGCAAGGTGGGTGAAGTGTCTTGCCCAACGACACAACGACAGTGTGCACCTTCAGGAGGCGGGATTGGAACCCCAGACGACCCGCTCTACCATCTGCGCCACTGTCGCACCCGGCAATATATTGTGTTGAAATGGTTACGTAAAATATCACAATAATATTGTTCTGGCAATATTGCACCGCCGTAGCGCATATCAAATTACTTCAATATTGTGCAGCCATACCATATGCCCACAGAAAGCTATATGCCAGCTAGCACTCGCAATTGAGCACTTCTCTTGATAAATGACCCCTGACTGTGGTCAATAAAAATATGTATAATAATAGAGTGTATGCACTTCAGATTTCAGAACTCGATTTTGCCACTCACAGCGGATACAGGGTTCCAAGACTCCAAGACTTTCCTGGTTAGAAGCACTTCAGTGTGTTGTCTCACCCCAAATCATTTGTTAGAGATAAGGCGGTGTATGAGTGATTTAAAATGTTGACAACAGAGGACCGCATGTGTTGCTGCATAGTTTGGACACTGCACTCTAGAGCCGGGATAGGCAAGATTGTGTTGTGGATGGCCAATTTTCTTCATTGCCAAAACACCAGGGGCTGAAACCCACAATTATAAGCAAAAGGAATGCACCATTTTCTACAAATGTCAGTGTTACATATGATATATACACCTCATGGGGTATTTTGCTAACAGGTATGTGAGGTCTGATTTGTGTAATTATAGCATTTCTTAAAATGTTCTTGGGAGCCAGAAGCTCTGTGCTGGAGGGCCAAGAGTTTGTAGACAAGGTTCTCTCGAAGTTCTGTGCATTCCTTAAAAAAATGGAAATTCTATTGTTTGATTGAATAACAAGGAACGAAAAGTCAACAAATGCCCGGACGAAGTTCTTTGTCTCACTGTTCTTGTCTCGTTTTCTTTCTCACAGGAATAGCCCAATGGAGGCGGTCAGATGGCGGTGGTGGTTGGCGTGCGTTTCACTGCTGACGCTAACCACGGTGGAGTGCGGCGGGGCACCCAACAAGGAGGGCTACGGGTCACCAGCCTATCGACTGCTCGTGCGTTTCCGACACAAGGTACAGACGCCTTCCTTTTCCCTTCTCTCCTCTAATGTGGTAACTATAGAACCGCCAGCCTTTGCCAAGCATGAAGCTCATTACAAACAACGCTTTTCTTCTGGCATCAAATGACTCTCCCCGTCGCTGTTGTTTCTCGGTCCACTGCAAAAGACCTGATGAATGGTTCGGCCTCCCCCGGAGCCAGGGGACGTTTCAAAGACGAGGAGCGTTGAAGTTTAGATGAAGATGTTAGCGTGGCATTTTAAAAAAGGGAAAAGATGGAACTGAGCGAGCAAGAGACGCAGCGAGGAAGGAGCAGGCCCCTAGAGTGAAATCTGAAATGGGTTTATTAATCGCTGCAGCATCAAGGAACAACTTGGTTTAGTAGTGTTTTCAAACAACAGCGTGCTTCGGAAAAACAGACTGAAATGAAGACGATTTGGCAGAATGGGATTTTGGATTGCATGAGAAAATTTCTATCTATTCTTATGCTTAGAAAAAGCTACTAGATTTAAAGTCAGCGAAATGCGTAGATAGGGGAACTGACAATAATAATAAACAGAGATGTCGGTTCCTTCTATAATTAAATGTCAGGAAGACAAGTACTGTAGAGACCCGGCCTAGAGACTAGTTGGAGACTAGAGTCGCCGCTAGTTGTGGAGATGTATCTGATACGTCACCTTGCATTAAGGCGAGTCTCCTGCTGTGGCAGTTGTCCTCAACCTGTGAGATGTTTCTGTGACGTTTCTGCAAAGTCTCCAAGACCTGTCGGATACCAAGGAGATCTCAAACAGACATTTGGAGTCTCTTTGAGATCTCGGAGACATGGTAGAAATGTTACAGACATTCGTGACACATAGGGATGGGAATTGATAAGATTTTATCGATATCAATACCGTCAATAATTTTACCTATCGATTTGATTCTTTATCTATTCTCTTATCGATGCCTGACTTGTCTGTGTGTTGGGGAAAAGCAAGGAATGAATGTGCTTTTGATAAACTCTATCAAAAAAGACACATTGTTAGTTTTCCTACAACAAAATATGTATTAAATAAAGCAAGTTTCCAAATATACTGTGGCTCCTGCTGGCATTCAGCCTGCCTGGCATCCTCTAAAATATAATGGTAGCATTTGTACTTTTTCACCAAGTGTCTGTAACTTATAACAGACTGATGCTGTTATGTAACACCTAAACAACAGGACTCGGTCTCAGCCCAAACCCTACAGTTTTTCATCTATTTTTGCTTCATCCTGCGCTACATTCTCCTTCCCCCTGTCCGTGTGTTGCTGCTTCTACCGCGGGTCGCTGTGGCTGCAGCCCGTTAGCCAGAGCTGCGAGAGATCAGCCGTTCCGCTCATATAGCGCACTCATAGCGGGGACGGGCAGAGGTAGCCCCGCTTACAGTGCACTCAGGGCGGCGACAGGCAGCCGCAGGCTCCGCTCTGAGCCCCGGGCCTGTGCGGAGGCTGCAGAGGTGCGCTCAGACCGGGCACAGACAGTCTCGGACCCGGGCTCAGAGCACAGCGGCACGGGAGCGGGCACGGGAGCGGGCGCAGCAGCGAGGCACTGAACCCCGTGTGTCATGTCAATAGCGACGTATCGCAAGTTTGGAAAGAAACTCCAAGCCAATACAGCGTATTGAGCGTTCGCAGCAGCAAAGCGAAACGTAGAACTGACACGTTTATTGCAATGGACTGATTTAATTGACGACTCGTCTCTCGTGAACGCGCAAAACAGAGGGGAAGGGTGAAGCGGAGGCTAAGGGGTAGAATTGAGATTGGGCCGATGTTTCCCTGCTTACTTCGAAGGAGCATCAACAGACTCGGAGAACCACATCATTACGCACATGCGTCTAGCTCCGCGGCGCGCTATGGTGTCCGAAAAGGGGGAAAAAGTGTTTTCAGAGCGGGAGCATCGATAAGAGGGATCGATAATGAAGTAGACGTATGGTTCCGAAGCTTTGCTCAAACAGAACCGGGTCTACTTGTAGAACCGGTTCTCGATTCCCATCCCTAGTGACACAACTGCTTGAGACCTAACGAAGACCATGCGGAGACCACACAGGTCTCCATGCAGTCTCCGCTAAAATCGAACCAGTTTGTTTTCACCAAGACTGCCTGTAGACTTGCCTTTCTCCAGGGGACGTCTCCGTGACTAGCGGCAACTCGACCTTGTTTAGTCTCAAGTCTGTTCTCACCCTGTTTAATACTCTAAAGCAGTGGTTCCCAAAGTGGGTTCCGGGGCCCCCTGGGGGGCCTCAGAGGCATTACAGGGGGCCCCCAAAGCCTGTTTACATTACAAGTACATTGGATAATATTCCGTTTGAGAGGGAAAATATTTTAATTTGGACAGATGTACCACTCAAACCCCGTATTTAGCTACAGTCAATGCTATGTTGCTTTTTATGTAATTTTAGCTGTAAATAATAACAAATTCCATTGAATAGAGTAAATGTTTATGATTTGGGGGGCCCTGAGCAATTTTTGGATCGGTAAGGGGACTTTGGGAATGGCTGCTCTAAAGTGTTCAGCCTGGTGCGGGTATCGGCTGTGGTATTGGCTGCTCAATTGGTATCTTCTCATTTCCGGGCCTTAACTTAACCAGAACCACCTTTGCCTGTAGGTTAGTGTCATTGCCAGATCCCCAAAACTACCTGCGAAACAACCTCCCAACGTCTCACTGCGTAGCGTCAAACAAAGGCCATTTCTGTCCTCAATATATAGTTCTATAGTGCCATAAAGCGTTCTAAAATCATACTTGCTCAGCTTGGTGTTTGCAGTGGCGGAACAAAGGGGCAGAGTCTGTGTGAGTTAGAGCCGCAGAGCAGTGGAGGGAGGCGGAGGAACAGATGGCTGGGACGTCATTGGGCTGTATCAGAGCTGAGTGAGGAGCGCGGAGCCATGCAAAGCTGTTCCGAGTGCCCCGGCGGTCAAAAGCACTGACCTTTGAAACAACTTAAGTCACCGCGCCGCTTTCTGATTCAGGATCCGCAAGATGAATGCCGATCTCGCTTCTTTCTGCCGGTATTTGATGTCAGTGTGCCAGCTCGCTAGTCCAATATCAATTTGAAACTTTTTTCTGTAGATCACTGACATAAATATGAGGGGAAATGTAGTGGAAGTTTTCTTTTAGTTAATGTCTTGTTTTTATTTAAAGAAAGGCCTTTATGCATAACATTTTCGGCGACATAAATACACACGGCAACGTGTCATACACACGGCATGGCCTAGCCGAGGGGGGAAGAAAACCTCTCATGGGAATCACAACTTTTCCCACCTTTTAGCCATTTTCTGGCACACTATAATCATATGTATCACACAACAATAAAGTCAAGCGAAAAAAAGCATCCATATGGCCACAAATGTCTCATTTATTGTTTAGTTTTGTAATACAGTTTAACAGGGGGAAAAAAGAAGGAAAAAAAAAACAATCAGTAAATCAGGCTAGGAACTAGATGGAGAAAATCCCTCTGAAATAAAAAATAAATCCTTCCTTGGTGATTGTAGGTGCTATTTTAAGTGCAGATGTTGTCACTGCATAGAGAGAAAACGTCTTTTTGAGAAAATGGCCCTTTAAGTTGCATGTCCCATACCAATCTATAAAGAAACTCCCGGACGCTCCTGCTTTTGAATGGAAAGTAGTAGTGGCCGTCTAGAGAGGTTCCTCCTCTTTACCGTCTCCTTCACCCTCTCTCTCTCTATCTCTCTCTCCATCCTTAGGCCGCCCTTGTGCGCAAAGGAAGTGAAGAGATTTGAACTTCAATACCACAAATCCTGTTATGTGATCTGGGTAAACTGCAGATAGAGCACTTCTGCCCGGCACTCAAAGCTGTACGGGGAAGAGACGCAGCCAAACAATCCAGTGCCTCCCGCGTATAGTGTTACACTGAAAAGGCTGTATCAACCTTTAAGGGCTTTAGAGGTGTATGTTCGATATAGCTTCAGTGCTGTTTAAAATCCACTTACAGCGGACGATCTGGTGTCCTCACGGTATTTTCTGGGAACGCGTCCAATATTTATTAGTCATGTATGAGCAATCACATCAGACCGGCCCCAAGAAAATGCGTGAAGCCGCCTAAATAAAGCATAAAACTATACAGCAACTTAAACTAAAACTAAGCTGAGCTAAATGCTAAATCATGTTCAGTCAAGTTTCTGCGTTTTGTGGGGTCAGATACACATCCACTGGCCGAAACAACATCATCTTATAATATTGTATATCAAGGTCAAGATATATAACAACAGTCTCTGGCAACACAGACTGACAGAGGTGTGGCTAATGGGTGGTCACCTGCACCTCACCTTTTGAGAGTTTCTGGTAGGTTTTCACGGCTGACGGACAATCTCACCAGAGAAACCTACCAAACCATTGGTCCTGGAGCGTTTCCTGCGTGATGGAAGGTAAAGGCGTCATGATGACCACCCATACAGCCATTGGGTCACAAATCAATCAATTATGCACAAATATTGTTTTTGTATAAAAAGTTCCATAATGCACCTTTTAAGTCATTATTGAACATTTCTTTGAAGATTGTCATTCTTACCTATACTTGTTTGTCTTAACAAGCAACACATCATCCTATATTTTTCCTTTAGCAATTTTTGCCCTATTCTTTACAATGGATCTGGGGCTTCAAAAACCAAGCCAAACTGCTAAACGCTAGGTGGAGGCTACTTCTCTGGCAGTCCATCCCTGTTCTACGTCTATGAGCTACCATACTGTTATCATTAAACAGTACACAGGACTAAGCAAACAGTAATGGAGAAACGGAATTGAGCAAAACGAAATTACAGAATTTAGACCCTTTGGAATTCAAGATCATCATTATAGAAAATACTAAATTAATCATTTAGCTCCAAAGTACCTGGGTGTTCACCTCAACAATAAACTGGACCTGTCCCTCAACACCAACGCCCTATACAAGAAGGGCTAAAGTCGCCTCCACCTTCTGAGGAGACTGAGGTCCTTGGGAGTGAGCAGGCCTCTGCTGAGGACTTTTTATGACTCTGTGGTAGCCTCTGCTATCCACTATGCTGCCGTGTGTTTGGCCCCGGGCAGCACACAGCGGGACAAGAACAGACTGAAATATAGCCGCAAGCGGCGATTATCGGCCCTCGCCGACCGCCCTGCCTAAAGCAAGGGGGCGCTTCGCGCCCTTTTGTCTCCTTCAATCTAAAATTATGGTATTGCTACTGCCTTTATGTTTGTTTTTAACTTTTTTCCCCAAGGGTCTTAGTTTTAGGTGTTTAACGCGCACTCCGCGCTCAATTTTGACATTATACGGAGAAAAATTAGTATGAATTTGTATCACACTATATCTGCAAACTGAAGCATATTTTTACATTTTACTTAGGGCTGCGGCTGCGCCGCAGATCATCCACAAAGGTTATCCAAGTACTTTGGATAACCTTTGGTTCCTCACTTCTCGCTGAATTATGGTGTGTAACATTTTTCCATCAGAATAAATGGGACGTTCTGGTCATCGCTACGGCAACACCGTGAAAAATATGGCATGGGTGTGATTGACTTTTCTGATCGGAACAACCAAATAGAATTTTGTGCCAAATTATTTTAATTTTCGTAAAACTAAAATTTGTACTCCCCATATAATTCCTATAGGGGGCGCTATCGCGCCCAATTTGAATTTTGCCAAAAGAAAGTGTTTAGGACTGTGACTTTAACAACTGATAACACAATGAGCGAAATCGGGCTCCATATGTGCGAATGGGAGCCATTTTTTGTTTGCGAAAAATCTAAAAATACTTCGTACAGTTTGCGGCCTCGCCGCATAAAAACCGTAAAACGTAGAAACGTAATTTGGATAACTTTTAAAGTTCTACTTCTCAAGATTATTTTCCACCCAAAATTAGCTCGTTCTGATAAACGCTCTAGGAGGAGATAGATTTTGTACAAAGTGAAAATAAAGGCGGATTCCCGCTTCGCGGGCTTTCATCCAAAATGGCCGACACCCAATATGGCGGACGGTGTTGCCGTAATAATATTTTTTGCTCAACTTGTCATGATGCACGTCTGTACCGATTTTTGAAATTCAAAATTTGGAAATAGTCAAAAGTTACATCGGATCGGGTTTGAATTTTGGGCCAAAATCTGTGACTTTTCGTCGATGTTCACTGGGTGAAAATTGCGACGGTGCGAAAGAAAGAAGAAAGAAAGAAAGAAAGAAAGAAAGAAAGGAAGAAAGAAAGAAAGAAAGAAAGAAAGAAAGAAAGAAAGAAAGAAAGAAAGAAAGAAAGAAGAAAGAAAGAATATTCCCATACGAAAACAATGTTCCCGCTTACGCGGGTACCATAAACTATATATTTTCGGAAAGCACTCGCGCATTCCTACCTCATGGTAGAGGTCAATGGGCTCTCAGTCGCCCATTGACTTTTATGGGCTCTGTACAATTACAATGTTGATTTTTGCATTATATATGTATGTGCACGGGACGTGCACGACAAGAGGAGTGTGTTAGCGAGTGTTTGAGAGGAGGGGAGCGCTTCGCGCTCGTTTTGTGCATTTTGTTCGCACTTTGGGGGAGTGCGCTCCTCTTCACTCCGCGCACTCTATACGATTACAAGAGCCCCTTCGCCAGCCCTGATGGCGCTCGGGCCTAACAAGCTGGTCAGGAGGGCAAGCTCCGTCCTGGGCTGCCCCCTGGACTCTGAAGGAGGTGAGGAACAGGAGGGTATTAGCCAAGCTCACCTCCATCATGGACAACACCTCCCACCCACTGCACGGGACTGTAGAGGAGCTGAGCAGCTCTTTCAGTGGTAGACTGAGACACCCTCAGTGCAGGAAGGAGTCCTTCATCTCCTCTGCTGTCATGCTGTACAATACTACTGTAAAGTAACATGTGCAATAAACCCTTTGAAAAAATACATGTAATAATCTCTGTATCTGCGTCACTTTATCAACCACTTGCACTATGACTGTAAACCTGCACTGCTTATATGGACTTTTTTTTATTTATTATTGTCTGTTTATTTTATTTTTTACTGTTTATATTTTTTGCCCCCTTAAAGTTTTTGGGAGTCATTGTATATAAGATACCTCTATTTACTAATTACAGTCACCCAGAGTGTTTCTGAGAGCTGAATTTAACAAGTGAATTTCCTCATTGTGAGATCAATAAAGGCTATCTTATCTTATCTTATCTTAAACGGGATCCAAAATTCTTTCATTTATTCTATGCCATAGTTGAAAGCAAAATAGCATGGCACTGTCTAGTGACAAAACACAAGACGTCTGAAACCATACAGACAGACCAATTGGAAACAGCATTTCCGCAGCACTGCTCACTCAACTGTGCTGACAAGACGGTGACCCCGGGGTCTCGGCAGTGTACTCCACAACAGACGAAACTCTTCAAACAAAACCGCCCTATGACATCTGAAAAAAGAATTAAAAGAGAGAGCCATTTTTCAGATGTGCGGCCTACTCCATCAGTTTACCTCCATCTCTCACAGAAGACAAATGGTAATCTTATGCAGATGCGCTAGCGACATCGATGCCGGCCACGCTCATTTCATTCAAGTGAAAGAGGCCGTGCATCATCTTTGTAGCGTGTCATCAAAGCTTCGCGGCAGGCGGATGGAGCACGTCGCCGTAATTATTTTAGTCTCTCCAAAAGGGGCAATAAAAGGAGATAATGCATAACCCGTTTATTTGCCTAAGAGTGATGATGGGTATACAATACTTGTTGTGAGTTTATGAATCTGCTGCAAAAAGATTGGGATGGGTCGCTTTTATATGGATGAAGTAAAGGGTAAAAATGACTGACTAATAATGAAATTCTGTGGCCTGTCTTCTCCAAACGGACCTTTGCTCACTCAGGCCAAACAGTTCTTTTTTTACCCACTGTTTTTAGTCTCCAAAATGCATGAGACTTGTCAAAATGTTATGCCCTTTTGGCCGGAGTGAGCAAAGGTCTGATTGGAGAAGAAAGGGCACCGAATTTCATGAAGTGAACATCTGTCCAACTGTTAAGCCTGGGGCTCCATCAAACATTCTTTGGGGTTGTATTGCAGCCAGTTGCACAGGGAAAATGTTAGAAGAATTTATTCAATTAAGTTCCAACAAATGTTTTCCACGGCCCTCACAGTCTTCCGACCTTAAGATCATTGAAGATCTGTGGATGGATCTCCAAAGAGCAGAGCGTGTAAAAGAGCTCAGAAATTGCTTAGTTCTGAATGACTTTTTGTTAAGGAATTCTGTATTTGATGTTAACATGAGAATATTACATTAAGTTGACTGTTAAATCTGTGGATTTGAAGACAGTCATTGTATTGTTCACTCAAGCGTGACTTTGTGTCTTCAGCAGACAAGGCCAAAGGTCTCCCGTTTGTTTTGGTTAAGGCATTGAAACTTGACTTAAGGACATCTGGTTTTGTGGTAACATTATCAGTCACACGCGGTTTACGACCCCCAAAGTTAGTCTTTCCTGGACCAAGGTGAATTATTGCAGTGCCCCAGAAAGCAGGGGGGGTTTACGACGGCGGACGGAAAAGTACCAGCAACAGCCCCACCCTGACTGAGGAGTCAAGGGGGGCTGGGGGTCTTGGGTTTTTACGATGGAGCGGAAAACTACTGCCCTGAAGGAGAAAAGGGGTTGTGATATTTTTGAATAAAGCCTGTATGATCTTTGTATTTGCTGAGAGTGAGCTGGAAGCGTGGCGATGAGCCAGGCGGGCATCCACTCACCTCCCGGATCCGATAAGAATAAACTCAATGTTTGACCTTGTGTTTAAATCTGTTATTATTTCTGGGACAGAAATTAACAGGGCGTTTCTAAAGACTGTTGTGCAAAAATTCCCAAACATTTTTGTAAGGAAGAATGAGGATCAAATCCCTCAAACAAGAATTGAAAGACTCTTAGCTGCCCTAGGGTTATGAAGCACAAATCTGCAGGGGGCCCAAACTTTTTCAAACTCGTAGACATAAAAGAGAACATGCTGTATCTCTGAATTAGTTCGCTGCACTGGACATAATATGCTAATCCATAAGGCCATAAGATTACAAAACATTACTTTGTAAACTTGCCTAGTTTGTAGATAGATAGATTGGCAGGTATTCAGTTGGATCAACAGCACATGGCTCCAAATTCCTCTGTAGTTTCTTCTTTTCTGCATCAGAATGGGCATCTGGTATAGAAGTTTTGACAAATCAACAAACGCTAGCAAAACCATAGCCAGCTCGGTGGAGGTCAATCTTCTTTCCAATCTTTTTTTTTCTTTCTTCTTATCCTTCAATCTAAACTTCCACAGAACCTGAGACGCAATATTGTTTTGAAGTGGGCAGGAGAATGGCATGAGAAATTGAGGCTGCCAGAAACAACACGTCTGGGAGGAGGATGAATACTGATACCGTTTGAGAGCAAATTTCAAAACAACACTCCGAATCCACTGTGGTGTTCGTCAATGTTCACTTTGCCACCGGCGATTAGCAAAACCAATCAAACGTTAACAGCCCCTCCTGGGAAAAGAGTCATATTTTGCACGGCATCACGGAGGTTAGCCAAATGAGAAGACTCAACATTCTTTTTTAACGTCAAATTAGCATCATTTTTTTTCTGGGTGGGGGGAATAGTAAAAATGATTGAAATTCAGAGCATGATCTTGTTTGACATGTTGCCCGAGGAGTCTCCTGCTCAAGGACAACACAACTACTAACTTATTTGTATTGTCATTTCTTGAGACTGTGTAAGAACTCATCGCTCTGTTTCACATTCGTACGCACGCATTTGTTCTCAAGGCAGTCTTTGAAAGGTTTTTGGCATTGACAAAATGTGCTCTTGACTGAAATACTTTTTTGGAAGAACAAACTTCAAGATCAGTCATAAGGACTTGCATAAAAGTTCTACAGCTTTAGAATATTACCAGGGTCAAAGTGGAACTAAATATTTGAATGCCTTCCTGACATGCTTTCGACCATTTCTGAAACTGTAAATCCGCAGTGGTGAGTAAGTCATCACACTTCCTTAAACTCCTCCTCGGGTCTGACCGACTCACATTTTGTGCTCTTGTCATAACAGTTTGACGTTTCGAAGGTGTGTCTCGGGCATCTGTCTTTTCCAACAACGCTTTGCATATCTAACTAGAATTCACAAAACAAATTAGGCGGAATAAACTTAGTTACATACAGAATATCTTGGGAGGGGGAATCCAGTAATAATACATATCTATGTCAGAATGAGGTCATTATTTCCATATCAATGTTTTCAAGTAATGCAGGAACCAATTTATTGTGTAAGGAACATAAATAGCTCTTTTCAGAGAAGTGCTGCGGGACATTTCTGCCTTTCTTCTGCGCTCCTGATCCTAAAGGTGAGGGTTGTTATCTACAAGGGTGTGAGCACTTCTCATCTCACTCCCACAATGTGCCGCAGTGACAGACGGGAGCTGTTGACAGGCAGTTCAAATGGGGCTACTTTTTTGGGGGGGTGGAAAACAAACGAAACCAGAAGTGTGCATTTGCCACAATTAAGAACTCTATAGCGGCATCTATACTTAACAATCATAGCTATAAATCTCGAAGAAACGCCAAAACAACTCAAGATAGTGACAGATGATTAGTATAGAAAGTTAAGCAACCACTTTAATAGAAAGTATTCTAAGAAACGGAGTATACTGGAGAAGATTCTCAGATTGTGTGGAGATTTTCCCTTGTAGTGATAGCTCTGTTGCTGTGGTGGACATGGCGCAGGCTCGCGTTGAAATGTCAGCAAAACAGACAGGGAAAGTGAGGGCGTTTTCATGAATAACTTGTTTGAGACGAGGCAAAGGAAGCAGGCAGTGATATGTTGACAACGAAAGCACTACAGTTCTCAGCCAGTGTGATTGAATCCAATGGGATATGGAGCATAAATGCCTTTCTTGCGAACAATATCAAGTTTTCAAACCTCCTCCCGCCTCTCAAACACTTGTATCGTCAACCAGGAGCACCCTTTGTTGCCAACACACTGCCCTTTGATTCCTGGATTGTGCTAATGCTATCGCTCTGTCTCTCTCTCTTTGACAGAGCTAACGGGATTGGCTTTGACCTTATAAGTCTTTTCCACAAAGGCGCCAATCGAAAAGTCGCCCGGCCATAAAGATAAAGCTCCTGTCCCATGTTCAACCCATAATTCCATTGGTCGTGTTCTTGGAAGGTTACCATGAAACGATTCGCACGGGGTCAGGGGAGGTAACGTTTCGGGTCGAGTTGGCCCACAACAGTATTTGAATAAGCGCACTGAGATTCGGAAGAGTTATCGTGGTTCCTTTGACGTTGCGATTTGCCAAATTTGAGGAGAGAGGCAGTCAGACCCGTTTGACACAGGGGACGCAAGCAATTTCGCGGAGTTTATCTTTCTGACGCCAAGCTGTTTATGGCAGGACAAATAAAATGGAGGAGGACAACTGTGTGTGCAAAGCCCCAGCTCTCCGGCGCCGGGCTTTGGACACATGGCAAATCTAGATTAACCAGGGGATAAGCCGGGACAGTGGGGACGGGGTAGAGGTAGAGGGCAGGATGGGAATTACAGAAAAGGAGGGGGGGAAATGTAGTTATTTTCGGAAACAACGTGTACTCAATTTGCTTTTACAGACGTTTTGAGTTTTTGTTCTCTTTTAAAACATTTGACACCAGAATTTAAGTTTATGTGGTTTTATTGTCAATCCGACCCCATGAGAAGCGCATAGAGAATCTAAAGTGTGTCACTACCAAACCCAAGGAGCGAAACAAAACAGAAACTGTAGTCCCTGGATGAGGCTGTCTTATTAGTCAAAATCTGGCACAGATCGGTGATGGGTTTTCCCTTCCCTGATAGCGAAACTGAAAAGGTTAGGCGTGGTACCTCCCTCTAAGACAAACCTGTCCCCTCTGCCGCTCGAAAGCCAGTCAAATGAGCCCTGTCCAGATCATTGTTCTTCAGCCGCGTCTCCATAAACAAACTAAACAAAAAGAATCACAACAGTCTTACACAATCAGGGTGACCCGACATCCCAGTCTTTCCAGGGCAGTCCCAGTTTTGGCCCTTTGACTGTCTTTGCTCTGCCCGGAAGCTAAGCAGGGAAGGGCCTGGTTGGTTCTTGGATGGGAGACCGTTTGGGAACACTAGGAAGCCTGGGTGAATGTGTGTGATTGGAGGGGGTGATGGCACAGACTGGTCGCCTCGCTTCCGTCAGTCTACCCCAGGGCAGTTGTGGCTACAATAGTAGCTTACTGGCACCAAGTATGGAGTGAATGAATAATGACTACAGTGTAGTGCTTTGAGAAAACTTGGTAATACAGGCTTGTAAAGCGCAATACAAGTGTAAGGCATTATTATTATATTATTATTATTATTATTATGTCCTCGTGAATTGATCTAAAACCATTGATTTGTCCCAGTTTTACACAAGCTCTGTCCCATTAGTCCCGTTCTTTTCACCAGTGCCACGGCCAAAGCTTTTTTTTTTATTACCTTTAACGGTGAATTATGTAACTTTTTATGCGGAAACAAAAAGTTCACATTAGTGCCTTTTATTTTCCATCATGGTGGCCTCTTGGATGCTCCAGAACCAATATTTTGTTTTTGTTTTTTTATGGCTCCTGGTAGGTTTTCTGGATGCCATTCTGGATGCAATTCTGGATTTGTAACAATGGAGTTAGTTCCATCAGCAGAGAAATCTACCAGAAACCCTGAAAACAATTGATCCTGGACATAGAGGCCTACGTGATGGAAAGTTAAGGTGCCATATAAACCATTCACACAACCACTGGGTCACTGATAAGTCAAATACGCACTAAAATCCTGCATAAAAAGTTACATAATGCACCAGCAATGACTGAAGTGTCCTTAGCGACAGAACCAATCAAAAAGTTCAAAAGTCTATCTGATTGGTCCATTTAAGTGACGTTAGACTTTTACAAACTGTTTTACAGTTCAGCGAATATCCCAATTTTGTTCCAGTTTGTAATGTGGGAAATCTGGTTACCCTATAGACGATCCACGGAAAACTTGGTATTTTCTCTCCTTCCTGTTTACGCCTCCAGTGAAGTCATTACATTCCACATGATAGTTTTAGGGACTGCCCATCCGTAACTTGCTGTCCACCACGTAATCTTCAAATATTTACAGATTTGTGCAAGTCATGTGCCACTTCTGTGCCTATAGCCCCTGCATGTATGCACCCTGTGCTTGCAGCTGTCTTGTTTTGTATAAATTAGTACAAATATTATTTTTCACCAGTTTTTCATGTATTATGCGTAATATAAAACATGCAATACCAAATGCTAATACGTAACTAGCTGTATTATTTATAACGCTGCATCATATTTATACTGTTGCAGCTTGGAAAAATTGTTTTGACACACTACTCCTGTCGGCAGTCTTCCCATCAGCGGTCAGTGCCGGACCCGGCTCATGTCACTCATCCTGAAGAGCTGCCTGCGCTCAAATGGCAGGCAGCCCGCGGCGGAGGTAACCAGCCTCTGTAAAGTCTCCTCTGGGCCCGGGGAAGCGCACACTGTATGGAGCCAATCTGCCGCCACAATAACAAGACAGGCAGCAGCAGCTAGCTAGCGGAGCATGCCTTTGATAGACCTTACATTGTCGATGCGGATCCCGGTTTTTGTTATTATATACATTGCGTGTGAAATGTTGTTGTTGTGCATCGACGTATCAGCCCAAGTCTCCTCACCTCATCAGTGTAGCGGGTCTGAATGCGGCGCCCGACATAAACAATGGCACGCCTGACCAAATTCAGTGATATCGGTGACTTTCGGAGCTGGGGTGAAGTTTGGTAGACTTTTGGAAAACTCAAAACATACACAAATGTGCATGTTGACGGTTTGAAATATATAAAAAGGGAATAAAATAGATTTCTTAGAGATCTCCTTTTATGTGTTTGCTGAACCAATGCAGGCAGAGCATAGATGTGTATGTGTTTGACGGTGGTCCAGTCGTGTGCATGGTCTCCGGAGTGGCAGTTTAGGCGGCACAGGACAACAACAGCGAGCCCGGGGGAAATCACTCACCTCCAGACAAATGGGGAGAGAGGAGCACGGGCTGCTTTATGTAAATGAGGCTATTTCATATCATACTGCAATTCCAAATGTCACCTCCTCCGATGGGGCAGCGGCGAGGAGAATGTCAGAAGGACGCTGGTGCACGCTGGGAATTGTGCTTACCCTGTCAACAGTCAACAATGCTGTACGCGGCAAATGTAATGGAAGCAGTGTTGACACCATTTACTCAGCTGTCATAAAGCATAAGTGAGATAAGACTAATGTCTTAACCTTTCAGCTGCACAGTGAATGCTGAAGCTCTCCTTATGTAGCACACTAGCACATACACACTTGCCCAATAAAGGAATAAGATGAAGTTGTAAACTAAGTGGGACCATGTATTTAATGTTATCATTTCATTCAGTCATGTCTTTGTTAGCATCAGATCTAAAGCATAATGACAATTAACCAGGGTTTACTTCAACTGCAATTTTCTGTATGTAATAGAAATATGTACAACGCTCCAAGGGAAAGTTCAACTAAAGTAATTAAGCCTTTAAGTATAGCATAGAATACAAGATCACGGTACTGAACTATCTCTCATCAAAAACATACTTGTGCTTGGAGCCACTCGCACACCTTTGAGTAAACTTTGAATCTTCCCAGAGGCCACAGCTCCCGTAAAGGTCCGGAGGTCCTGCGTATCCAGGAAATGCTTTCTTCACTTCTCCATTTCTTGCTAAGCCCAATGCTTGCCATAGCTTCACAATAGCAACACAAAGCCGGCCATCTTTTTTCTCCTTTTTCTTTGTTGATACAGCTGTGCAGCGAAGAAGAATGAAGGTGAGATCGCTTGGACAATCAGGAAGTGAAATTACTGGATATTTTGTTTTAGCTGTTTTAGATCAATATTGCATTTTCTAAACAGTGCAGTGTAAAGATGCAAAAGCATAATACCCCCTCTTTAAAATTAGCTTCAGTGACACTTGGTGGCAGTTTAGTTGTAGTATGAAGATCAAAATACATTATTTTCTCATTGCTGTCCCTACTCCCAATAGTGCATATTCATGTTATGTTATTGTACAACAGGCCGCAACCACCCATTATATTCCCATAGTTAATGACTGTATATTTTGCCATCAAAAATGAAAGCATGAATAGGCATATTATTTCAGCTCTATTGTAAAGAGTCAGCTCTACAATTGTGTGTGAGACTAAGAGGGATGGTCTATGCAGATTCCACGGTGGGAAATCAAATATTCATGCCCCTCTCTTTTCCGTTCATGGTCTGTGCTGGGCCAGAGTCTGCGCTGTACCTCGATTACCCATCCTGTCATGTGATGCGTGCCGAAACTACTGCTGATGCTGAGCTCAAGTAAACAAAATACATCTGCTCCTGTCAGAAACTCAGCATTTTCAAGAAAACCAACTATATTCTCGGGTCATGGGTGTCTACTGTGTATGTATAGGTTGCTAGATCCAGACCCAAGCGGCATCTTTGACTTGAAATAGAAAGACAACTTTAGTTGAAGCAGAATTCATTTTTGTCTAGTTTTATTCCTGCTTTCGTCTTTGCCGTGGAGTTTATTTTGAAGAAAAAAGTAGTCAATGCCCAATAGACATGTTGACTGTGGGCCAACAGATACAAATTAGCCAAGAGCAACAATCAAGCAAAGCGTGTTTTCATGAATAATGTCTCATGTGTGTTCATTAGCATGCACTGTCCCCAACAAATAAACGACTAGTCATTTAAAAAATACAACCGTTGCTTTGGTGACAGGTAAGGTCAAACTTAACTTTAAAGCCACACCTTGTAACATTTCACCAAATATATAGAGTAAGATGCAAGTATTTATTTTAGGAAGGGGATATTTAGCCAGGACTTACTGTAAAGAGTAACTCACCCTCAAATCCACTGTGTGTCCAATAGTGTTGTCTACATGTCCTGGTCATTATTTTGGCTATTTAGTGCAAATTAGTTGAAAGATCAACTTTCTGCCTAAAACCGTCAGTGAGGCGCCATCTACAGCGAACTGTCTGTACTGCCCCGAAGGAGATTGGAGTAAAGTGACGGAAGGTTAAATCTGAGCCCACCATTCCGGTTCATGGAGGGATTTTCTTTCTTGACAAAAATAGCTTCTTTTACTCCTCTTTCAAACCAACGTTCTTCTTTAGCTAAAATTTTGACCGCCCCGTCCTCAAAGGAGTGGTTGGAGGCTTTGAGGTGGAGGTGCACAGCCGACTGGAGGCCGCTTGTGCTTTCTCTTCGGTGTTGATAAAGTCTCTTCTGTAGAACTTGTTTCGTTTCTCCAATATAATGTTCTTAACAGTACTTTTTGATACCTATGCTATTTTAATTGAAAGGACATTAATACCTCCTGAGCTGCAGGGACAGACCAGATCCACATCAGAACACTGTTTCTTTCAGCTAAACTTTTCTAAACACACTGCGCTCACAAAGTGAAAACACTCCACACGTCAAAGATCTGTTACATAGTGAGAGCGCTCACTCTGTCACTAATAATTTAAAAAACTGTTTCAAAAATGGCTAATGCAGAGTGAGCACTCACTTTTTCCACAAACAATCTTTGATCTTGTCCTCCGGTGCAGCCATTTGGTGCAGCATGGAGTTTAGTAAACAACAGCACTAACTTCAGGCTCCGTGGGTCTTTCACTAAAGAAGGTAAACAGCCGATGTGTTTCTTGTTGTCACTGTCGTGTTGTCACTGCTTTTCTCTTTGTCTAAGAACTCTCATTCCTTATTCAGTCTGGGTTTAGTCTTGGTTTTTAACCAGTTTAGTTGTTTAGTCCTGGCTCAGACCGCGGTTCTGCCATAATGACTAAGTGTTAGTAAGTTATAGCTTTGCTTCACTTTAAGAAAACATCTGCATTTACGCTGAAGTTGTTCATGAGTTCAGGTTGCTTTTTTAGACTCACTGCGGATCATTTATTGACATCTGGAAAAAAAAAACTTTTTTTTGATACTACCGAGCTTTTTGGTGGGAAACAAGTAGGTACCGTTTAACGCTACACAGCCCTAGATTTGATTTAGATAACCTGAAGATGTATCAGTCCCAGATCTCAGTATGCTATGAAGGTAAAACTACTTTCTAGTGCTAAACCAACTTTCTTAAAAGCATTGCAAAACTGATATGCAGGGCATAAAAAAACACACACACTTTGCGCCGTGGATATAAAATTGCCTATTTATCAAAAAACATGCGCATTGAGCAATAGCAGAGACCGTTATTAGTGCAGAAAATGGCCACTTTGCCTAATAGCACATTATTACTTTTCTGAGCCAGAAAGTCTTCATTGTGTCAGACAATGTGTTAAAATGCCCCTTTAAAAATGTTCTGCTTCGGCACGCGGCCATTAGCGCGAGAAAGGAGACAGCTCAAGTTAAGTATCTTGATTCCGAATGTTTTTCAATGGTGTGACCCGTCCTTTTCTTTTTTGTGTGTCTTACAGGACGACATTCCAGCCGGTCTACGGATGAAGGGTGAGTGAGGCTCTGTTTTTGTTGTTCGCCGTCGTCTCTTGTTCAAAGTGAAACAATATTGACGAAGCAGCTGGGTTCCACAACAAGAAATCAATTTGAACAGTGGTGGGAAGATTAAGACTGAAATGATCCAATGCTTCGAATCAATGGCAAACCAAGGAAACTAAAGTAAGATAGGGATTGCTTGTTGTTTAGTGGAAAATATCGTTTTATTGCCAAATAGAAGTGGGATGCCATGTGTGCTAAACCCATAAAACCCATAAAAAGACATCAGTTGATAGAATTGCTCAAAGGGGAGCACGCATACATTCTTCAAACATGGCTGAACAGAGTCCGGGTTCGTTAGCCTGCTCAGTGTATTTTTCCTTTAGCCATTAGCATTTAGCCATTAATCATTATGAACGATCCGGATGTTTACAGCTGTTATCCACCCATCTAACACATCTAGATGATATCAAATCCTAGTTAGAAATCACAAATGAATTTAGGGATCTTTTGAGTTAGCACCAGCCCTCGCCCCTACAGTCATTCAACCACCCCATTTTCTACCGATCTCACATCTGATTTTAACTGTAATTCATATTATAACGGACTTGGATCTCACCTTTCTGTACATAATTCACCCATTCCTGTCATTATCAGCAGAGAGCGGACTAAATATGTACAATCCATAAAACATAACCCAAATAATCTTAAACGATTACCAAAAGTGCCATTACCACAAAACCATTCAGTTAGTCATCCTTCAGTCACCTTGAACATGGCACTTTTTAATGACCGCTCTCTGCTGAACAAGACTTATTATGAACGACCTGATTTTAGACCATAAACTTGAAACTTGGCTGGGTGCAGATGCTGCAGTTGTTCTCAAAGAGGTCTCACCACCTAATTTTAACTTCACTTATTCTACGAGGAGTGGCAAAAAGGGAGACGGCACTACTAAGTAAATTCAACAACCCTTGCTACCAAGCCGATTTTATTCGATTACCAGCTTTGAATGCAGTGCAATTGTTTTTAGCAGCCCTGAAATTTTATGTGTCACAATCTATAGACCTCCAAAAATGTGCTGGCTTTTTAATCATGAGTTTTTAACGATTATACACAACTCTTAAGAGCGAATAATTTTAGCTGGTGATTTTAATTTGCATGTAGATAATATTTTCGATCCTCTTTCAAATGAATTTTTAAACATTCTTAATTATATGGCTTTTACTCAGCATGTCACACAGCCGACTCAGGACAGAGGACACACCCTGGACCTGGTCATCACGTATGGCCTGTCCACTGGTATGTCCTCTGTCGTTGACTTGGCTGTCTCTGACCACTACTGCGTGTTTTTTAAAATCACCGCTTCCATCCAGCGTGAGACCTCCTTGAGAACTGTAGGGAAGCGCCATCTATCCCCTGAAGTGGCCGCAAGTTTTATTGATGTTTTAGACAAACACCCTCCCTTGGTTTACCTGCACCCTGTGATTTTATTGTTGATGATTTTAACAGTAGGCTTCAATCCGCCCTTGACCTGGTTGCGCTTCTAAAACTAAAACATGTACAAGTTAAACCCACGCCTCCATGGAGAAATGACGAACTCAAAAAACAAAAAAGAAATTGCTCTAAGAAATTGCTAGAAAGAAAAATGGAGGAAAAATAAAATTACAAATCAATTACCAAATTTACGCCAAACAGTTGCAAACATACAATAAAACAGTTAGAAACTCGAAGAAATTCATACTTCACCAAAATCATATCAGACAATAAAAATAATACAAAAGTTATTTGTTCAACCATTGACAACCTTCTTCACCGTGATCCCAGGGCATTGCATGAAACTCCTCAGATTCCCTTTGCGAGGAGTTTGCAGACCACTTCAGGGGGAAGATAGACACTAGCAGATGTAATATTTTATTTACCCAAAGTAACACGATTTTAAATACATCTGATTGTCTATTTCTTCCAGAGGAAACACTGGACAGTTTTGTCCTGGTTAATGCTGAGATGCTTGATAAAGTTTTCTTCTCAGTGAGGCCGACCACATGTCTTTTAGACCCGGTCTCAACACCGTTTTTTAAGTCATTTTATGAATTTTTAGAGATGAGCTTTTACACATGATGAATTGCTCTCTTCAGATGGGGGTCTTCCCTGCTGCCTTTAAAGGGGCGGTGGTGAGGCCCCTACTGAAGAAGAGCAATTTGGATTTTAATGATTTTAACAATTTTAGACCGGTATCCATTTTTAAGCAAAAATTTGTTTTTATCCAACTTAGTGATTTATATTACTGCACATAATGTCCTTGAAAATTCCAATCTGGCTTTAGGGTAAACCACAGCACCGAGACGGTCCTTTTAAAGATTTTAAACGACTTTAGATTAACTTATGATTCTAAAAGTTGACAGTGTTGGTTCTACTGGATCTGAGCGCCGCCTTCGATACAGTAGACCACACTATTCTTTTAACTCATTTAAAACACATCGGCCTCTCTGGTGCTGTCCACCAATGGTTTACATCCTACCTCACAGACAGGACATTCATGGTAAGTGTGGATACCTGCTCCTCTCAGGTCCATAAAATTACATGTGGCGAGCCCCAGGGTTCGATTTTAACCTGTATACTCCCTCTTGGTGATGTCATAAGGAGACATGGAGTCAACTTTCATAGTTATGCTGATGATACTCAGTTGTACATCTCCATGTCTCCTGATGACACCAGGCCAATGGATGCACTTTTTAACTGCATTTTAGAATCAAATCCTGCATGGCAGAAAACTTTCTCCAGCTTAACCAGGACAAAACTGAAGTTTTAGTCATCCGTCCTGAGGCCCAGAGAGAGAGAAACTTTTACCCAAACTACAGTCACTGTCTTTTAATCCTTCCTCACAGGTGAAGAACCTGGGCGTGATTTTTGACTCTGAGCTGACTTTTATTCCACACATTAAGAATATCACAAAGATAGGTTTTTACCAGTGGTAATTTATTTATATGATGTACAGTTGAGTCGCTTATATTGATTTTTTTTATGTGTAACTATAATTTCCTACTCAAAAAGTGCCTTAAACACCTCTGGCGAACTGCTCCTTTGGCCGCACACATGATTGACAGCCAGCGTGACTGACAGAATTATCAGCCAATCAGAATCCGATGTACATTGACAGGACGGGGCCTTCAGTTGCTCAGTAGCTTCCCTACATTTTGTTCGCCTGGGAAAACTGCTAATGTAACCGCGTATGGGCAAGACGTTCCAGGAAAATGGAAGTAAACCGGATAAACAGATATTCCTCTTGGAAATATCCGAATGAAGTGGATTTATTGGTCACAGATTTTTGGGGCCCATTCCTCATGAAGAGCTTCGAGAGCAAAGGGAACAGGTACGGGACTGCCCTAAAAAAGCATCTCACATAGCACCAGTATTTTTTTATTACGGTGGATTTGGCATTTGAGTTGATCTCTGGATGTCTCGCTCTGTCAACAAGACATCTCCTAAAATCAGCCGCCTGTCCCCACCTTATAACGCACTCATCTCCATCTGTCATGTGTCGTGTGTTTCCGTATACTAGTACGAGAGTTTCCGAAAGTGTTTGCTTTTGTTTGGGGCTGCTTTGGTTTGCGTTGTTGATACATCCTTTAGCGAACAAGCTAAAGGATTTTACCATCTAAAGTACATAGCCAGAGTCCGCCCCATTCTCTCTTGGGCCAACACGGAGACGCTAATGCATGCTTTTATCACCAGTCGTATCGACTACTGTAATGCCCTGCTTTCTGATCTTGCCTCTGGAACGACCTGCCGGAGGAGCTCAGGGCTGCAGAGAACGTTTATGTTTTTAAGAGCAGGCTCAAGACCCACCTTTTTAGTTTAGCTTTTAACTGATATTTATTCTTGCTAGGCCTATTTATTTATCGCAGCACCTCATAATTAAGTTAATTGATGTTTAATTGTTATTAATATTTATTTTGTATTTATGTATTTTACCTCAGTCTTATTTTAGTGATCCTATTATTCGATTTTACTTTTTATTTATTTTAACAATTTTTATGTTCTCCCAGTTTCCTCTGGAGGAGCCCTCTGCCTCGGGAGCGGGGATTGGCTGTGGCTGCTGGGGTGCTGTCCTGTGGGTGTCTGGATGGAGGTGTGGTGTTTCTACCGCATCTCCTCCAGGCACCCTGTGTTGGTGCCCTGTGGCTGCAGCCGAGGTGTCACTCCCGATGCAGACGGCTCCTTGGATGGTGTTTCCTTACCTGGTTTATCTGTACCCAGCCTTACCTCAGCCTTATCCCAGCCTTATGTCCATTGCGTCCATTGTTTTACCTTGAGTGTGTGTGTTGTGCTTGTGTGGTGTGTCTCTGGGAAGGTGGGTGGGGAGAGTGTGAATAAGACATTGTGTTTGTATTTGTGGGAGGAGGTGGGTGTGAGAGAATGCTTTTAAATATGTAAAGCACTTTGTGTTACATGAAATGTATGAAAAGCGCTATATAAATAAAGATTGATTGATTGATTGATTGATTGATTGATTGATTGATTGATTGATTGGAGATTTGACTTTGGATAAGAATTAGCAAATAAAAGTGGTCTCTGCGCTAAATGCTAAATCATATTCAGTTAAGTGTCTGCTGTTTGTGGAGTCCGAAACACATCCAATAGCCACTAAACATCACCTTTTAATATGTTGTTTTAGAGAAACTGCAGAAATGATATAAATGCCATAAAACGTCACACCTCTCCATACTTTAATATAGTGCCTGGCTTCACCATTCATCTGTATGGGGATGCAATGCTCAATTCAAACAGGTCCGGGAAGCCGTTGGAAACAGAAGTATGCATTTGTAGGAACAAGCTCAAATAGCTAATGGCATTTCTATGATTTCGAAGGTTTAAGCTTACGTGCTTTGACTTTGTAGCCTCCCTCAGAGCGTTGCCATAACAGCTAAATGGAATTTCTTATCTTTCAAATGCTACAAAGGTCATGCGGCTGAAAACCATTCATAAGATTTTTGTCCGTGCGAGAAGTGCAGATGTAAATGTAGGGTTCGTATAATTCCATTAAGACATGTCTTAAAGACTAAAGAGTTTTAAGGGAATCATTTTCTGACCTTTAAGTTCACACTCCTCAATGTGATATTGAAATTAAACTTCAGTTTGATAGTGAAGGAAATTGGCTATCAAACCCTTCATATTAAACTGATCGTCTCCCTTGTTACATTTATTTATTTTTCCACCGTGACATTGCAGGCGTAAAACACGTTCTGAGTTTAAGAGATCAGAAGGGTTTATCCTTGAGTGGGTTTTTTTCTTGCTTAATGTATTTCCTTTGAGAGCACCGAGCAAACAAATATTGCTTCTTGCAAGTAGTTCCACACAGTACGTGTGTGGAACTACATGTACTGTTTTAGAGTTTTAGAGTTATGTTGCTGCAACGGACATGGGGCATAGGTGAGTTGTAGAACATCACGGGGAAAGAACGAAGAGACAGTGCATTTTGAGAATACTCAAAGATTGGCCTGAGAGATGATTGGTTTGGAAAGTTCGTTTGAAAGTAGCAGTCTGACAGTAAGTGACAGGAGGTAGGTACATGGTGGAAACACAGTCTTTGTGTTTCTCATTTCAAAAGCACAAACACAGCATTTTGACGTTGCATTGACTTACCTATTCATCCTGGAATGGTAGTTGGTGGATATGATGTCAAGGGAACATTCTGTCCTCAAAGTTGATGTGCTATAGAAGTGAGAAAATACCAGTGAGTTTTACCAAGGCCATTTTTTTGTCAAAACAACCCCAGTTCTTTTGACATATCTACGGCTTGCAGTCGGTCTGTCATGATCATTGCTATATAGATACAGTGCCTTGCGAAAGTACTAATACACCTTGAACTTTTGCACATTTTGTCATGTTTACACCCTAAACGTGAAGATTTATTTTGAATTTTTTTACTGAAGTTCACACACAAGTAACAGACAACTGTGAAGTGAAAGCAAAATGATACATGATATTGTATCTGTTATTTTTTTCAAAAAATAGAAAAGTTCCTTTTCCTTCCATTCCTCTTTACAAAACAACTCAAGCTCTGTCAAATTAGAAGGAGAGCGTTTGTGAACAGCAGTTTTCAAGTCTTTCCACAGATTTTCAATAGGATTTAGGTCAGGACTTTGAGTGGGCCATTCTAACACATTAATATGTTTGTTTTTAAACTATTCCATAGTAGATTTAGCTTTGTGTTTAGGGTCATTGTCCTGCTGGAAGGTGAATCTCCGCCCCAGCCTCAATTCTCTTGCTGACTCCAGCAGGTTTTCCTCCAAAATGTCTCTGTATTTGGCTCCATCCATCTTCCCAATTATTCTTACAATCTTCCCAGTCCCCGCTGAGGAAAAGCAGCCCCATAGCATGATGCTCCCCCACCATATTTGACACTGGGGATGGTGCACTCAGGACGATGAGCAGTGTTAGGTTTGTGCCATACATAACGTTTTGCATTTGGGCCAAAAAGTTCAATTTTTGTCTCATCTGACCAAAGCACCTTCTTCCACATGGTAGCTGTGTCCTCCATATGACTTCTAGCAAACTTCAAACGGGATTTCTTATGGCCTCCTTTCAATTATGGCTTTCTTCTTGCCACTCGTCCATGAAGACCAGATTTGTGTAGAGTACGACTTATAGTTGTCCCATGTACAGATTCCCCCAGCTCAGGGGCAGTACGTCGCAGCTCCTCCAGAGTTATCTTAGGGCATTTGGTTGCATTTCTGACCAGTGCTCTCCTTGTTCGGTCTGTTAGTTTAGGTGGATGCATGCGTCTTGGTAAGTTCGCAGTGGTGCTATACTCTTTCCATTTCCGAATGATGGATTGAACAGTGCTCCGTGAGATGTTCATATCTTGGGAAATCTTTGTATAACTTAACGTTGCTTTTAAACTTCTCCACAACTTTATCCCTGACCTCTCTGGTGTGCTCCTTGGCCTTCATGATGTTGTTTAGTGACCAATACACTCTGACCATAGCTCTGAGGCCCTCACAGAACAGCTGTAATTATACTGAGAGTAGATAACGTATAGGTGGCCTCTATTTAATGGTTAGGGCAAGGTGTGAACATTCTGCAGTCATTAGGAATGTTATAAAGGCAATTTACTGCACTCCGAAAATGCTGTATGTAAATATTTATGCACGACCCACTTTTCACTTTTCTATTTTTTGAAAAATAACAGAATCATGTATCATTTTGCTTTCACCTCACAGTTGTCTGTTACTTGTGTGTGAACTTTCAGTAAAAAATTCAAAATAAAATCTTTACGTTTAGGGTTGTAAACAAAATGTGCAAAAGTTCAAGGTGTATTAGTACTTTCGCAAGGCACTGTAGATTATACTGGCTACGGCTGCGTAAGCTGGCACAAGAGCTATCCACTGCAGTCGAAGACTTTCAAATTGTCATCTGTTGCGTTTGAATTGAAGACATTTTGATTCTTATCCAAAAAAGCTTCAACAGCTTAACTGATCATTTCCAGTTGCAGGCGAGAGTTTTTCAAGTAAAGTAAAGAGTGAAGCAAAGTACAAAGTGTTTAACACAGCACGACCGAAACAAAAAAAACGGTCACACACTCTAATATTCCATCGGATGCCTTTAGCTTTGATTACAGCGCACATTCTCTGTGGCATTATTCCAATCATAGGCGCACATTTATGTTTTTCCCAGTGCCTGCCCAGTCAAAATCATTTTGTAACAAGGGCGAATTTGCTTGGGTGGGTGCCCTGTAGCACCCACAATATCGGGAAGGCGTCATACTAGGAGGGGGCGTGGCCTAGACGAGGGGAATCACAATTTTAATCCACTTTATGTCTGACTATACACATAATTACTGTATCACACACCAACAAAGTCAAGCCAAAATCAGCTAGGCCAAATCAGTTAGGCCTATTTATGGGTTGTTGAACCACTTTGCTCTTCTCCATGTCTCTGTATCTTTATTTAATAGAAACGTACATGAATAATTCAGCATTTGTTAAAGTTTTTTTTCACCAATATCTTGATGGGCTAGAGTGACCACTGCGCAAAGCCTTCACGAGCACATCCCAAAGATTCTCAATGGGGTTCAAATCTGGATTCAGTGGTGGCCAATCCATGTGCTCCTTGAACCACGTCTTAAAAAATGTGAGCCCGATGAATCCTGGGATCGTCACCTTGGAATATGCCTTCTACATGTATTATGCTGCAGTGACGTCTATCCCTCATATAGTGGTTCAAGAAAAGTACAATCATTTAACTAGAAGACCAATATGTGCCTGGAGGTGATGATACTGATTCTTGTCACATTCAGAAACGATTGCGGCTGTAAACACCTTTTTGCTACATTAGGCTTCTTCACAACATTTTGCCGTTGCTCGCACCTTTCCGTGAGTGTGGATAAAAATCAACATGATTCATTCTCGTCACTGTGCGCAGGGGGAATGTTCAAAAAAGATTATGAAATACTCAGCAGGAGTCAAAGCTGAAATTGTCGAATGTCGGGAAGGAATGTGTTGAAATGCTCCGACTATGCATTACTGTGTCAGAAGAGGAGAAGCAATTACACGGATTGATTACACCTCTCCCAAATCCTGTCGCATGGCAAGATGATTTTAGAGCTGTCAGTTGTTGGCTTTTAAAGACATGTTGAGATCATTCATTGAAGAGCAATTGAAGAACTTACACACCTTGACTTTTTTATTTAAAGAATGGCTCTTGTTAGTCATGGCCAGAGCACTCCAGATCATCAAAATTACTGTAAATGATTGCAATGGCCATTAGCTGTATGCAGAATTCGTCAAGCGCCGATCACACTATTCTACTGTCGCCTCCATTGAGCAGCACTATGCGTTAGAGTGCACCGTGGGCTCATAAAGGCCACGATCCTCTCAGGTTGGACAGATGCTTGTAATCCATCAGGCTCTTTACGGTCTTTCCCGTCCCCTCTAAACAAGAGCCAATGTCGGGTGTAAGGGGTAATTTGCATTCATTTTCCTTCGTTGTCCTTTTTCTTGCTCGTGAGCTGTGACTGTAGCGCTAATACACACAGTCGCTCTCTGACAGTACAACAGGCCACCTCAGATCAGGAAGCGTCAGTAACACTTTATGACTGTAGTAGTTTAGTAGTAATCAAGTGTTAGCAGACTTAAAGGAATAGGCCACCGTTTTTACATACTGAGATATGTTCTTACCTTAGCTTAGACGAGTTGATGTGTACCTGTCTGGTCTTTGTGTTGTTTGTGTCTGTTGTTAGCATAAAAGGAGTACTATATTGTGAGGCATAACTGTATTTAAATATGGAAAACGTGGAACAGCTTGGTAGCTCCTAACTTCACCCCAGTTTGGAGCTATACCTAAGCTGGGAGAGGCTAAATGCTAACAACATTTGCGTGACTGAGCGCACGCACAAAGACCAGACAGTTACGCAACAACTCGTCTAAGCTAAAGTAAGAACATATCTCAATATGTAAAAACGGTGGCCTATTCCTTTAACTGATGAATTGTTCAAGATGAATTAAGTGTTAACTCAACATTCATTAAGGCTAAATTAGGTGTAGTTATTATGAAGTGCTACTGAATCGTCTTGGCTAACTTCCTATTGGCCAGTGTAGGGTAATGGCTGCTTCTTGTGCACATTTATTTTACAACACAAAATAAAAATAGAAGAAGAAAGGTAAATAAACGCCAAGCCCAGTGTGCTTCATGAGAATTAGTTCATCTATTTTAACGGAATAGGCCACCGTTTTTACATACTGAGATATGTTCTTACCTTAGCTTTGACGAGTTCATTTGTACTTGTCTGGTCTCCACGTGTGCCTTCTGTAATGTAAATACAGCACAGATGGCGTTAGCATTTAGCCTCTCTCTTCTCCTCTATAGCTTTTGTAATTATACTTTGTAGTGTAACACTTCACGTAACCATAATTTAAATAGGGAAAACGTGGAAGAGTTTGGTAGCTTCTATCTTCACCTCGTTTGGAGCTATAGAGGAGAAGAGAGAGGCTAAATGCTAACGCCGTCTGTGCTGTGTTTACGTTACGGAAGGCACACATGGAGACCAGACAGGTACAAATGAACTCATCAAAGCTAAGGTAAGAACATATCTCAGTATGTAAAAACGGTGGCCTATTCCTTTAACATTTGTTAGTGTCAAATTATGGAAACACCTACAGTTATAAACACAGAAGTCTCCTCTGTATTTACATCCTGAGCAACAGCAGCTTGTGTTTTGCTACTTACTGTTATATACATACATATATATGTATTTTAACACAGCGTACTCCCCAAAGGAACAAATCTAGGGCTGGAAACAGTCGAAAGTTAGCACTATGTTGCTATGTAACAAACTGGAACACCTGGAGAAAACCTATGCAGACACAGGAAAATCTTTGAAACGCCATGCAAAAATACCCCATCTGGCTCAATAATCAAACCTTCTTACTATTAGGCATGAGCGCTAATCGCTGCGCTCCCTATAGCACTACACTGGTTGCATCGTACAATGGGTGGGTAAGTATGCCAAATAAAGGTACATCAGCTTTTGCAAACCGAACCACATACGGCACTGGGAGCTTCGTTGATACAAATTGCTGTTGCTCCCAAGGGCATCAAATGAGCTCATGAGTTGGTGGTGTGATTCCCACGATCAACACTGCTGTATGCTTGAAAGAAATTGAAATCATTTTAACTGGCATAAACACTAAAGTGTTGTCCATTCAGCTCCATTGAGCCTCATGCACACTTCACCATAGACTTGTAATGATCTTTCTAACCCATTAACCTCTCTAATGTCTCAACTTTCCCTTGGAATTACTGTCAGCCTCTGCCAGGCTAAAAAGTGTGGCTGTGCCCTCTCTGCCAGCCTGCCACAAAGTATTGGAACCCTCTGGTAAATGCACCTGTACATACGCCTCCCCATTCTCGAAGGTCGAATTCGTAATTGCAGAGGGTGCATTTCCATAAAGGGTGGACCCCAGCTGTCTCCAGTGATCCACTTTAATGCACACGCTTCTGTAAGCCAAGAGGGGCAATGACCACTTCTCAGCAATAGCGCTAACTCGAGCTCCTATCGCCCCGGTAACAAGTCAGCAGGGCCGCGCTACTGTAGAGAGAGGGGGGGAAAAAAGTATAAATAATTCATGCGCGCCCCGGTACATGCATGTCTCATATTATGGCACATCTGAGGTCAATCTGGAGCCAGGGTGGGTTTTTAAGTGGTGCTGTGGTGGGAGTCAAGGGGCGAAAGTGTTAGAGAGAAGAAATGGAAAAGGCAACGTTGGAGTAAATGTGATAGAAGGACGAGGCTTGAAAGATGCATGAAAGAGGCTGAAAATGCGACGGCTGAGAACAACGCTTTGTGGACTCAATCATTAATAATTAAGGCGAGACACTTCAGGTGACAACATCGATTTTTCACGCTGTGGACAATGTTGAGATGATTTGCTATTCCCCTGCAGTGTCTCGCCTTAAATCAACAGTAGCCAAAGTTTCGCAATTTGAGGAAGAAACAAATTACGTATCAGTATCAAAGATAGTTTTGAAATATTGCTTTTTTTCCCCCCCACATATTGTGCAGCCCTACTGTGGACAACTATGCTTAGCGGGGTGCATGTCTCATTATCGCGGAACTATTTGGAAACGTCCATGAAAAGTCTGACTTCGACTGACATTTTACGCACACTATGGCCATGAGAAAATGTTCCCCTGTGGATGCGCTGCGCCTTCGTTTTGTTGCCTGCCTGTAGTGTTGCTGCCGCCGCCACAGCGAGTCTGCTTTTTGTGTCAGTTTGTGATCTAGGACCCTAATTACGCAGCATAAATAAAAACGACTGGCATTTACCCATAGTTTTTTGGAAGGACTTTGACAAACGGACAGACAGGCTATTCCCCCGTCTCTAATTATTTTGAGTTTCTTCATTCATTGTTCATAATACAATATAAAATTCACCCACAGAAAACATGTTGTTAGGCGCATGTTGAATTTTGGAGGGTTGTGTAATGAAAACTGAGGCTGTCAAATGGACAGGGAACCTAGCCCTGACAAATAATGATGAATTGCAGTCACTATGTGCAAATTACGGTCCATCACCAAGTGGGTCAAGAAATAGTGTAATGGGAAACACACATGGAAACCAGAAGACTGCAGGGTGAGGAAAGTTAGCTTAATTACATGGATTTATTTTTAACTTTTTTAACAGCTATATAACAGGGTTTTGTTTATGTGTGAGGAGCTCATGGGGAATCTAAAAATGTATCAGTAAGTGAAAGTATTTTATATTTTCTGCTGTGTTAGATCAATTTCAATTCTAACCGCCCCAAAATTGCTGCTAAATACATGTAAATATTTAGTATACTTTTTGCTTCTTGAGTTCATCACAAAGACACTTAAGTATAAGAGAAATGGCGCACTCATATCAAACCAAACACAAGTGATATCTGGGAATCATCGTGAGGGATATTTGTTACTGTACTCCACAGATGACACTTGTGAAACTAAAGTTGTGTAAATTTGATTAAGAAATGACTTTATATTTTGATGGCACAGAAACAGACCTGGCAATGAAAAACATGTTGTTTTGAATGATTATTTATTTTTATTTTTTCTTGTTTTTTTTTGTAATAATGTAAATTAAATGATGTAAATATTGTAAATAATAACGCACTGTAAATAATAGCTCAAATAAATCAAATCAAATGCTGAAACAACAAATAAAGACTTGTGAAGCGCTCAATGCTAGGAAAAAATGTTAAAGGTGCACTATGCAACTTTTTATGTAAAAAAAAAGTTGATGTAAGTGCGCATTTCGCCTTTGCTTTCCATCCTGGTGGCTCTTATGATCCTTCAGTATCAATTTTATTTCATTTTTTTTTAGAATTAATGGTAGGTTTTTGCAATGTAATGGATACATAACCATACGGTTCGATCAAAAGTGAAAACCTAAAAAAAACAATTGATCCTGCATCGTCCTAACAGGCCATCGAGATGGTAAGTAAAGGACCTATGCTAACCATCCGAGCATCCACTGGGTCACTGAAAATTCAAATACGCATTAATATCAACTTTTTCTACATAAAAAGTTGTATAGTGCACCTTTAAGTTTGCACTGGTCGACTTGCATTGTTTGGTGGCTAATGCTAATTACAGGAAAACTATAGTGGGAGGAAAATATGTGAACGCTTTGCAATTTCACACATTCCTGCCTAAATTGGTCATAAAATGTGGTTTGATCATCATCAAAATCAAAGAATGATTAAACAGTGTCTGCTTGAACTAATACCACCCAAACATTTACATTTGATCATGTTTTTATTGGCCATAACATGTGAACATTCACAGCACAGAGGAAAAGGTAAGTGAACCAAGGAATCTTGCTCAACTGCAGCAGTTTTGTAAAGAGGAATGGTCCAAGATTGATCCTGATTGCTGTGAGTGTCTAATCTACAACTACAGAAAAGCAGTTATTGCTACAAAAGAAGGATCAGCCAGTTATTTAATACAAGGGTTCACTTACTTATTCCACGCTGTTGTGAATGTCTCAGGTCTTTCTGCAAAACATCTTGATCAACAGCCCCACACCATGATGCTCCTGCACCATACTACACAGTGGGGATAGGGTTTTGATGTTGCTGTGCTGTTCCATTTTTCCTCCACACATGACATTGTGTGTTCCTCCCAAACTATTCAACGTTGGTTTGCAAAAGAGCACTTGGGTGCTCCACAGCACTACTGGAAAATATCCTATGAACTCCTTAACCCAAAGTTGAATTTTATGACCAATTTACCACTTAATAACGCCGCCCAAGAAGTGTCTTACCGTTAGCTTGAGCCAATTTAGGCAGAAATGTGAGAAAATCCATGCATTTTCATCCCACTGTACATAGACTCCTGAATTTCCTAAAACTTTTGCAGATAAATGGTCTTTTTCAAAGCAGGGGCCAAACATTTAGCCTCCAGTATAGTGCACTATTAAGCTCATGGACTGTGACCCTGAGATGTTTAGCCTCTCCTCCCGGAGGAGCCAACAGAATTTGGGCCACACGCCACTGTCCTTTTTCGAGCTTAATAGGTCAAGGAGCAGCAGTTCTCTGTAAAGTCCCGGGGGTGTTCTCAATAAAATGTATTTATAAACTCCAGAAACTCGACTTACTTTCCCCGTATAAACTGTGCACATTAACTTGATTAAGACTTATGAAAGCTACAGTGAAATGGCGAAGAGGGTAGAGCCAACAATGGGGCGCCTTCTTCCAATAATCTCGTGTTAGCAAAACTCCGTACAGCTGTGCATGTTATTAAAAGTGGAAACCCAAAAGCCCAGGGGAGGCGGAGTAATTTTAGAATTAATATACACTTTAGAGCGTGGTGTTTGCAGCTGCTAAATTATTCAAATAGAGCCCCGACAGTGAGTGTGAGTGAGGTAGGGTAAAGTAGCTGTTTTGCATACAAATCAATTTATTATGGTGTAAACGCAGGGATGCAGCCATCACAGATTAGCCAGACGTAAATATTGGGGGGAGGTGAAGGGAGCACGGTGTTAGCGGAAAAGGTTGATGGGAATATGCTAAGCTGTTTTTCGGTCACAGCGCAGAGGTTCTCAACCTTGGGATTGGGGACAGTTGGGGATTTTTAAATGTATTTCCAGGTTTGAATGAGTGGGTGATGCATCAAGATTTTCTGAAGGTGAATGAAGGTGAAACACTGGGATTCTCCAACACGCGATTTCCTGGTTAAGCGGCACTTCCCATTTCTTGCATGAGCCTTTAATCGTAAACAAACATGGCGGTGGCGAGTCCGAAGAGCGGCTATTTCTGGAGTCAAGAGGGGATTGACTTGTTTTATTTTAACCATAAAAGAACTAAAAGTAGTGTTTATTTGGATTAATGTAAAACCGTTTAATCGCTTAAAGGTCCTATATCATGCTAAATCGACTTTGTGGAGTTTTAGCCATGTTGTTATGTTATTTCCTTATCGAAAACACCCCAGAGCGGTTTTTGGCTTCATTCACGCAGTTCTAAGTAATCCTCCTGAATCCTTCTCCCTGAGCAGCTATTCTGCCCTCTCCTGGTAAACCACTGAGTTGTTCTGTTGTGTCGTCAGAGCGGAACGGAAGTGCTCGACGTCTGTAATGTAATGCCTTACGGCCTGATTTTAATTTATAAAACAGCTTTTTTCATTATTACTGTCCTAAGAAAGAAATTAAATCTGTTCAAATCTGTTCAGACGCTCAGAGGAGCGTCTGAACAGATGCCATGTCATGTTTGCACCGAAAGTTGTGAAGAAGGAGCTTTTTCTAACCTACTCTGGAGTCTGGACACCTGTTCTTTTTTTCTTACCTCACGATAATGTCACGGAGAAAAGCGCGTTTGGCTGCGGGAGGTACAGGACTTTATTCAACCTTCATAAAGAAGAGGCCACTCGCCAGAAGTTGGAATTTTCCCTACGGGATTCAGGGACTATCAGCCAAAATAGTGTTTGTCTGTGACCGTCACTGATGGATCTTGGTGAACCTTGGCCAGAATCAAAGTGGATTAACTTTTATAACCAACGCGAGTGTCATAATGGAAACATCAGAGTGGTGAGTCAATCAAAACACATGTTAGCGTGTGTGTTAGCCATTTATGAAGCTGTGTTGCACATGTCAACTCCTTATAACTGCATTATGAAGTAACTTCACTTTTTGCTGAGATATTTATATTTCTACTACTGCTAAAGTTGTATGAGCGGAGAGAGGGGGCAGATTTAACTGAATCCAAGCGTTTTGTCCGGGTTGGAAAAATACCTCCAGAAAATACTTATATTTATCACAAAAATGAGTGCTCCATAGTGGTATAGGTACAATATATCATATAAATGCCTATACTTTACTTTGGAATGGCTAAAATAGCATGATACAGATCCTTTAACAACCACCTGAATCGAGCGGCACATTTCCTCCAGTTTGGCTTTACTCACATCTGAAAGCTTGTTGAAAAAAATGTGTCAAAATAGCAATGAAAAGGAGACGAAAAACAAGGATGAAAATGTGACGCACTGAAAAAGTGACAAAACAGTGACAAGAGAGCCACAAAAGAGCGACAAAAAAGTGGTGAAAAAGTGACAAAAAGTGACCAAAAAAAAGCTAAAACAAGCAACAGAAATGTGACGCAGAAGTGACAAAAATGTGACGAAAATGTGTGATGAACGCAACAAAAAGCCCATCAAAAAGCAACAGAAAAGTGGTGAAAAGGTGACAAAAGAAAGCCACAGAACAGCAACAAAAATGTGACAAAAAGCGATGAATAAAAAAGTGTCAAAAGGTGATGACAAAAGCAGCAACAAAGCGAGGAAAATGATCCATTTAGATGAGTTTTGTAGGTCATAGCTTTCAAATGAGACATTACACTGGCCTGTAGGCTTATCGACCTTATGGATTACCTTATAGTAAAGCTGAACTGGAGAAAATGCACTTGGTTAAGGTGGGGGTTAAGAGGTTAAAGGTGGTGGGGTTTCTTACCACCACAGTCCAACAGGTGCGTGCACAATAGGAAACTGTAAAAAAAAAAATCCCAAGAGGCTAACGTGAACTCCATCAGCACCACTCTCTACCTCTAGTCACCAACTTCGAACCTTCCCCCAGCGCTCCCTGGTCGGTGTCGATGGCAAAGACAGACCCTGGACGGATTTGAGTTTCCTGAATTCTCAATGACATTAACACCACATCTCGAAAACTGCCATAAGCGGATTATGGCTAATAACCGGAATACTCTGTAATGGTGATCCACATAAAACGAAAACTGTGTCAAGTCTCCTCTCTCAGCACATATGACTGTCTCAAAAGGTGTCCAAAAGGGTTGACAATATTTAAAATGATGTCCCCCAACACACACAAAAAAGGGGTTTAAGGAAAAGCTAGTTTGAACAGGTGGGTTTTGAGTACTGATTTGAAGTTTGGTAGTGAGTCAGAGTTTCTAATGGGCTGTGGGAGTGAGTTCCAATGGGCGGGGCGGCGATGGCGATGGCAAAGGCTCGGTGCCCCAAGGTCCGGCGGTTGGTGCCGGCTGAGCGGAGATATCCAGACTCTTTTCTCTCTCTCATAATTTCCCCCCAACAAAACCGTGACTGTACTCAATTTGACCCATCCTTCAATGCCGTTGGGGGAACACAAAAAAAATAATTTTCAAGATTGGTCCAGTCGAGTCATCGTCAGCCAAAAAGCACGGTGTATTATCGGCATGAACAGTTTGCCCTTACGATGGTCGACTATGCAGTGCTGTTATCGATCCGTTTTATAGACATTCACAATCTCATTATGTCTTCACCATTGCAGCCGAGATAAGCCATTTAAGCCATTTAAGGTAACACTCAGCATCTCGAAGTTGTTCCTGAAGAAGGGCTTGACATGTAAAATGATTCTTCACCATTAAAACTATTCAAGGCAGAAAGGCGTTATGTAAAAAAAAAAAAACTAAACTAGACCGGCACTCTCTCTGTCACCCGGGCAGGTGTGGGCTGAACATCGAAAACGCTGATAATTACCGCACGGAACATGTCGCTTTTCATGTTTTTAACTGGTTCAACCTTCTCCTACTCGAGTGCATTGTTTATTCAAAAAGGACTCCATGAATGATTAAAATGGGTGCAGGTATGATTGCTTTGCTTTCGGTGAGAGCAGACAGCAAGTTCAATTTCAAAAACAGAGGCGCGCTATTTGTCTTTGAATAGCATTTATCCATAATTGATGCCGCTGGAAATAAACAGAAATAAGATCAGCAATATATATATCGAGAGAGCTACAGCGGATCGGATTGTGGATGAAATAATGAAACGTGCCTTCTGTACACTGTAGGCACAAGTAGTAAACAATTTGAAAGCAATTACAGTATGTCAAGCTAAATGTATTGCATGAAACAAGACCTAGTGATCGCTTTAACCATTTTGTTTCACCGTCATTGTTGGTGGAAAGTGTTCACAATCCAGGAACTTTAGCCAGTTCAGCCATAATGGTACAATTTTTAACTTGTAAGTCCCTGCAGAAAAAGAAATGACGGAGCTCTGGAGGACATTTGAGGGGTGGGGTGTAAGGTAATTCAAAAATCCCATGAAACTTTCACAGGATCCGTCTTTCTCTGGAATTTGGATTTAGTTTAAGCCCGGGTCCTGAGGAACTTCAATCTATCCATAATTGACCATTTTATTTCAAGTGCATTTTAGCTCAAACAGATCTCCAATCTGACTTTTGTCCGTGCATGCTGTCACAACAACCAGCGCATGTGCAAAATGTTTCGATAATGTTTATGCAGTGCCCACCTTTTGATTTGTAGTAGATGACACATTTCTAACAATGATGATGATGAATAAAAAGGTGAACTTAATATGCTCATAAAGCAAAAATATAAGATTGAATTAAGCAAATGAGAAATAACTTCAAATCTGCTGAAGAAATAGAACCATAGATGTGATTTTGCCGTCAGGCCCGTGCGATCAGAAGAGTTTGACGCTCCAGACTAACAGCTTTTGAAACAAATCTGCTCTGACACTGAACTGAAAATGTGGTTTGGTGCTGGTCAGAAAGTCCCGTCTTTATTCCCTTTTATTCTTTCTGTGTGGAGTCTATTTGTTTACCCTGGGTTTGGGGGGATTCAATCAGCTTCTGTGTCCAGTTACAATTGCCCAGTAGTCTGTGTTGAAATTTCCCAGTTTGCCTCCTCCTTGAAGCCTCTGCAAAACATCCTCAACTCAACCCACCTGTCCAGGTGACATCTTTTGGGGACGTCTACCTCCACAATTTCCGCCGCTTTTCACTCAATACCTGTGAGTCAGGCTATTCCTATGCAGCACTGCGCCTAATGACATAAGATTAATCATTCATTTGATCTCAGCAGTTAAACTATTTCATGATGGGCAGTGTCAGCATTAGCCTGGCACAGACCTCGCACGGTGGAGGGGTGCCAGAATGTTTTCAGACTGCGACAAGCCTGTACATAAAACCTTTGAAAACTGTATTTAGATTATCCCTGACCCCGTCTATTCATTTCTGCACGTGTCTTGTTCAATAGAAATCAGGTTTTCTCTTTTCTCGCAGTGTCTCTCAGCACTGAACACCTTGTACTTACACTTCAGGTCCGTTGCAGCTGATGAAAATGGCTGATAGATAATAGATTTCTGGTGGTTCCACGCTTGATTTTTCCTTCAGTCTTTGACAGTTACTTTGTGTGTTTTTAGTTAGTTAATTTATTTTAATGCAGTAAACGTGCGACCTTGTTGGCTATTGGCAACAAAACATTTGATGGTTCTGTGGTCCAACCCACAGAACCATTTTAATTTCACAAGGGCTGCATCCCTCTGACACACTTTCAACAGTTTTTGACCTCTCAGTGTCTGACAGATGTCTTTTTCTTACCATTTTGAGTGACAGAAAGAAACCACATAATAATTCTGCACCTGAGTCAGGGCCTGCCTTGACCGACCTTCCTCTCATGGATGGCCTTCACCTGGGACACTCCCACTGACTTTGAGTTATATACAGTCTGGAAAGAAAATATGAAAATAAATAAAAACATGCTTGTGTAATAATAAACACACTGTTGAAGGTGAATGGTTAGCCTTTAATTATTTCTACTTGTACTTTTTTATTATTATGTATGATTAAAAATATCACAGTAAAACCCTCTTTGAATGTTGAATGGGGGACCTCCGTTACATGCTCGGTCCTGTGAGGGCATCGCTTCACCCTTTTGGGAATGGCTGATCTAAAGAACCAGGCTAAGTCAGCATGTCCTTCAAGTGCTACTCCAGCTAATCCCTCTGTCCGATGTTAGGTGACCTGATCATATTGGATGGTCCCGCGCAAATGTACGTCAAAGTCAATGGTGGCCTTTAAAAGCTTAAGCGGTTTAGCCCTTTGACCAGACTGCCAATTCTACCACGCCCTGGGTCCATAACTGCTGATGTAGGCCAGACCAGTCCACTTTACAAGTCATATTGCATACCACTGCTTTTTGTGTGTCTATTGAGTCATGGGAGGCAATGAGAAGCACTAGCAATAGCCATAAAGATTGATTAAAGTGGACGTATCATCATGTGTAATCATCCAAGAGTGAAATAGACTACAATTTAATCATTTAAGCATATTGTGTGTAGCTGTGACCGGTGACCTCCGCTGGAAGTCGTGGGAATGACCAAAACAAGACACAAGCCTTCACTGTTAGTCAAAGGCATGCTAACAAATCAATGACGCCATAATAAATGCAAATTGAGCGCAGAAGTGGATACGGAAATGGTTTAAGGACTATAAAAAAGTGCCAGGTTCCTTTTTATATTGCAACACAATCAAAGGCATACTGTGCTCTCCAACTGCCTGCTCGCCGCTCACCCCAAACACAGCAGGCAATACATGCAGTGGAACCAATGTTTCAACCAACTCATTCCTACTAGGTCCAAATATACAGTACACAGGGACTTCATGTCGGCCAGTAGTTGTCCATGGTGTCGAAAGGGATGACATTGCAGATTAAGACTAACCTCGACTGTTAATCTGCTGGTATGGACTCAGCATATGTCTGCTGACGAACTCCAAAGGTTCTCCGTGGAGGTCGCACTCAGCGAGCTAGTGAGGCCAAGAGAGGTGGAGCGCCTCGTCGGCCACAAGGAGGACAAACTGGTTCCCCAATCCGGTGTGGTGTGTTTACATGCATGCGACCCATGTATGTTCATTAACATGCACTGTCCCGACCAAATAAACCAATAAATAAATAAATAAAATAAATAAGGTGTCCAGTTTCTGAGAACTATTGTGCCGTGGGACAGGCCCTTGGAGAAAACCGTTGCCGGCTCTCATCCAAAGGTGTTCGAATGGGTTACATTCTCAACTAATGGCTCTAAAACACATTTTGCACGGTCCATCAGAGGTGCACACAGTCCATCAAGAAGTGAAGTAAAATAAACAGTAAAATACAACTCATGAATGTACAAGATTAATCAAGTACGGATAGATGATACAAAGCACAACATTCTCCACAAAGAAACACAGTCAAAAGCTCATAAAAAAAGGTCAGTTTCGTACAGTATGGTCCTTTAAAAACTAATCTAGGTCCGAAGAGGAACTGGTCCGTCAAGATAACACCGCGTCCTCTGATTACTGCGCTGACCTTCAGATGGAGAAAGAGCCTGTTAGTGCCAAGCCTCCATCATTGCACTGTGCCGCGAGTACTTCAGGTTCACGTAGATCAGAGGGAATTATTGATGAATCTCAATTAGATCAGTCTCACCTCATTTAATGCTACATTTGCAGAATATGGTTTGCCAAAAATGACGGTATATCAACGTTCAGGGAGTCATTTATGAGCCGAGGCTGAGCGGCGGACGGGGGTTTTGTTGATCTTGGGAAACGGGCCTGATAAAGTGCTTCCTTTGGCGCGTCACACCGCAGTCTTTTGAATAAATATGGAGATGGTAATTGTAATGATGCCGATTACAAAGGGTGCTGGTGTTTATACGTCAATTCGGTCGCTTGATAATAAGCCATTGCAAGGTTATTCTAAATGCCGACCCGTAACTGTTCAAGGTAGTGAATCATAACTTGAATCATTAGTAAATCTACTGACTAAAAAATTAATAAAAAACACTGCCTGACCCAGAAAAAAGTTGTTAACCAGCTTAACATTCTGAGTGACCAGGTTCATCACTGGATTTCTTCTTCTTCCCTGATGGCCCAGGCATATTCCAAGATGACAACACCAGGATTCATTAGGCTCACATTAGGAAAGAGGGGGTCACGCAGCATGAGACATCATTTTCACACATGGATTAATCACCACAGAGTCCAGACCTTAATCCCATTCAGAATCTTTGGATGTGCTGGAGAGGCTTTGAAGATGTTGGTGAAAAATGAATGCTGGAACACTGGAATAATCACAGCTAAAGGTGGTCCAACCAAGTGAGGCAGTGAGGTAGTGAGGTAGTAATCATATAAAAACAGAGTTGTTAAAGGAATAGGCCACCGTTTTTACATACTGAGATATGTTCTTACCTTAGCTTAGACGAGTTCATCTGTACCTGTCTGGTCTTCACGCGTGCCCCCCCTCACGTAAACACAGCACAGACGGCGTTAGCATTTAGCCTCTCCTCCTCTACTCTATAGCTCCAAATGAGGTAAAGATAGAAGCTACCAAACTCTTCCATGTTTTCCCTATTTAAATATGGTTACGTGAAGTGTTACACTATAAAGTATAATTATACAAAATTAAACAATGTGGATTTTATGAGCGGATAAAAAGGGGAACTATATTGTAAGGCGTAATAATACCAGGAATAGTTCGACATTCGCGCAGTCATATCTTCACTTTACTATGCGGACGGCAAAGTATTCCTGGTATTATTACGCCTTACAATATACAGTAGTTCCCCTTTTTATCCGCTTAGAAAATCCTCAGTATGTAAAAACGGTGGCCTCTACCTTTAATCGTTTGTAAGTCATTCGATATAATGTAAATGTAAAAAAAGTTATGAAACATAAAGTAGTTGCATGTGAACAGAAATGATTTTTAAACTAGTGAGGCTTAATAAACCTGAGATCTGCATTCTCTTTCATACACCAGTGTAAACAGACACTGGGTGAAGTGTCTTGCACAGTGAAACAGCGACGGCATATAGACCTTGTGGTAACTGGAGCACGTACTGCTTTTCTTTGCTTGAATATGTGAATGCATAAGATAAGATAAGATGAGATAAGATAGCCTTTATTGATCTCACAATGGAGAAATGTACTTGTTACATTCAGCTCTTAGAAATACTCAGGCTGTGCAAATAGGCAGGAAATTAAATAGTGGTATCTTATATACAATGAGTACCAAGGACTTTGTGGGGACAAAAAGTGTAAACAGTAATAATAATAAGTAAACAGACTATAACAAAAATATAAGTGAATATATTGAATATATAAATGCATTTTAACATATGGCCTGATAAGATGAAAACTCATTGACCAGACTAGACAGAGTAAATAGTTCTTTTGATTTTTGCGATGCGGGTGCCACAAACGGAGTGAAGAGATCAGTCGCGAAAGTGTTTAGTATTCTGTCTTCATGAGCGACTCGCTCTGATCTCAAATACAATCTCTTGTTGACTGACAGTGCACTCGCGTCTGTTCCTCCCAGCAGGGGTTAGACCGTCACTACAGCAACACCATTTCAAGCTTTCTTCTGTTCTCAAGCAAAAAGATATTGCCAAGTCTCTTAAGCTTTTCGTCATTTGGGGGTGTGGGGGGAAGTGTGCTTTGATTGTCGTACCAGTAAAGTGTGTGTGTGTGTGTAAGCTCTCAGTCGCAAAGGAGTTTTCCATGGGAGAAAAGGTCTTGGAACGGCAGCCATATAGTCTAGTTGCTATGCTAACAAAGTGTTGTGCATAATACTGGACTAGTCCTCTCTGGTTATTTTTATATTTCTAAATATTAAGGCGAGACACTGCAGGTGAATGAGGGAAATAAATTGTAATGTTGAGAAATCAATATAAAACTTTTGCTGAACATTACTGATAAGAAGGAAACTGTATTACAAGCTTTCATTATGTTTTCATGTAAAAAATAAGACACTAAAGAGCTACTAAAGTGGAGATGTTGTTGCATTTGTTGTTGTAGAGAAGAAGAAATGAGAAAGAAATGAGAAGACCCCATTTGGAGAAAAGGGGCTCTAACATTTTTAAACATCTGTGCATGTGCCAGTATATTTCATCCATCTTTAGCCGCTGCTGTCACCCAGAAAGGAAATTACCATATTTGGATAATAGTGTCATCTCTGTCTTTCGTGTTACACACGAGTACTAATAAATATGTCAACAATTGTGAATGAATAAGTGTGGGAAACCGGTCCATGCGGCATGATTTTACTTTTCCTGGGAAATCTACGGCTCACTAACGGACAAAACCGTTGTAGTTTTCTTTTTTTAAACTCTGACACAAAAAACAATGATGTTACAGGGACTATACATAAGTTTAACCCTAAATAAGTATATACAAATATAAATGTTTTTCCTCATACATGCTCCAGCAATGCCCTGGTGAGTAGAATGAGCCTTGGCCTTTTCACCGCGATTGCCTCTACATGCCTGTAAATTCACTTGAATAGAGAGTGCTTCGTGGCGAACAAGCAAACAGTGTAATACATAATGACGTCATGCGCGTTCACACTCTGGAGTAGCGTTAGCTATTATCTTCTCCATACTGAAGCCGCCAAGCGAGAGGTAACTTTAACTTATACCTACAGCCAAGTTGTGTAGTATTACTAGCAGACTAGTAGTGTCAGTAATAACAATAATTGCGCTGTACCTACAAAACAAGCAGCAGTGCCCAGGAATTGAAGAGACGATTTTGGCTTCTCCTAGTAGCATTTCTACCAGTGTAATTATTTTATTATTACAATTAGGCCTACGTTTAGGCATACAAAGTATACAAGTATTTTCTTTTTCCTCCTTCAAATGCCATTCATTTGTTTATCTGTCTTTTTTTTTCTTCTTGGAAATTATACACTCAAATTGATTTGGTCTAAATATCTTACAAAACAGTAACGTTTCTTACCTCAGTTGAAGTCATGCCTACAAATGTGTAAATTGACCAGGATGTTATTTCTGGTGCTCGTACAGCCTGTGCGCCTCTTGCACGAGCTTATCATTGAGGCTGTAGTTACCCCTGAGGGGGAATTTGCGAGTAAGTAAGTTATACTTTATTAATCTCTGTAGAGAAATCTTTGTAGAGAAATTTGACCCATCCTCAATGTCGCTGGGCGACCTGTAGGAGCAGTGCAACACTGAAAAACTCCACATAGTAGCCCCTTTAAGGGAGAAAACTACCTAAAAATCCTGGCATTGACCACTGTTGGAAAAATCTATGGTTTCACCCTGTCGTGTCTCGCCATAAGAAATTAATATGCACCCATGATGTAAATGAAGGCACTTTGGCTGATCGCTGTAACTCTGTAACTGTGGCTAGACCCAGATAATAATAATAATAATAATAATAATAATGCATCGGTTTTATAAAGCGCTTTTCTGGACACTCAAAGACTCTTTACATTGCATTATTCATTCACTCTATACTCGGCGGTGGTAAGCTACTATTGTAGCCACAGCTGCCCTGGGGTAGACTGACGGAAGCGAGGCAACAGGTCTGCGCCATCGGCCCCTCCGACCACCACCAACCACTCACTCACTACATTCGCCAGGCTTCCTCGTGTTACCAAACAGTCTCCCATCCAAGTGCCGACCAGGCCCTTCCCTGCTTAGCTTCCAAGGTCTGACGGGGTTGGGCATAGCAAAGGCGGTATGGCCTCTAGATCAGTGCTTTTTATTACTTTTGTGTGCAGCATAAAAAAACAAGCTTTCTCGAAACAAAGATACTTATACCAAAAGTAACCTGCCCGGAAGCCCATACCTCATCACGCGCTCTTTAGCAGCAGGGCCCACTGTAATATGCCTCAGTAATGGGATCGGCACGGTGCTCACAATTAGTGGGCAATCTGTGATAAATGGCTTTTTGCTCGTCGATTCGCCTGCGTCGCATCCTGATGTGGAGCGAAATGAGAGAGGATCGGACCCACCTCCAGTCATTAGGCCCTGGGATGAAACGGGGCGGAAGGGTGGGCTGCCAAAGTGTCTGCCAGGTGCTCGGATAGCACTTAGGCAAGCAGCGCACACGCCATTAGAAAAAGGGCAATCCAGATTCATTACGGGCTACAGTCTGCTCTAATGGCTCGTTGTTTGGAGATTGCCGCCGCTGACAATGCTTTGAGATCCAAACGGTGGTGCACGTTCAAAACGGGAAAGTTATTTGCAAGTATAGGCTAGTCAAAGGTGATCGTGGTAAGCTAGCCTAAATGGGGTGCATACCTATGTTCCCCGGGTCTGATTTTTTTTTTTTCCGTAGGTGAGTTGGTACATCAATCAATCACAAGTCATGAGAGTGAAACGCCATTCATATATCAATCAGCTTGACCCTGACCCTTCCTAGCCACTAACCCTAAAGGGACTATACAGAGTTTAAAAATGTTAAAATTATGTATTTTTCTCCCCCTACATGTTCCAGCAATGTCCTAATGTGTAGAATGAGCCCAGACCTGTTCACCACAACTGCCTCTAAAATCCTGCACTGTCACTCAAAAAGTTGTTCATTCGGGTCCGAAGTGCCGTCATGCACGAGCTTAATATAAAAACTGCAGTTATGTGTAAGACCTGAGGTGGCAGTAGTGAGTATAAAAATGACCAGCTTGCATCTAGTCCCTTTAAGGATAGTGGGCTGGTGCCTAGTCTTAATACATCTATGTTTCCCCACTTCTATTGACAGGGAACATAGGTACCAGGGAACATAGGGCTGACCCCGCCTAAAAGCTAGAAACCGGAAGCTAGCCTATTCAAATGTTGTCGTTGTGTCCTTGAACAAGACCATTCGCCCATGCACATTTATGTTGTTATATCTGTTTACATTTTATCGGTAATAAGCCTCAAAGCTAACTTATCAAAGCAAGACATGCGGAGAAAATAAATCTATGACTTAGTAGTGTAGCGATTTGTCTTGCTAGCATGACATTACATCTAAGAAAAGTAAATAACATAGCTGTTAGCTTTTATGCTACAATAAACAAAACTCAAACACTTTCTCAGGAGGCTTTGATTTTACTTACGTTGCTGGCAAAAGAGTCGTAGTTATTTATAGTTCTGGGATGTTTAGCGGCTAAAGCTAACTCCTCCAATTGAAAATGCATCAGGACAAACGTTTGCTTTGGGACCAGCCTTGAGAACACGCTGGCTGGACGGATTTATGGCATCAAGAATTGTGGACATAATGCCAGAAAAGCCGTGACTTGATTCAAATGTATTGTTAACATTGCACAATAGGCTAATCCTCTAGCTATTCACTCCAGACCATGAACCTACGGCTCAAGATCAGGTGATGAGTTCTCTGCTGCGGATTACCCGCTGCCACGGATTTTCCTATTGCCCTTGAGCGATGGCGCAAATGCAAAGGGCAAATTTCCCCTTCGGAGATAGTGAAATAAAACCCTTAAAAAGAAAAGAAAAACAAATATGTGCTATTGTCTAAACAGCAACACAAACCGTTCTCCGCCGCTTCCTAACTGAAGGCAGCAAAGAGATTGTTGGTTTTTTTTCATTACGCTCAATCATACATAAACACTTTTTTGCTTTTTCGCCCAATTCTGATTTATTATTCAAAAACAGGTGTAATTGCATTCCGCATCTGAAAACAATCCTCACTATCATCAGCCTCCTGAACAAATACCAGTTCTTCTCACGGTCAAGTGTTTATGCAACAAGATAACGCGGCACCGTTTTCGCCATTAGTCGTAGATGCGTGTGAGTAAAAATGGATGGTTTGTGAGGACACTCCGGATACTTTTTAATTGGCTTTACTTATTTTAATTAACTTTGGCCTTGACGCCTAAAAGCTTTAATTAAAGAGGAGAAAAAAAGGAAATATTAAATCTCACTAAATTAGCGGCATGCAGCTGAATCATATACGCTTCACAGCACACTTGTAACTTTATTGAGATTTACAATTCATAACACATTTAGATTAGCACATGGAGGCCGCCCGCACTAGAATCCCATCATGAGCTCGTTAATAGAAATTATGTGAGAGTTAAAATGTTTGACCCTTTCGAACACCATCAGGTTGGGGACGATGAACAATATACTCTTGTTTCTGTTCTTGTTTAAAGCAAAATTTGACACGATGTGGTTAAGATCCTACCATCAAATAGCGTGATTTTGAATATTTTTTGGGAACTTGTAGTCCTCGAACAAGCTGATGCCCTTGAACTAGCCCTCGTCTTTCTCTAAAAGGGTTGGTGATCCCTGCCGTCTAAAGCATATGCAAAATCAACTTTTTAAAGCTTTTTACTTTGATACAATGTTGTTCTCTCATCAGAATAAAATACCTGGAGCTGTGTTTTGAATCACTCACGCATGTTTGAGTAATCTTTAAATCTTCCAATGGGGATATTCTTAGCACCGCGGCAGGGCCGCAGCTCCCAGAAAGCTCTTCCTGAGGTTTGAGCTATCCAGGAAAGGTTCTTTGCATTGCTGATTTTACTAAATAAAACCTTTTTGATTTCTTCTTAAAGTTATAGACCCGTGTAGGGCAAAGACTACTTCCTGTCCACATTTTAACAAATGTGAATTAAAGCAAATTAAAAGTAAAATAGGATTTCAAAAACAGGCATGAACTTCAGAAACAAAAACGTCAAGATGAGTGTGTTGGTGGTTCTATTATACCATTTGTTACATTAGTGTTATCCTTTAACTACAAGGTTAAACACTTGTAACTATATGGACCTGACTGTGTGGTCTTAAGAGCTGCTGTAACAAGTGAACTTCTCCTCTGTGAGATCAGCAATGTCATATCATAATGATATTCACATTAATTATTTTTTACCAAAGTCTACTTTTACCATACAGTATACTGAACACATTTACTTCCTCTACTGCTTCTTTAAAAGCTCAGAAAAAAACCATTAATCTACCTTATACAACAAAAGTCACTGCGTTTGTACACACAATGACATCCTCCCCCACTTTTAGCGGTGCATTCTAAATAATGCACAGAGCAGCGGGCCCACTGAGGTGGAAGAAAAGTCATCAATGTTTAAAGGTGGTGCTCTGTCGCTGAAAGAGCTCTTACACCTTAAATAGCACATGATAAAATCCTTGCGAGTTGTTTACGGCGACGGCAGTGTGAAGACTGTCACTGCATTGTCGTTTGCAGAGAGAAGAGAGGTTCACGAGGTGAACAATGCAACAGCTGTGCGTCTGCTGCTTTCACAAACCACACTTTGATGAACTTTTTCAGCAATTTAATATGCATAATGCATTCTTTTGTTCAGCAAGTTTCCAAGATGATGAGACCATATTGTTCAGGTTAAAGAGGTTAAATACACGCAGCATTATTTAAATGTGGCTACGGCTGAACAGTACGCAAAGTTTGGAACAAAGTAAAACTTTTTTTTTCAGACAATTGGACCATTATAGATGAACTCTGAATATCTAGCTTATTGATCTCACAATTCTATAGGAACAAAATGAAATAAAAACATAATTTCCCAGACCACTCTGATTATAGATGGGTTTCCGTTTCCCGAATCCTCCGCAGCGAGACGCCATATTGTGTGTCAATCTACAATGTTTACGTGAGGCTCGCATGCACATAATGTATGATTGTGTCTACTCTACTACTGTAGTTGCTAGTGTGTTTTTTCACTGACAAGGAGCCATGTGATCGATCGGTAGGCATGATAATCATGAAAATAAAAGCAGACTTTATAGAGTCTTGGGTAAGGATCGAAGCCTACACACCTAACTGCACGGACCGCGCAGTTGCTTCTATTTGGACGCTTTAAAGGCTTGCAATCAGACGCTCGTATGTGTCACTTCAGGCGGAGCCACTGCTAGGCGATTCTATAGGGGGGGGGGGGAACTTGAGTTGCTGCTAAGCGCTCAGATATGAATGAAAACGGTTTCCTGATTCTTTGTTTGTACTTTAGTGACAGTGGAATAGTTTTTACCAGCCTACATTTCTCTGACACTTGAGGCAAATCTCGCTTCTTTTATCTCTCAGATATTATTTCAATACGTGTGGGTTTGAGTGTGTAGTACCTGTCTGTCCAGCGATCATGTCACGATAAAATCCCCTTTTATGCATGTTTGTAATCCAGTGCCTTGTTAAATGCGCCCACATTCCTGTTTTCACAAGTTTATTGAAGCTATGATTCCTCTGATCCGAAATGCCTGGGCTCGGGAAAGGCATTTCAAACCACAGCTGCTGTGGCTCTTCGTCCTCTTTCAGAGGCCGTTTACGTTTCACTTGTGTCTTTATGATGTAGAAGATGTTGCTTCAAATTCAGATGATCAATACATTATTCTTGAATGTGTGTTTTTACTCCTCCTGTCGCCTCATGCAGCGTTCACGCCGCTCTGAACAGCTGGCGCGTTGCTAATTCCCGCCGCTCTTGGTGTGTAGGCACCTTAAGTTTCTTGTACAAAAGCCTGGTTCCTTGGTGATAAATCACTTTTGGGATATCAAAATATTATCTCTTCGTCGTGACAGGATCAGCACAAAGATGTGAATCATTGCTTCATGGTGATATCAATGATCCGTAACACAAACAATTAGACGCTTGACACACAAGATGGTGGCGTACGTAATTGTGGAAAAATATGTGACATCATTGGAAATCTATCTACAGCTGTAGTTTAAAAATCCCACAATCGGATGGGATGTGCCACAGTCATAGACATTATTATTAATAGACCGTTAATACTCACTCCTCCCCCATAATGACCACGTTCGAGGGGGAAATCATGGAAGATTTACAGACTCCTCCTCCCCAGCTCTGACGAAGCATGTTCCTAATAAGGGCATAAGGGCGGGATCTTCACTGTAGACTCGGCCCTTGCGTGACGTGTAGCTCGCGCAGCTCCAATGCTAACAGTCAGACCCCCGTTAAGTAGGAGATTTCTAAAATTGATCCTACCATAACCAGCCCGGTGCCTCTAGTTGTGTCTAACCCAGCGTAATCACAGGAGGAATATCTAGCTCTAGACAGTTCCAAACAATTAGGCACCGGGCATTAAAGTTGTTTTTAACGTGTCTAAAGTGCAATGCATTCCAATGGGGGACTAGCGGCTATATGGCGGTTGTCAGTATTCAATGTAAGAAAATCCTCTGTCCAAAACTCTCAGATGGAAAAATCAGAGCAGAGAAGAAGATGCGTTCTCAGGATGTCTTTATTCACAGTAAGTGGTACAGATGATGCTCATCTCAGATGTACAGAAGAAGTCCGAAGTGCCGTGACAAAGCCACGGCTTTTCATTTAGATTTAGCTCGGCCCACAGACTACGTAAACTGTTGGCTCCAAACAGGGATGATATGTTACAGCTGGGACTAGACAGTTTTTACCATATTTGGACCTGTACATTGAGGCGCTCAGTCCTTGCTCATCTTCTCAGCATAAGACCTTATATGGATATACTCAGGGGCTCAAGGCCCCACCGAAGCTTACAGGACTCCTTGAACATTTTATAGGTTTTAATATTAGCAAGCATTAAACTAATATACCACACGGCCTCCAGTGTCGTCGTCGCAAAGCAGAGCAGCCAGCACCCATTGGCCACAGTAGAGGTTCTCAAACTTTTCAGCCTGAATACCATGAGTACCACTAATATACTGAAATGTAAAAAAAAACAAAAAAAAAAACATAATTAATCATTTAAAACCAAAAGAGCTTCTTACGTGTTACTTTCTTATCTGCAGTCCAGGGAGCATGTGCTAATATGACCTTGTGTGCGCACTTGTACTTGCGCACTATGGGATCGGTCCTGTTCAATCAGTGTGCTGGCAATGGCAGAGCGGCACTCAGCTAGAAGTCTATTACAAACTAATATTTTTGTAACACGTACGAACTTTTGAACAGAGTGGAAGTCTGTGTTCTGCAAATAGAATTGAGTAATTGCCGTGAAAATAGCCAGCCTGGACAAGCTGACCAGGACGCGCTAAACACTACAGCTCATGTTTCTCCTCAATTCATTTCTTTTTTTCAGACTCAATTATTTCCCCGTCAACAAATTTGTGACATTTAGCCTGCTGTGGCTGCTGCGCACACAAACGCGAGCGGCAGATGCACGTTTAATTCGACTGTAACGGGGAGCAGGTAGGAGCGGGCAGATTGAATCACATCTAGCTGTAAGCATGAATACATTACACAAATTACATCATTATAGTGGAAGCTTTATTTTGTCCCATTGCAGTTTCTATCCGGCTTTAAAGTGCTATTGGTTCACTAATGTTTGTAAATGTGGCCAGTGCATTGCTCATAATAGGTTGTGTTTGGTTGAAAAGCATAAAAAGGATTGAGAAGTAATAAAACTTTCATTTTTTTTCATATTGACCATTGCCAATCTGCTCCACAGCTCTGATCCGCCATCTACTCTGTGGTCAATCTCAAATATCTTTATGGCACTTTTAAATAGGTAACAGCGATTGGTTTAGTGCAGAGGTCACATAATTGTGGACCTCGGTTCGGATCCGGACCCACGCACAAACTGGTGTCTAATTGTTTAAAAAAAGAGCAGGTCTGAACCAGGACTAAACCTGGACTAAACCAGGACTAAACCTGGACTAACCATTGGCACATTGTGTACTTAATATAGCCTATATGCATTCTTCTATTATGGAGCCAAAATGTGTTTTAGAGTTAACAAACAACAGGATAATAACAGGATTCAATGAATTGCATTATTTTCAAATCACAGTAATTATTATTGGATTTAATAAAGGCTTAAAAATCCTCATAATTGTGAATTAACCCCGTATGTTCCAGACCTTTGTTTGACTTTATTTATTTATTTATTTATTCAATTTGGACCATGTGAAATTTAATTCAGGGCCCCTGGATTAGTGTGTGGAGCAGGCTAGCTTGCCTATGTTATCTGTTGTTCTTGCCACCAGATGGCGTTCAGATTTTCATACCCTTTCCGTTGTTCAGTTAATTTCCTTCCCTGGTGTTCAGTGGGTATCTTAATCCTTACTGGTGCTCAGGATCTGGTGAGCTCATTTGTTTACCACACTCGTCTGTCCCTCAGGCCACGCGGCTCCCCTAATGGAGGAATATCAGAGGAGCCAAGCAGTCTTTGCGCGTATGAAAGGAGAAGTCGGGCCGTCCCAAAATAGAAAGCGCGTAATGGCTTTTTAAAGTGTTGTTGGAGTTTGAGCGCGACAAAGACACTAGGGCATTATCCTTCAGTTAATGCAAGCATTTACATTCAGCATGAGCCCAAGAGATGTTGGAAAGCAACTCCGCGAGGCTTTGCGACGAGATAGATGAGACACACTATGGAATGTTTTTGTTCTTGTGCTGTTTTTCAAGGTTTGGGATGCTTTGATGGAGGAAGCGCGCTGGGCTTGTAGTGTGCAAATTATTAGGCATATTAGTTAGTAATAAGGCAATAACATACAGTACTTCTGGATAAATCAGGATTGGCACTTTACATTGGACTAACAATAATGTATATGTGAACAATATTATATCTTATTTTGGTTTGTATTGCGATATGACTATACTGGTATGAGATATCAAAACTTGGGAAATTAAGGTTTTCTGACGCTGCTCACCTGGCTGCACTGATAATAAAGAGTAAATTAAACCAATATCTACAAAACACTAAACTAACATTTCAAAATGAGATGAAAATCAAAAGAAATTCAGAGTCAATTCAATAATGGTAATAAAGAATTTCAGCTATTGACATGATACTTTCAATACTGGCTCATGTTTCAAAATATGTATATTTTGGTATCGATCAATCCATCACTACATTGTATTTTAAAGGTGCATTATCCAACTTTTTTATGCAAAAACAAACTTGATATTTGTGCGTAATTGACTTGAATGAGTGGCACCTTGGCCTTTGCTTTCCATCACAGTGGCCTCACAACTCCCTAAAATCAATTGTTTTGTTGGTTTTCTGGTCTGCAGTGAAAACCTACCAGAAACTCTCACAACAATTGGTCCCGGAGCATCATAGAGGGCACTGTGATGGAAAATAAAGGCACAATCATCTTGTCTGATGAAGGACTTGTAGTCCGAAACGTTACAGTGTGGTGTGAGTACACATTAAAAACAATTCTTGGGAGCTAAAACACTGCGGTGCGGGTTTTTTATTCTTCTTGCATGGAAAATAAAAGGCGCCACGCTAACCATCCAATCCAATCCAACTTTATTTATAGAGCACTTTAAAAACAACAATGTCGACCAAAGTGCTGAACACAGCAGTAAAAATTACATTAAAATGAACAGTAAAAAAAAACTTCTCAGGCTGTGTTAAAAGCCAAGGAAAAAAGGTGCGTTTTAAGAGAGGATACAGCTGCTGGGTCACCGAAAGGTCAGACATGCACTAATAAAACCCTTTTTTTATATAGTAGCATAATGCTCCTTTAAAATGCCTAAACTGAACTGATCCTTTGATAGCACTGCATACATATTACATGATCTGCTGCAGTTGGTCAGGGGTCAGTTCAGCAACACTATGTGCCCAAAGAATGAGACAGCTGATGACCTGAACATCCCAATGACCCCCCCCCGATGGCACAGGCATAATATTCCATAAAGATACCAGGATTCATCAGGCTCACATTGTGAAAGAGTGGATCAGGAAGTAGGAGATATTATAGGGTTAAGATCTGAGTACCGGTCTTAACCTCATTGAGGATCTTTGGGATGTGCTGGAGAAGTTTTTCGCAGTGGTCACACTCTTCCATCATCAAAACAAGATCTTGGTGAACAATGTACACTGGATCTTTTGACATTGCAGGAACCTTATTGCAAAAACGCCATAGCGAATTTGCTGCAGTCAAAGTGACTACTTTTTTGGTTAGGCAGTGTATTTGTCCTGAAGAGTTTCTTTTAATATTTTTTTAAATTAAAAGTACCATATATTACATAATTTTTATTGCTTCAATCAACTGCTGCTTTCTTGTTTTGTAATAAAACAGTCAAAAAGTATAAAACTGTGCTTTTGCTCACTGCCTCATAATCAATCAATCAACCAATGGTTTTGTATAGCCCAATATCACAACGGTAGTTGCCTTACAGGACTGTACAAACATTAAAGCAATGAAACAAAACCGTAATGTCCACTCCCATGGACGGACAGGCTATAGATAGACCCAGGGCTGATGGGAGTCCCTCAGCAGAAGGGCCAAGATCGCAGAACGTCCCTGAAGGCAGGGTTCCTCCGTTCCTCCGTGGACGTATAACAGAACAGACAGCTGACGTTTCTTGATAAACCAAATCACTTCTCCGGGGTCAAAGTTGTTTACTCAGTTTCCACAAGCTTGCAAAGTGGGCACTGGGCAGTGACTGCAGTGACCCCTATAAAGTACTTTGAGCATGTGTTTACTCAAAAAACTGCACAATTTGGGCCTTTAAACTCAATCAGAGAAAACCTGTCTGTGAACCTCGTGGTAGACACATTTGCATTGATGGCGTGTGAGAATGCCACGGTGTGCGAGTATGTTATTATGATAAGCATGGCTGAGCTGATTATGAATTCAGCCGAGTGCCATGCCCTTCAGATGATGCCGCGTGCTCTTGCATATGTCAGGACCCGCTGTACTACACTCTGTGACTAAAGGTTAACATTTAGCCACACACCACGCTTCTCCCACTCCTGTTTTAATGAGGATTATCTCCTTACAATCCTCCATACAAGACAAAATAATGCTGTGGCGTCAGAGGTAATAATGCAGTCATTTATATTCGTGCAGTATTGTGGTCCTTTTTGAGCTTGATGTCGGACTTCGTTTTATCAAAGCAGAGAATGCAGCTTGCTGAAGTTTACAAAAAAGTTGAAGCACAAAGTACATATCAAAATGAAATGTGTGGATACAAACGGCTGTGCTTCATGATCGGGGTTATAGCCTACAGTGGGGGATAAAGCTAGGGAATCACTTTTTTTAGATGTGTAAATTGATATGTATGTGATGATTGGTGTATGCAAATGTCCACCAAACAAATCTCTCACAACATGTCACCTGGCAATAAAGTATTGAAATTAATTGACGTAGAAAAACAGCACGGCTAGGTTGTCGCATGTTCCCCGGTACTTTCCTCTCACCTGGGTTTTGGGACTTCCGAATGCCTCCTGTAGGCAGACCTAACACTAAGCCCTGTTTACACAAATTCTAGCTCAGGACTAAACGCAAAAATATTTGATCAATCTCACATATCATCCACACGAACCCGCCGTTTTGGGGGTCTGTAAACGACCATTAGGTCCCAGAGTGGGAAGATCTCTAAACACTGTTTATGTGGCTCTTTATGGCTGCTTTTCGACTCTGGGATAGACGGAGTTTGCTGAATCCAAGCGTCTTGTCTTCCGGGTTGGAAAAATACCCCCAGAAATACTTCATAGTACTCCATAGTGGTAGAGGTACGATATATCATATAGCCTACTGTAAATGCTATAGTTTATGTTGGAAGGTCCAACATCAAGGCGCTCATCCTGACCCATTCCTAGATAGATAGATAGATAGATAGATAGATAGATAAATACTTTATTAATCCCAGCAAGGGGAAATTCAGTTGTCATTCAGTAGCAATACGGATAGACGTAATAAATAATAAAGTACTGAAGTTTAACCTCCACACATTTACATCAGCAATGATCATTATAAAAATCGAATTGCAGCAGGGATGAAGGATCTCCAGAACCGCTCAGTCTTGCTGTATACAGAGAGGAAACGATCTGATCTATTGCTCCTCTGAGCAGACAGAGTCCCATGCAGAGGCTGCCTGGAGTTACTGAGGATGGCCTGGACCTTTCTCCCCATGCACCTCTCCACCACTGCCTCAACAGAGTCCAGTGACCCCCGACCACTGACCCCGCCCTCTTAACCAGCTTGTCCAGCCTGTTACGGTTTTTGACCGATAAGTTGTTGCCCACAAGAATAAAATAAGAACAGCAGCCACAACAGAATGATAAAACATAGACAACATTAGGTTACACACATCAAAGGACTTCAGCCTCCTCAGAAAAAAGAGCCTGGTCTGACCCCTTTTGTAGAGAGACTCAGTGTTGATGTTCCAGTCCAATCTATCATCCAGGTGAACACCTAGATATTTGTATGTGTGCACACGTTCAATGTCCTGTCCGTGTATATTGATTGGCTGTAGAATGTTCTTTTTCTTGCCAAAGTCGATAGTCATTTCTTTGGTCTTGTTAGTGTTCAGAATGAGTGAGTTCTTGGTGCTCCAATCACAGAATGCCGTGATCAAGTTCCTGTACTCCCCTTCCTGGTTGTTTTTGACATAGGCCACAATGGCTGTGTCATCTGAGTACTTCTGAACATGACAAGTATCGGAGTGGTACTTGAAGTCAGACGTATAGATGGTAAAGAGAAAAGGAGCAAGAACAGTTCCTTGTGGAGCACCAACATTTCTCACAACATAATCCTAATCCTAACCCTTAACATTAGCTCTAACCCCAATGCAGAGGAGAAAACTGCAATAAATAAGTAGCATCATGGTTAGCATTCTCTGTTATTTATGTATACATTTGGCCCATTGAACCACTTTGCTCTCCTCTGTGTCTCTGTATCTTGGTGGAAAATATATTCATAATGTAGCATTTGTTAAAGTAGCTGCGGATCAGTTGACTAAAGAGCAACTCTTTCTATTGTCCGCTTTCTCCTAAAAGGGAGCTTCAAACGTGACCGTAACAATGCTGTCTGTTTCTATAGGGCTTCAGTTAATAATTGGGAGAGTTTTCTTTTTTTTCTTCTAAAAAATTACATTAACATTACATAACCGCATCCAGCATCTTTATACCATTACACAATAGGGTCAATGCCTTGGCTGAGGTCTGGCTGTGCCCAGTGTGTCCAACTAATGTAATTGCCACTCCCAATTGCCTCTTGTACACACAGTCCAATCATCCCATTTCAGATTCTGCGTTTCCGCGTCCCCTATATATGCATTCCCGTCCACGTCCAGACACATAATAGGTCATCATCGCACAAACGCCGGCGCATATTGCTCATTTGTCAGTGGTGTCGGCTGATGTCCGGATGGCGGGACGTAGACACGGATAACAAACGAGCGCGCCCTTCACTGACCCTGCCGCCGCTCGGAATGCCAGGCCGCGTGACACATTCGCACTGTATAATCGCTGTGCCAGCCAGCCCACCGCAGGGAATTAATAAACTGGCAAATTGACTGGCTCCAATCAGGTCACAGCGAGCGCGTCCAAATGCCGGGTGAGAGATAGAAAGGGGGGGAGGGGGGGGGGGGGCTGCCGGGGAGCGAACGGAGATTGCGAGGCTAGTTTGCTACAATGCCCCGCTGGTAAATTTATGAGTGCAAATCGTATTGGAGAGAAACAATGAGTGAGGTGTGAATTCTGTGAAAGTTCTATGAGAAATATGAATGGACTTTTTTTTTTTTTTTCAGGAAACTGAGGGTTTTTTGAGAATAGGTTAGTGGATGTTGTTGAATCCTTGAGCGCCCAAGTAGAAAAGCGCGATATAAAGATGTCCATTTACCATTATAGCGGCACTGTGACCTGGTCTGCTGAGGGCTGTGATGACCTTGAGTTGCTGTATGCCAAGACTGTTTAAACTTCAATGTGAGCAATTACCATAATGTATTCATATTCTGGTCACGGTAAACACAATGAGTATAAAGATAAAAAATGAAAGTGCGAATCTATGGTCCATCAGAGCCTGCGATATTGAAACATTATGACGTACGGATGCTTTCTGGTGAAGATAATTGCAGTTACAACAGTAAATGCATACTTCAGCTCAAGTAATTACAGTATGAACAAGGTTATATGACTGTTTCTGAAAAAATTGACTCATAAAGAGCGAAACAGGAAAAAAGACTCATGAGGCTGACCACAAATGGAACAAAGTACAATGACTTTAAAGATGGAACTCTTAGTGCCCTCTCACTAAATATTAGATAGGATTACACAAAATCATACGGTAACACTTTATAATAAGGTTACATGAAGTCATGCATGAATAACATGAAATTATGCATGAATTTATGCATGGTTTCATGATGTATTCATGCAGGACAATATCATGACTCATCATGAGTTAACATGACTTCATGTTTTTTCATAGATGACTTCATGCATGAATTAATTAAGTAACTACTATAATGAATTCATGAGAAAATCTTGTTAATATATCTATGATCTTAGAATTCACTAAAACATTTACATTTTTTAACAAAAACATTAACTAATCGTAATTATAAAGTGTATGCATGAATATCATGATTCATCATGATTTAAAAAAAAAAAGTTTGCAAGACATACCTTAATACAACATTTACAGCTGTAATTAACTCATCATTAGCTAATCCTTAGTTCATTCATAAATTCATGATGATTGCGTCCCCCACTAAAGTGATGCACTTTTATGCTTTGGACAATAATCAAGGAAAAAACAAACACAAACTTCACAGACATTATAATTTAGAACTGTCCACAATGCATTATGAATTTAAATTAAGTTAATGCTTTATGGTCCATTAAATTACATCAACATAAACACTGCCTATTGCTTACATTTATGCTTAACTTTAAAAAAAAACTTCTACTAAGACTTATTCATGATGTAAATAAGTAAAAAAAAAAAAAAAATAGCACTTTTTTATTCATGCACAAATTTGTCCAAAGCATAACAGTGCTTCACTTTAGTAAAGGGGATGCAATCATCATGAATTTATGAATGAAATAAGGATTATCTAATGATGAGTTAATTACAGCTGTAAATGTTGTATTAAGGTATATCTTGCAAACTAATTTTCTTAAAAATCATGATGAATCATGATAATCATGCATAAACTTCATAATTATGATTAGTTAATATGTTTTTTGTTAAAAAAAAAAATGTTTTAGTGAATTCATCATGATTCTAAGATCATGATATATTAACAAGATTTTCCCATGAATTCATTACGGTTAGTTACCTAATTAATTCATGAATGAAGTCATCTATGAAAGAACATGAAGTCATGTTAACTCATGACGACTCATGATATCATCATGCATGTATACATCATGAAATCATACATTATTTCATGCATAATTTCATGTTATTCATGCATGACTTCATGTAACCTTATTATAAAGTGTTACCCATACATGTTTTAACTGAAATTGTAAAAGCTATTTAAACAGGGCATTCGTGAAAAGTCTCATACTCTCATTGGGCCTTCCATCAATAAAGATACAGCAAGAACTCCGCGCAGAAGGGTTTTGTCAATTGCAGCAAATAGTAAGTTTGCCAATGAGTATGAAGTTTGATTGATCTCCCAAGACAATTCTTAAAGATTATTGTTTCCTGACATATCTCTTTGTCCCCATCGAAACATAGACCTACTAATTTTGATGAAGTTTGTGACAAATTACTTGATCTGACAGCGTGACTGGTCCGGGCAAACTCATACTCATTTTCTCCAAACAATTCCCATTCACATCGACTCTTCCTTCTGTCTCTCTCCAGGTCTGATGGCACACAATGGCTTCCCCAAACCATGCGAGCACAAGTACTGCGGGCTGGGGCGTCACTGCGTGGTGGACAGCAGCACGGGCCTGGGGGAGTGCCGGTGCCTGGACCAGTGCAAGCCTCACTACAAACCCGTGTGCGGCTCGGACGGACAGCTCTACCCCAACCACTGCGAACTGCACCGCGCCTCCTGCCTCCATGGACACAAGATCACCATCCTGCACAGCGAGGAGTGCTTCTACAAAGGTAAGGAGCCCGATGGGAAAATGCTTGTTTATTTTTCGTTCACAAAAAAGTCCTGCAGAATTCTCAATAGTAAGCGTTCGTGATGCTCGTGGGTCGGATTAAAAAGGGCACAGATTTTTTTTCCTTGCATTGTTAAGGCTTACAACATAAAAGTGTGTTTTTTTTAATCCAGAAATGTCCCTCCCAGTAGGCAGAAGCAAGGCACAAATAAAATAGCTTGTTACTGACCTGAAGCTGCATCACGCGGCATCAGGTCGGCTGCTTCTGGGCCACTTTAGTTCCAAACTCCTGTTTAGTTTTGACAGAGAGGATTGTCCACTATCCATGGTGAAAGGAAAGTCTTGCAGTAGTTTCTGCTCCTCGTTTCCTGATAAGTCCATAAAAGATTTCAAAGGTGTCCTCAGTCAGCAGCTCAACAGACGTAAACAAAAGCGCCATTTCTCCACAGTAAAGTTGAGTTCATGTGGTGCACCCCAGTTTGAGTGACAGCCAGCTGCATGCAGCTCACGCAGCGTGCTTGAGCCTCACTAGTAAGTGCTCAAAACGTTTGACTCTGCCATGGTGGTAAATAAACTATTCACGCCAATCAGGAAGAGCAGCAGTGTCACCTTTTATTCAACTACTACTGTTGTTGGTGTTGCTGTTATTTGTTTAAATCTGTAAAAAAAAAATGGTGCCGTCTCATTTCGGGGACTGAAGAGCACCATTCCGGATGCTCGCAATGGGACGTATGGGACACGACGGACACAACCACATCACGCTGCATCTATCGTGTGTAATGATATGTAGGTACAGATAAGGCGTCACATGACTATCATCCGCAAAGCGACTTACAGTAATCGTGAGGTTTAGTTTGACCGATACATGTATTGTACACAGAGAACAAAGTACGTAGTCCAGCGCCCCAAATTTGTACACATGCTATAATGCTAACATTAGCCTTGTGCACTTGCTAATCTAGCCGTACAGTTTCAGAGTCAATGTAACAGCGCAATCAGGATCATTTTCTGATGTAACACTAACATCCATTGTTCCATTGTTCCATTGTTACTCGACTTCTATAATGTGAGCTGTCAAGAAAAGTGTAAAAAAAAAAGCTATGTATTCCAGATTAGTGAGTTATACGGATGCTACACTTTCCACTTTGATTTTTGCTAGTGCTTTGGTAGCATTTTAAGAGAAGCTTTGAATTTATGGAGCATAAGGTTTGTTGTCTTTGTGTAATTGTGGCAGATCAAAAACCGTCACAAACAAATCCGTGGCCAAACAGAAGGGGTTGATAATAGTAGCAAAACCTAGCAGTGTTTTATTGAGGCACTGATCTGATTACAAGTCTGCAATGCCGTTGTTTGCGTAGCGAGCATTAGCAAGTCCGTAATTACAGGCTTGTGTTAGTTTCTCAGCAGTCTGCAGCAAATGACAGCACTTTCAAATTCACTGTAGTCGTAAGATCTTCCTTTGATTTGTTGTCGCGGCTTTATTCCACATTTGCACGGGCACTATATAAACGTCCCATAAAGAGCAGCAGAGGCAATGGGGGCTTGAGTCTACTGCGTATACTGCACACATAAGAGCTGTTCGTTCCTTATGGCTGCACCCATGGGTGACAAACGTCTGGCTGTGGGCATTTTCAATGTTATGCTTGACCTGTTAAGTTGTCGGGGCTGCATGTAGGTTAGTTATAACCTGGAGGAATGGGAAATGAAAGTGAGCCCAAGATAGGACGGAGCAGAGATAGAAGAAAACAGAAGCTAAAATATTTGGGCGTTTGCAGAAAGGGAGCATTTCCATAAGCCGAGTGTTGGCTGCTGAACCGGTGTGTTTATCAGCGAGTTTGGAAGATAACCAACTTGCCGCTTTAATTTTCTGCTACATGCACTTTCATTTTGACTGGTAGGGTGTTTTTTTTTTATATGTACACCACCCAAAACTAAGCTGAAGTAGTGTGGCATAGAAACCCAATATGAACCAATTTAATTCAAAGAAGTTTGTAGGTTTATGCTTTTTTTCTGCTATTTGGTGATAATTTCAGACGCATATTCCATTTAGTTTGTTAGAAAATACTATCTTGATGTAAGACAGCTAAGTAGCAGTGTAAGCTCAATAGTATATGAAAATGGCTACAATCTATGCATGCTGTATGACCTTTCATTTTTCATGCGGCCCTCCGGTACAGGGATCACTACATTGAACATTATATCAGGTGCCATACCTGCTGCACTATGTTTCTCAAGGCTAATACTAAGAGAGAGAATAAAATCCGCTATCTTTGTCATGATAGACATCGAGCCGTAGGCAGTAATATTGTCTACTGTAGTTTGAGAGACTCTGGACTTCAACTTCAACAATAACCTAGTCCAGATCACTGCTTTTTAGAAACTGCTCTCACGATTCTCAATTTTACGAAAGCAGCGGAGCTTGTTCATTGCAAATTCATTGTTGCACAACATTAGCAACAGTCAAGAAAAGGAAACCCTTGGGTAATTTGGAATTCTGAAAATCAAATGTTTATTTTGAGAGTTGGCTCTAGTGGTTACATTTTAGCTGGTAAGACACCGCTATTAATAAAACACTGTTGTTAGCATAGCCGTGGGGGATAGCGGAGTAAACAAAGCCGGAATCAGCAGAGGTGGATTGCTAATAAGTCAGCAAAAGAATTACTGGTTTGGATTCTGAAACATTGGCTTTAACTAGTGTCAAGAGTGGAAGGCATACAACATATAATTTTATGGGTGATCAATGTTGTACCGAATCATTGTTGTGATTTGGTATCTGGAATGGCATGGTGTAGCCCAAAATTTTAACTACTGCAATGTTGTCCATATTATAATCAATGACGCATGAGGCCAAAATTCTCGAAATCTCTGAGGTTTTCCTTCTGTCTGACATTTACCCATTTTTTGCAAACTCTGCCTTAAAAATGCACTTAGATTGCAGACTGGCAACCTCGATTACGTCAGACTACCCAAGGGCAGCTGTGGCTACAATGGTTGCTTACCACCACTGAGTGTGGAGTGCAATGCAATGCAATGTCTGAGCGCAAAATGTTTTGTTCCATGTGAGTAAAATATTGCATCAATATCGTTACTATGATTTTAAAGACCATTACAGAATAACACCATTTTCTTCATTAGGCGAGGCACAGCAGGTGAAAACATTTATTTTTCATGCAATGGTCAATGTTTTTTGCTAGTTTTCTCCCTTAACTTTATTCTAAAGTCAGATGTTTTGTCCACTAGCGAATCGGAGATTTCCCAGAAATAACTACAACATTAAGTCGTCCGGTTACCCATGTGTATCCATTCACAAATAATGACATGTTTGGTATCCACGGGTTGTACATAAGGAGACCAAGATGACGCTGTAACCCAGATATGGTTATTCCGTTATGGTTAACAGTTGGTTATACATAAGCACATGCTCACATGTTACAAATTTTCGCTCCCATTTTCTCAAAATGTGGTTTTCTTTACACAACAACATCTCAACTTTAGTAGCTCCTGCAGACTCCAAACTTTGTTGTCTCTTGTACTTAACTGTATTTTGAAAAGCCTGAGCTTTGAACTGCAAAAAACAAAGCAAAATTTGAACTTTTACATATTTCTTTCACTTGTATATACTGTAGCTTATAGTAGTGAAATAGAAAACTAATTAATTAATTTTTCCTTATATTTGCCTGTAGCAAGTTCCAAATTGGTATCTCTAATTGATTAATTTTCTTCCCGAATCACCTGTAGCGTCTTTCCTTATAAACAGCCCTAACTTTGCCTCTCAAATATTACTCTTGTGGGCCTGTTATGGCCTGACCTCCGCATCAACTTTCTGTGCACATGAGCACAACCTATTGAACGTCTTCAACATTCTATACCTACTTGTGTTACACTACTGCCTGGATACAGTACATAACATATTGACCGTTTTACATTATTCAACATGAAGAAGAAGCGCCTTGAATGTAGTCCAGCGGTGAGCAAAAAGAAAAGAAAAAAGAAACGTGCTGGTTTCTGGAGGAGCAAGAGCAGCTGGTAGTGTGGGTTATTTCCCCCGAGAGGCTTCACTGCTTTCTGCCATTGATTGTATAAACACACCAATTATTCTTTGGTCCCAGGAAACTTTAGTTTGTTTTGTTTTTTTGTAAAGCTTAATGTCACCAGAGTAAAGTCTCACGAAATGCAACCCCTTTTTTGTATCAACCAGGGCGGCGGAAGTAAAACGGAAAAAGCCGTAGGATTAAATTCATGAGCGATTGACTTCGATTCCGCTGTGTTGCTTCTGCACCTGGAAGTAGCTTCATAGGATTCTTCAGGGCGTCTGGTGTTGCACAAGGTAAATCTCTGTGGCCCCTCCAGAGTTTGGAGAGCAAAGATTCTTGGATTGTTACACCGCACACAAGACAATAAAACAAACACTTTTCTTTGGCAGCCTCTATAAAGTTCAATACAGAGATGAGATGATGGACTGTGGGGAGACGAAAAAGACTTGGTAAGCTTTTTTTGCAACAGAAGAGATCAATGGTTTCCACAACAAAAGAAGAGTAAGAAAAAGGTTTGATTTTGTACGAAGTGTATACATTTATTAGAGAAAATGTTCTGGAGGTGCAGGCAATAATGTGTCTGTAAGCATTATAGAGCAGGGGTTGAAAGATTTTTTTACTTACTCCACTGAAAAGTATTTGTGATGTGATGCAACTTTTGGATTATCTTGGTTTATCTTTCACTGTGCTGCCAGGGTAAACTGAACCTATTGTAGTGGGCGTCCAAAATCATCAACTGGACTGGGTTGTTTTTCAGAAAAGCCTCCCCTGCTCTCAATCATAACGTTTCTGGCCATGCTATTGTTCTGTTTAAACTAAGACTTCCTATTCACCTTAAGTCAGTTTCAGTCATTCAGCCTGGCCTTGGCCTGGTCAAGAGGTGTTTCCATTAAGCGACTTTACAGAGTGCTCTGTGTTGTCGTCATTTGGTTTGTAGTATTGACGCTGAAAAAAAAAAAGATCATTGATGAAAAGGTTCAAATGTGTTAAAAAAAAAAGTTCACTGAATGGATTTCAATTGACGCTTGGAAGCCTTTGAAGAAGAGAATTGGATTATTCTCGAAACGTTGGGCTTCTAAGTGGAGAAATTTCCAGTTGAATCAATTCAGTGGACTCTGTATGTATTTCCTGTCGATGGCTTAGGAGACGATAGGGGTAGAAAAGGATAGGGAAAGAACCTGTAGGGGCCATATGTCAGGTATGGCCCATGCTCCCGAACTTAAAGGGGGGGTATTATGCTTTTTTCAATCACATAGCACCAGTCTATAGCATACTACAATGATGACGTAACCTTCTGTTGGTCTGTATATGCAGTAAATTAAAATAACTGCCTTGAATAAAATTGCTCTCTCAAAATGGCTGTACTGAACGTCTTGAAATAGGCCTCTGTCTCTTTAAGAAGCTTTCCGACACGCCCCCTTCAGCACACTGCTGTGGAATTTAAACAACAACTGTGCGGAGGGGGCTCTGCTGAGCTGAGGAGCAGTGGTTGGTGGCTTGGCTGGTGACAAAAGGTCCAGAGGCGTCTCCAGGAGGTGGGGGCGTTCCTAGGAGGACTGAGGCATAGCTACACCTAAAATGGCTGCCGTCTAAGTTTTTACTGATTACTCAAAAATATGTGAATGAGCCAAGGCAACACTCCAGGCATGTGTTTAATGAGGGAATGACATAATAACATGATATAAAGCTTGAAAAAGTCGATTTTACATAATACCCCCCCTTTAAGACAACAGACTTATCTATAAAAAAACGTCTTCTCAGCATCTGGAAATGTGGAAACCAGGGGTTAGAATGCTGGCTAGAATGGTTGCGCACAGCAGCAGGACTTTTGTGAGATTTTGAATCCAACTTAACAACGTCGATGCTGGCTTGATTTCGCACTGTGCCTGAACAATGGAAAGTAGTTGTCTAGGTTGTCGTCATGACGTCAGTAGCAATGATGCTAGCCCCGCACTCCCGGGGATTGGCTTTGAGGCCTGACACGTCTGCACTTGCTTGGTTGTTTTTCTCGGCGCTGGTGGATGACACCGCCTCAGCAATTTGTTTTTCAGTGGGGAAATATTGTCACATAAAATAAAGGTGCATAAACAACTGCCCAGTTATGCCTTACGCTGTTGAAATACTATACAATTTCATAATTACCTTTGCTTTGCTATTTTAGTAGTCCTCAGTCTGTCTCTTTCATTATATCACTGACTGTAATGCATGATTGTCACTTGTTTGCTCTGTTTGTCAACCATATTAAAGTGCTTACTTATTGTGCAAAAAAGATTTCATAGATTTTGATTTATGTTACAAAGTTGTATCAGCTTCAAAAACATTCCTGGAATAGTGTTTAGTTTCAGCAATCCGGCATCTGTTTACCGAGGGGCACAATTGCAGCTTAATAGGTTTCATTTTCTCACGAAACTGGTATGTTTGCCTTGAATCAGCTGGTTGTTTGGACTGTATTAGTTTGGACAGGAGGGGTTGGACTGCAGGTCTTTCATTTGGTGACATTGCTATTCTAATAGATATACTGTAAAGGGCAATGATTCATGCTAAGAGGCGTGGAAATTATTATATCTTCACTCTTCTTACACGTTTCCTGCCGGACTCTTTCGTACACATAAGTCAATTGTCATAAAGTCAAGTTGAAATCGGGTCCTTATGAATGTGTTGACACAGTATATTGTCCTCTAGAAGGTGAAAAAAAACAACTGTTGGTATGTAGCATGAAGCCGTTGGTATGTAGCATGAAGCTACCGTTAGCTATATGGTTAGCATTAACTGTTATACGCTCACATTTGGCCTGTTGAACCACTTTTTTACTCTTCATGTCATTGTGTCTGTCTTTGGTAGGGAATACATCCATAATTCAGGATTTGTTGAAGTAGTTAGTGACAGAGTAGCTCTTACCCCCTGCTTTGAAGATCAGGTAAGAGATAAGATAATCCTTTATTGATCTAACAACGGAGAAATTCACTTGTTCTATTCGGCATTCAGTAAGATCACTCAGGGTGTGCAAAAATAGCAGGAAATGTGCAAACAGTTAAATAGTTTAAAAAAAAAAGGGAAAAAAATATATCTTATGTACAATGAGTAAAAGCAAAAATCTTAAGGGGCAGAATTATAACAATAGGGGAATAAGAATAAATAAAAATAGAATACAAATTAGAACAGACTATAAGAAGTAGAATATGAGGTGCAAAGTTTACAGTCCTAGTGTAGGTTGTCAATAAGTGACGCTGGTACAGGGAATAAAGTGGCGCTGATACAGAGATTATTGCACGTAGTTTTGCAAAGGGGGGTTATTGCACATGTTACTTTACGGTCTTGTTGTACAGTCTGACAGCAGTGGGGATGAAGGCCTTGGGGATGAACCTGGATGAACGTGGCGTTTTGTGGTTTTCCCACATGCCATGCCTATCTATGCTACATACTGAAAATCTTAAATATCTGTCTTTAAATTGAAGTCTTTATTTGCTTTACTATCATACTTGTTTAAACGAGGCATGTTCCACTCAGCAGTAAATAATAAGCAGCAAATAATCAGCTGAAATAGCCATTCCAGATTTATATAACTCTGCTAACATTATTTGCACTGTAATGTCACCTGGCTCTTGTTTGGTTACTCTTCCCATGAACATGTTTCATTTACTGAATGAGTCTAACATAGATGTTATCGATTTTACTTGAAAACTAAGCAAAGTTATACTTTCAAAGTAGCACTTTCTCTCCTTAGCTTCATAAATACTGTATCCACTTTGAGGAAAGTGAAATATTGGTAATTGTTTTCTGTTGACATTTCTCATGGTGTGCACAATACAAATAATACATCCCCACAGCTCGCCATTGACTACTGTGATAAAGCAACAATAAGAGCTGTATTATCAATAATTATTGCCAGCTCATGATATAACCCAGAGCAATCGCTTTAATGACTATGCCCTGTCCAATCATGTGACCTCTTGCCTCCGCACCCTTCCCTGTTTGGCCCCAATCGTATCAATGTGTGCAAAGCATGGCGGGATTATTGACCCGTGTTACCCGATCAATACTAGATCAACAGCAGCCGGTGGGGAGTATGGAACACCTTTCTTTTTCTCCCATGTTCATTCTTTCCCCCCCCCTTTCTGTCCAGACGCCTTTCCTTTCGCCATGACTGATACGTAATCAATTTCTCATTGGGCGAGAGTTCACGACAGAGGACACAGCAACCCGCCAGGCTGATTAATTATCCCCGTGCCTCCGAGCTTTGTTTTTTTCGTACGCCGTGTTTTAGGAAATACCGCAAATAGTCCTCGGCATTTTAAATATTTACTTCTGAGCCGACCGTCTTCAATCCGACACCGCTTCAAGGAATTAGCGCTTTGTTTTCTGCCGCGCAAAAGAAGCGGCTGCAATCGGGATGGGTAATTGCGAGCAGATCTAGCTGTTATTGCGGTTCACGGGGTTATTAATGAGTAAAAAAAAAAAGGGAAGGCGCCCTTGATGATGTGTTAAATGCGTTGCTGATTACTTGTCCTCAAGCTAATGCTTCCAATCAAATCACCAATATGGAGGTGTGCATGCCACATAGTAATGAATATCCAACAGGGCAGCTGCAGGTACGAGCGTCACGCATGTCGGGTTTCAGGCTCGTTAAAGTGTGTCTGATCGATGGTTAGCTACACAGCAGCAACAGAACTGTGTCAAAGTCTTAGCGCTTAATTATCCACATGGAGCGTGCGGGAATGAAAGAAAAGGCTTTGAAGAAAAAGCGTGTGTGAAACAATTTGTTTGGGAAGATTTTTATTTCAAAAACAGAGAGAGCGTTTGTCGAAACCAATAATGTATTAACTGCCAGTAACTTTATAACAAACAATAACGTCCTAATGTGGGCCAATGTCAAATGTAATAAGACAATAATATATTAGCAGGCCCCTTATGAATTCAAATTGTTGAGCCAAAAATGTAACAACTGTGTTCATGGGATTGCGCCATACAATACATACATACATACATAATACATACATAATGTTACTATGACGGGGTTCTAAACTCCAAACCAAGTGTTCTCAACAGCAAACCAAATGGCCTGCATATTGCAACATTTTTAGGTGGTCGCATCTGTGCAAGTAACCCGAACGAGATGCTGCTGTGTCAAATGGGCCGTCTGCGCCGAACTCCCGCTTACTTCCCAAATTTCTACTCACACCACAGTCTAGACTAGACCCACGGGTCCTGACAAGAGTTTTTCAGGGGGCCCGACACAAATTAAATTGGTATTCTTTATTCACATACGCCTAAATAATGCAATTTAGGTGTTTGCTTTAGGTGATAGTTTGTGTGTGTTGCATACCGCGGATGAAATGAAACTTGTCTTGAGCCTGATAAGGACCACCTATTTTGATGTACTCTCGCCTGGCTAAATTAAACAGTAACCTCTCCATGTTAAAATTACTATTAAAGCAACATACTTTGTCCAAATTGCTTATGTGAACCATCATTGGAATCAGAACAAAAAATAGCTTCTATGTAAGTTTGGAAGGACATTGTGACAAAAACATGTAAAAAGGTTCTGAAGTTCTAAAATGAATACAATTTTTTTTATAGCACACACTCCAAATTGAGTACAGTTGTAACCTTACTGGTACTCAGAATGTGTGCAAAATTTCAGAAGTCTAGGTCCAAGTATGTTGGATTTGTAAACTTTTCAATGTTTTGGGGCTATATCTTTTAGCATTGTGCTAAACCTCTCCAAAGTGCCAAATGTTATAACAGCCAAAATATTTTCACAATTTCAAACAAAGTGCAACAGTAACAACACACCTCCCAAAAATGGTAAAGCTTAAGTGGGTATTTTTTTTCCATATTTAGTGCACAAAGGTGCTTCAGTCACACCCTTCCCCGTAGCAAAATGGCCACCTTGTTTATTCAGAAAAGAGCCCTTTACAGTCTTCATTCACTGTTGATATGGGCTATGGCATATTGTTGGACAGAGACAATGGACCTCTACTCAGATGCAGCGGCGGCGCCAGACATTTGTCCCAGGGGGTGCTTAGGGGGTGCTGAGGGCTTTCTTGGGGGTGCTCACAAAAAATTTCATTTTTGGGGCAATTAGACAACATAACATACATAATAAACGCGCGTGCACCCGCAAATGCGTAATTTTCGGCGTCCGAGAGAACGGAACAGCAGTGTTTGGGCTGCAAAGGCGTCGTGAGCGGTCAAAGTGCTGTATGGAGAAGGAGGACGCTCTGAACCTGCCTTTAACTCCAGCAGCTCTGAGAGCCTCTGTGAGACGGTTTTATGTCAACCCTGGGAGGACGTGAGGCCAGAGGAGCAGGTCCTCGTGAATTTGTGGCTCTGCGCTCTCACGTCGTAATCTCCCCTCACGCTCCCCTCACACTCTTTATCATAGAGCCGCTTCTATCTCGAACACAGTTAATGTTAAAGTTGAGCTGATTATCAGACGGATGCCCACGACTTGAGAGAAGGGCAACGCGCTCATGACTTAAGTGAACTTTTTTCCGCTGTTGTGCGTAATTTCCTCGTCCAGACTTTGTCTCGCTGCTGGAGGACTCGCTCTGTTCTTGTGCTTTAGATTCAGCCGCGCTCACGTCGAAAGTGCACAATAATAACCTCTGATTTGTGTTCAGAGCCAGAGGAGCAGAGTCTGACTTTATAACATCTGACTTTATAAAACCCATTCTGATTCTGATTCTGATTCTGATTCTGATCAGACTAACTTCAGCTCATTGATCAAATTTAGTGAATGACTGTAATAATGACCCTGCAGTCAGCTCAGCCCGACTCCTGCCGTGCCGAGCGTGCGCTCTGACGCAGGCCGCATTAACATCACATTGGGCCTCGGACAAAGCCCCGTCCTTTAGTTAGAATTAAACCGGTCCTACTCACTCCTTTTCATGTTAAACGTCCGAGGGATGTTTCTAGAGATAACTAGTGCTCCTTTGATTTAGTGGCCACAATCTTTGGGGGTGCTTTGGCAATCTCAGGGGGTGCTCAAGCACCCCCTAGCCCCCCCCCCCCCCCCCCCCCCCCTGCCCCTGCTCAGATGTACCACTGCAAACTGTGAAATCAATGGCCCTGCGGACATTTTGAACAAGTTTGTGCCTAAATGCTAATGTGGCTAACATGTGGCTAACATGTGCTTCTGGCATGCACTGAGCACTTCCAGCTCAAATATCAATGGATGTCTTTGGGAAATGGCTCATTTTGAAGAGAATAGTATTAGGAAAAAGGGAACAGAACTGAAATTGCCTAAAAGTTTTTGTTCACAAGAAGATTTTCTCATTTGTGGAGTAATTTTAGGTAATTTCTTACAGTGAAAATTGATAATAATTAGCCACATTTTCCCAAAAGAATGTTTTGTTGACATTTTTGTTGAATTATATTTTACTTGATTATTTTGGACCAAAACAAATCCAGTCAGCCTTTGATTGGACCACAAATAATGTAATATAAGATTAGAAATGCTTCATTTTAATGCACGATATGCATACTTTTTGTATTATTCTGTCCTAAATGTTTTGATTTAAGTAATGGTGTTTAATGACTGGAATAGATGTTTTGGAGAGAAGGGCCTGTTTAAAAATCTGTGCCACATGTCTATATTGGTTGAAATATAATTTTCCTAAATACTGTATGAAAGTAAATGGAACTGGAGTCCGTCCCTGATCAGGGACAACGGTCCTGAACAAACTAGTTGCCGTCTGTGTCCAACGCTGAGCCTTTACCCTCACACTGGCAATGCACGTGACACACACACATTAGAATAATAGCATAACAATTGAAAGCATGTGCACTGATCTTTTTAAAGGATGTCATTCACAATACAAACAATGCACAATTCATAATCTGCTACTCTCCTTATTTTATCAGCAAATTCAATTTACTGCAAGCAACTTTCACTTGACAATAAGTTAAAACAAAAAGGGTACACCTCTTAAACAGTTAATCGCAAAGAACAATTCTTATGACTGATGAATTGTCTACAGAAGAACAAAATCTCTTATTTTTTGTTTTCTTGCTCTCCTTACCAGGGAATGCGAGGAAATGTTCGGGAACGTCCAACAATTATTGCGAACATTGCTGTAGCTTTTGATTCACTTCCTCTTCTATCTCCCCTTCACTAATGATAAGCCACTGGGTTTATGGTATTCTTCGTGCATTTCCCCGAAGTAAGTTGCTGCTACTTTACTTTTTATAAATGTTTCTTGAATCCATTAGGCCCTGACACCTGTTTTTTAATTTGGAGCTACCTGCAGAATGTTCTACATGACTTGTTTTTCAATATAGTGCGGTAATGAAGTTGAGGTTGCGGATTGTCTGTCTCCATCATTAATCATCCTCTGCGGGACCATCTTAATTGCGCTGCTCACCAAGTATTTTTAAACTCCCATTTGGACCAAACTTTTCAACACACACAAATGCCACGTTGATTTCCAAGATTTTGCATCATTAGTAGGTTTTTGATATCTGCTGTGCCACTTTTGGTGTTGGCACGTGCCACACTTGTGTGGGAATGGGCTGCCCCATGCCAGCTAACCGCTCTTGTTCTCCGAGAAGAAGATGACCGCACGTGTTGATTGAAGCTTCTCATTAGCGGTGGTAAGAGCACATGACCCCAGTTTGACTGCGGGGAGACTTACCCGGGGATGGGATCTGATTGAAAATTAAGTGGTGCATAAAAAGCCTGTCCAATCTGCGGCTGGAAGAGACGACGCACAATTGTGAGAAGGAGACAATTACAGCGAAGGTTGGAGCACGTCAAGCAAGTGGTTTCCACGCATACACCTCGTCCAATTATGTGCCTCATCATACGTTCATAGGAAATAGGCAGGAATTTGGCTGTCAGTAAAGTTGCAATTTATAGACAAATTTCTATGTTGCTTGTAGTTTTTATTGCTTTTTTGTTCCATAAAGTGAAATGATTTTGAATAGGCTCCGTGCATAGCGGCATAATGCTAACCTGCTAGGGTGACGACTGTTTCCTTTCTGTGTTTTATTCCTATGCAGAATTAGCCATGTCTTGCTGAAAGAAAAAAAATTTCAACTGTACATGGCAGAAAAGATGCCGCTTTTGGATAATTAACAACATACAGGACTAAAACTTTACACAGGATGTAAATTCTTAACTGGAGACTTCTGAGTTATAACCAGAGCAGTTACTTTTTTTCTTATAGCCAGACCTTAGTGTTAGTTTCGTACCTATTGAAAGACTATAACCAGTGCTGTTTTAACTAAGAAGCTAAAGGCTAACGCCAATTTGAAGCTAACAATTTCCCTGTGAGTTTGTAGCACAGACTGTAGAATTAATAGACAGCTCCTCCTCACTCCTCCCCGTTTGCCATAATAACTATGTTCGAGCGGCGGATTTACAGACTCCTCCTACCCTGTGGTGACGGAGCATGTTCCTAAAAAGGGCATAAGGGCGGGATCTTCACTGTAGACTCGGCCCTCGCGTGACGTGTAGTTCGGTCGTGCCCGCGCCATTAGCTCTAACGCTAATGGCCTGTCAATCAAAGTCCGGCCCTGATTAGTATACGGGATTTCTAAAATGTTTCTTATGAAACCCCGCCTGGTCCCTGGTCGTCATCTTGAAACTCTGCTACAAGCGGCCATTGGTTTGTAGATATATTGTAAAGTGACCTGAGAAGCCTTAAACAGGAATATAAATCTTCTAAGTTTCTATAGAGCTCGGAACTGTGTTGTCAAAACCACAACGATTTTCCTTGCATTCCCTATGTTTAGTATTATCTCACATTCGAAAATACTGAACATAAAGCGATAGTAGTAGTATTAGTACCTTGTAATATGGCAGATTTTTTGGTAATTTTCAATTTATAACATTTGATCCTAAACGCTATGACCCACTGTAAACTAATATTATCTTATGTAAACTTATCTTTACTTTGTGTTTGTCTGTGTTCACCTTTTAAACACAGTGGCCTCGTTCTGACCATTTCTATGCTCAGATTGCCTCCACTATCGCAAGAACTGGTCTAAAGGCTCTAAAACCACAGATTGCAAATGCCTGGTGATCATTAGGAACACGTTTGGCAATTGCTGTTGTGCTGTTGACAAAGCAACATATAATCTGTATTGTCCCGCAGTGTAGCTTTAAGATGTGAAATAGGCTATAATTTGCCAATGCTAAGGTGTCCAATAGTCAATACATTTTGTTGAACGTTCTTTGTGCCTTCAGCATGACAGCGACAAGCGCCAGCAATTAGACCAACCAGTTTTGAACTCCTTGTTGCCGGTGCTCCCTTGGCGTCCCGCCCCTCTTTTCAGATTTCCCCTTTGGGTGCAAGTGTGAAAAAAAACAGAACAAACAAACACTCCGCAGCATCATAGCTACGGGGCCCCGGCCTTAACGACATGCTGCACCCATGGGAGTCTCCGCCTCTGAAGCTCTCCCTCGTGTTCTTTGCCGCGCTTAATGACTTTGTGAGCGACCATTAACGCCGCGACCTCTTTGAGAGACCTAGCGCCGTGTTCCAAAGCCGTGCCAAAGAACATGCCCCTCGTTAAGGCCTCGGAAATGGGATCATTAAGTTTGGAAGGACGGCCAAAAGCATTGTCAGATCTAGCGATGCATTGTGCTTCTGTTTGTGATTTATTGTCGGTAGGATGCATCTCTCCTCGGATTATCAAAGAGTCTTTGAGGGACTGTTCAAGGATGCGATGTGATGCATTCAGGCTTTATTACGCAGTCCTTCCAGGATCTTGTGAGCTAAAATGCCTGCCCTCAGTCACGCACAAAGACCAAAGATGTTGTTAGCATTTGGCCTCTCCCAGCATATTCCTGTAGCTCCACACAGGGGTTGAAATTGGAAGCTACCACGCTCTTCCACGGGCACGCACAAAGACCAGACAGGTACGTATCAACTCGTCTAAGCTCAGGTAAGAGCATATCACAGTATGGAAGAACTGTGTGCTCTCAGTCACGCGAAAAGACCAAAGATGTTGTTAGCATTTGGCCTCTCCTAGTATATTCCTATAGCTCCAAACAGGGTGAAGTTAGAAGCGATCAAGCTCTTCCACGAGTACAAAGACCAGACAGGTACGTATCATCTCGTCTAAGCTCAGGTAAGAACATATCCAGTATGGAAAAACGGTGGCCTGTTCCTTTAAGACAAGCGCTACTTTAAATAGTGAACCATGTCCTGCACACATGATTTCTTCTACTACTCTACTAGAAATCCAAAAGAGAAACAAAATGTCAAACTAACAGAACTAAGTACAGGTTATTTGTATAGCGCTTTTCACAGATAAAAATCACGTGCTGTACAGATTGGGCTGTCACGGTAAATACTATATCGACTTATTGTTCAATAAAAAACAGATAAACGATACATTTTTGGGCTCGATATTTATCGTTTGTACATTTATTGGCATTTACCCCTTATTCTCTTTTCGAAAAACTTTGATTTTTCACTGTACAGTAGCAAATTGAGTTTTATTATATTTCATGTTTATTGCAGCTCGTGTGGTATTTTAGGATATGATAATGCACTTTTAGAACATCTAGTATCTAGTATCGTTAGAGTCAATAATATCATTTATCTCGATACTTTCCTGCCTCAATATATCAAACTGCAAGTGTGTTATCGTGACAGGCCTATGTACAGACATTAAAAAACAACAACAGAGATAACAACAATGAAATACATAGATAACAAAAGGAAAAAATAAATAAATACAGAGTCAAGCTCACAGAGGGACTGGGGCAAACTTTTCCAGAAGTTAGTTTATCCGGTACAGTTATCAAAACAAAGAACTTATAAAACGACAGCTCCAAGGAACCAGAGCTGACGGGACTCAGGACTTGCCGTGAACCGATAAAGGACATGGAAAACACAGGGCTAGACAAGCAGAAAACCACAACAACTGAAAAAAACATGTCAAAATAAAACACTTTAGACACAAACGGAACAAAGAGAATAAAACAAACTCAAAAACAAGGGAATAGAAAGCGAACCATGACATTGGATTTCTTCCAAATGATGTATTTCCATGACCGACTGCAAACAAATACATTGCATTAGCGGCGTAACAACGTATAACCCCGAATGTTCCGCAGCGTGGCTTTAACTGCTCGCCTGCATCGTCGAGCTTGTACAGGAGTTTTGTTTTGTGAGATGTTTATTCTGACAGACAGATTCCAAAATGAAAATGGCTTGTCAGAAGTGTTACGAAATTGGCAATAGGCCTATTTTTGTAAAATGCGTTAAAGCAGAACACGGGTAAACAATTTAGGGGGTCTTACATTTCAAGGCTTTGATTCATTGTTGTTTATAAAGACTCTGCATTTACTTCATCACAGTGATTAATGTGGCTGTCAGACTCGAAAGCTATAGACTGATTTTAGTTGTTGGGTTTATTTTACATCGAGCATTACTATGGCATTAACCTCACCTTAGTCCATTTTTGTTACAGCATGATTTACAGGTTACCTTGTAAGACCAGCAGTAGTAAGTAGTGGATTGGCATGAATTGGATTATGCCAATCTTTTGAACTGTTGTCCACGTTATATTGTTATTCCTTTGTCTCAAACGTACCGGACCTGGAGGGCTGTACTGTATGTTTGAGTAATTCCGCATTTTCTGTTTGCTTACTTCCCACACACAAAAGCACACCTGATGACGTTATTGCACTCACAAGCCCCTTCACTGGGCTCATTCGGTTTGAGTGTTCCAGTCTTATCTGGAAGCTATGGTTTTGTCTGTTACACTTTGAGCAAGCAGAAGTTGTTTTATGTTTCTGAAATTGGGGCAGAATTACTGAATTTTGTGCAGAGGTGTTCCTTCTTTAGCTCTGATTTAAAACCTAGAATTTTTACCCTATCTTTGAGGAAAGGTTGGACCCGTAATTATGTCCACCCTGCTTTTTCTCCTTAGTTTTGGCTTGTCGATTTGCCCAACTTGTTTTGATTTGTCTTTGAGAAAGATGCTGTAAAGGGGGCAAATTCAACATGAGGCCCCCATTTCTTCTCAGTGAAGGTTTTTATTTATTTTTTTGTTTATGTGGTCTGGACAGTGCACGCTAATGAACAGTGCGGTCGGTTGAATCCCGACGGCACTGGTCTGAAAAATGTGCCGCTCAAGGTGTTAAAGGAACAGGCCACCGTTTTTTCCATACTGAGATATGTTCTTACCTGAGCTTAGACGAGTTGATACGTACCTGTCTGGTCTTTGTGCGTGCCCTCAGTCACGCAAAACGACCATAGATGCTGTTAGCATTTGGCCTCTCCCAACATATTCCTATAGCTCCAAACGGGGGTGAAGTTGGAAGCTACCATGCTCTTCCACAGGCATGCACAAAGACCAGACAGGTACGTATCAACTCGTCTAAGCTCAGGTAAGAACATATCTCAGTATTGAAAAGCGGTGGCACTTTTCTTTAAGATGTCTTACATTGCCCTCATGGAGAGGCTATTTGTTTACTCACTGTAATACTCATTGCATTCTTCATTATAGTCAATGGCATTCACCACATTACTCTGTTTGTAACTTATTAGGAACCGTTTCTGTCTTAAATTGTTGACCGGTTCAAAAATGACAAGAAGCCTTAAAATCCACCAGAGCTTTTCAAATACCTCAGTAATGTGTGGGATCAGCATTCCTTTGCTCCATAGCTCTGATTCTTGTTCGTTGAAGAGTTTTGGGCAGCCATAGCCAGAGAGGACTTGTTGAACCTTTCCCTCTGTGCTTCGGGCCCTTCAGTATTGTCTTATTGGTAGGTCATACAATATTAACATACAATATTATCATCTTTCTGTTTACTAATATCTTTGGCTTTGCTATGCTAATACCATCACACATAATGCTAAAAATTAAATATTTATGACTCGAGTCTTAGCACTTCACAAAGATCCTAAACAAGGGTAAACATTGCCATTAGCTACAAGTTGAAGCACTATTTTTGCTTTCTAAATGCTGAGTATTCCTTCGCTCGCAGCTCTTCTCCACAGCCATAATATCCATGTTTCTTATGAGATACAATGACCTAGACATGCCTTTTCAGTAAATGCGACAGGATTCTTTTTCTTTTCTTATTTAATGTAAAATGAGAATACATGGAGAGTTCTCCACAGTGCGGTGTGCACCAATCAATATCTGAGTGGCAAATTAAATCATTGCAAAACAGCGATGCACAGCAAAGAGGTGGTTTTCAATTGATTTTATTCCCCTCATTTCTCCGCCGCGGCCCTGGACTGATATCAATAGTAATGTTTTCAGTATGTTGTGTTATAGCTGAAGTAAGATAAGCGCCGGATAGATAGACAGGCAGTAGATGCGCGAGGCGGGTATAGGGATAACAGAGGGGCAATTTGTTGGGAAGTGGAGTGGTAAGGGAAATCTGAGAGCACAGTGAACTCCATGCACCGCGGGGCTAAGCTCTGAGAATGGATTTCATCGGGGAGTGGCCAGGAAGCACTGCGTCAAATTAGATCTCTTGTATAGATGAGAGATCGGCTGTCCTGTAAATATTCATAATCGTGTAACATATGTGGGCTTTCAACTTTGCATCAAAAATATATCTGGTGTTGAATGTTTTGGTTTGCTCACAGGTGTTTGAAAAACTCCATTACTTTGTCCATTTCCTCTACTGTACTGCGGAAAAATTCTTTAAAAAAAACAACAACAAAAAGACAGTTTTGTTATATCTACCCTTGGATACAACATGCGACAGATGTAAGAGCCGAGCTGCCACCGGAGTTTTTCCGAAGAGGGTTCATAGATATGTTTTTTCTGATGAGGCTAAATGCTAACCACTAAACTGCATGCTAACATCTTGAGCAGCTTAAACGTTGACTCTGTTGGCATGACAAACTGTAAAATTCACAAAGGTTTTCTGTTACCCCTTCGATGTGTTCATAAGGAGTGGAAGTAGTTTTTCGGCTGAATCATAATGGGTTGTCTTTTTATCGGTGTCGTCTAAATCAATCAATCAATCAATCAATCAATCAATCAATCTTTAGTTATAAAGCGCTTTTCATAGGTATCACAAAGTGCTTTACAGATTACAACATTTAAAACAATACGCCCCGCATCATATATATATATATATATATATATATATATATATATATATTTATATATATATATATATATATATATATATACACTCACCTAAAGGATTATTGATTATTAGGAACGCCTGTTCAATTTCACATTAATGCAATTATCTAAACAACCAATCACATGGCAGTTGCTTCAATGCATTTAGGGGTGTGTTCCTGGTCAAGACAATCTCCTGAACTCCAAACTGAATGTCAGAATGGGAAAGAAAGGTGATTTAAGCAATTTGAGCGTGGCATGGTTGTTGGTGCCAGACGGGCCGGTCTGAGTATTTCACAATCTGCTCAGTTACTGGGATTTTCACGCACAACCATTTCTAGGGTTTACAAAGAATGGTGTGAAAAGGGAAAAACATCCAGTATGCGGCAGTCCTGTGGGCGAAAATGCCTTGTTGATGCTAGAGGTCAGAGGAGAATGGGCCGACTGATTCAGACTGATAGAAGAGCAACTTTGACTGAAATAACCACTCGTTACAACCGAGGTATGGAGCAAAGCATTTGTGAATCCACAACACGCACAACCTTGAGGCGGATGGGCTACAACAGCAGAAGACCCCACCGGGTACCACTCATCTCCACTACAAATAGGAAAAAGAGGCTACAATTTGCACGAGCTCACCAAAATTGGACAGTTGAAGACTGGAAAAATGTTGCCTGGTCTGATGAGTCTCGATTTCTGTTGAGACATTCAGATGGTGGAGTCAGAATTTGGCGTAAACAGAATGAGAACATGGATCCATCATGCCTTGTTACCACTGTGCAGGCTGGTGGGGTGGTGTAATGGTGTGGGGGATGTTTTCTTGGCACACTTTAGGCCCCTTAGTGCCAATTGGGCATCGTTTAAATGCCACGGACTACCTGAGCATTGTTTCTGACCATGTCCATCCCTTTATGACCACCATGTACCCATCCTCTGATGGCTACTTCCAGCAGGATAATGCACCATGTCACAAAGCTCGAATCATTTCAAATTGGTTTCTTGAACATGACAATGAGTTCACTGTACTACAATGGCCCCCACAGTCACCAGATCTCAACCCAATAGAGCATCTTTGGGATGTGGTGGAACGGGAGCTTCTTGCCCTGGATGTGCATCCCACAAATCTCCATCAACTGCAAGATGCTATCCTATCAATATGGGCCAACATTTCTAAAGAATGCTTTCAGCACCTTGTTGAATCAATGCCACGTAGAATTAAGGCAGTTCTGAAGGCGAAAGGGGGTCAAACACAGTATTAGTATGGTGTTCCTAATAATCCTTTGTATATACACACATACCCAATATACAATATATAAATAGGACTAAATAAATAGATGTCAGTTAAAAGCTAAGCTAAAAGGTGGGTCTTGAGCCTGCTCTTAAATACATGAACGTTCTCTGGGGTCCTGAGCTCCTCCGGCAGGTCGTTCCAGAGGCGAGGGCCATAGTATTGGAAAGACGCCTCGCCATGCGTCTTTCTGTTGACTTTAGGAATAACTAGGAGACACATGCCGGAGGAGCGCAGGGGACGTGAAGGTTCATAAGGTAAAAGTAGTTCTGAAAGATAAGAAGGGCCAAGACCATTAAGACATTTAAAAACCATTAAAAGAACTTTAAAATTGATCCTGAAACAAAACACTGATTACGATTACATAAAAAAATGCTAATGCCAATGTTGTCCTTCATTTTCATCCTGAGTAGAGATATTGTTGTAGTACAGAATAATTCTATATTGGTTAAACTGGGCGTAGCCTATTATGTACATTATATTAAGTTAAAGGCTACGACAAAAACATAATGGTCAAGGAGTGTGAAGAAGTTGTCAAAGCGTGAATAAAATGAAGAATAAAAATCAACATGAAGCTATAAGCAAATCTACAGAGTTCGGGAAAATCCACTGTTACCATGGAGATCTGCCATGTTTGTGGCTGTTAGCATACATTTTCCATAGACTAACATTAGCTAAAAACAGTATAAAAAGTGAAGAAAAAAGCCGTGGAACAACTGCCGAGTCACTACTGGTAAATGCATCACACAGAGTGTCCAAGTGTTTTAATGTGAACTATAACTCCAGTATTTTACCTTTTAAAATCTAACTAATAAGTTTATTATTGCTGCTAATCCCATGATGCTTTGCGATATGACATCACAGTCCTGAATTCTAAAAGTGGCACACTTATAGATTTGCTCACAGTAGGTACCTTTACATGGTCAATAGATCAATTCCTGGGACCGGCAGTGAAAACACTTAGTAAGTCCTCTGATAAAATGTGAAATTGTGTGTAATAATATTACACACAATTTCACATCGTATGTTCTATATTGAACATGTAATATTATATTACATGTTCTATATAGAAATTGTATTTTTTTTTTAACTCCATTTTGAGTTGACCGGCCTCTGAGAGACAGAAGGACGGTTGCAAACCACTTTGTCACCGTGCATCCTCATGACCATAAATATTCAGGGTTTGGAGGGACTTTGAGGCAGAAAGTCACTCCACAGGGCAAGGACAGTTAGTGGGAGAAGGACAGTTGGGACATTGACAAAGATAGGCCTCTGTTTTCAGGGCTACATGCTGGATGTGACATACACCCAGCCACTAGCTCTTGTCTCTGAGACAAGTTAAGAAGACATGCTCATTTAGAACTTCTGGTCACTTTAGAGCACAGCAGAATGTTAAAAGGAGTAATGCATGTTGCTTGGTGCTCCCTCTGCTGGCATCACGGAGGATTACAACTTATTAAAGCAAGATGGAAGCTGCCCAGGGCTTGAGATTAACACTAGCTAACTAACTAGCTAAACACGGGTAGATTTCCATTATGGCGAATAAACATTTGAGTGAAATAATACCATTACTACAACAACCCCATATAGCACTGTAAATCAAAGTGCTTTAGTGTTTGGTGGTCTGGATCATCTGACCATCTTGATTGCCTGGATATTTAATGTGGATGACAGCTACATTAGGTGTGACTGTGCATCAGATGGGGCTTTATGAAGCTTGCCCTTTTGTCTTTGTTATGTGCGTGATTCATTCTATATTCAATTACAACGGTGCAGCTCTCGGAAATTGAGTTACCGAAAGGCTATCTCGGTCCTCAAAGCGCTGCATTTGAATAATATATGGAATTTAAATCGGTCTGAAAAAGAAAAGTTAGTTTCACAAACATCTGGCTTTGACTGTGTATGATTTCGCTGGCATCATTATTTAGGCTCTCGTCACGCTGCCTTGGGGGTAGACTGACAGAAGCGAGGCTGCCAATCTGGACAAATGCGTTAGCCCAGGGCTTCCCAAAGTGGGCCTGGGACCCCTGGGGGACCTCAGAGGCACTGCAGGGTGGCCCCCAAAGGTGTCTACAAAGGGGTATATTAAAGGGGGGTGTATTATGTAAAATCGACTTTTTCAAGCTTTATGTCATGTTATTATGCCTCAGTCCTCCTAGGAACGCCCCCACCTCCTGGAGACGCCTCTGGACCTTTCGTCACCAGCCAAGCCACCAACCACTGCTCCTCAGCTCAGCAGAGCCCCCTCCCCACACAGTAGTGTTGTTTAGATGCCACAGCGTGACGGAAAGCTTCTTAAAGAGACAGAGGCCTATTTCAAGACGTTCAGTACAGCCATTTTGAGAGAGCAATTTTATTCAAGGCAGTTATTTTAATTTACTGCATATACAGACCAACAGAAGGTTACGTCATCATTGTAGTATGCTATAGACTGGTGCTATGTGATTGAAAAAAGCATAATACCCCCTCTTTAAAACACATTGAGTTTGAAAGGAAAGTTGTATTTACGTTTGTGAAAATGTACCACTTTTGCCTGTATAGTCGTTGCTATTTGTTATCATTTGTATTTTAAGTCATGAAACGTGAGTGAATTATCATTTTTGGGGGGCCCTCGTGGGACGTTTCTTTCGATAAGACTTTGGGAAGGCCTGCTCGAACTAACTGAGCCCCTGTCACCACAACATTTTAGCATAGCTGTCTTAGAAGACATTTTTCAGAATCCTTGCTACAGTATATAGAAACACTATGGCTAAATTGACCAACTTCAAATAATTTCATGAATTTAAACAATGAAAAGTGCATTATAATCAATATTATTAATTACCTTAAAGGTAAGTAATTTCAGTTTTTCTTTTCTTTCTTGTAAATATTTCACAAACATGACTGATTGGCTCCCCAGATATGAGGTTAATGTGTTGTAATTTATTCATATTTAAAACACTTAAAAATTGATTCCTGAGACAATGATCTAATCATAGAATGAGCCCCACATTTTGGGTTTTCAGATACTATGGATAAACCACACTCTCCTACTTCCACATTTTCCCAAAAGTTGTAATAAAAATGCGTGATTGTTCTTCTATTAAAATATGTTTATTTTATTTTTTTATAATAAAATGACACTTTTAAGATTTTTACATGTTCTGTGGAAGATTTGACTATATATATATATTTTTTTTAAATACATTTTGAATAAAAAGCTGATGCAGAGGAACATTCAAATGTGTAAATTAAAAATGGCTTGGCTCCAGAACTTTCTTGTTGTAATATATTGTGTAATTTCCCTGAAACTGCGCCTTACATACAGCGTTAGCGCATGCTTCCTTTTTGTGGCGGGGAGATTTGTTAAAAGGGCCGATGCAAAGTCATGACACAAACAACAACACACATTTTGGCCAGCTTCCCGTGGCTACGCTACGCTTTGCATCACTTTGCCTGAGGAAACGTTGTACTGCTGAGCACCATGTCCCGGTGCCCCATCTCCGTGTGCAGCTATAAATAAGACTGTTCTCCATGTTGTTGGTTTTTTTTGCACATTAACTTCCCGTGAGCATTTTCCAGCACGAAAGAATAGATTAATTTATTCCGGCTCACAGGTGAAGTGACTATTTTTATTAGTGATTCTCCTCGGGGTTCTGAGTGCGCATATTGATTTGACGAGTTAGTAACTGCATCTGGGCACTTGGATGGCGCCATTAACAGCCTAATACCTACAGATTTCAGTGCGGAAATCTATTTCAGAAATAGTTGAGAAAATCTATTCATGTCGGCAAATCTCTGGTTCATTTGTTTCCTCTCATTCTGAGAACAATTGATGAAAAATACGGCATCCACTGCTTGCTGCATTCACAATAAGCCCATTGTGGAAAAATAAATTAACTTCACCTCAAGAAAATCAAAGAGTACACAAGGACAAGCCTAAGTAGTAAATGTGCAAAATGTTTTTCTTTTCACACACAATGTAGAACGAAATTGTCCGTCTAAATAATAATAATAATAATGATAGTGATAGTGACTCTTAAAATCTGATATCAACATGCTCAGGAAGGATATTTGTTCTCAGTTGAAGAAGTTCTTTTCGTGCCTGGGGAGAAAGAAACTCTCTTCAAAGTTCTCCATTTACATTCTTTAATCTGTTAATTTGGTAACACTTTATAATAATGGTACATGAGTTCATGCATGATTTTCATGAACTTATGCATGAATAAATGCATGATTTCATGAAACATTCATGCATTACTAAATCATGGCTTCTCAGGAACAAACATGATTACATGTTGGTTCATGGATGAATTCATTGCTGAATTAAATGTCTAACTACTGTAATGAATGTACATGAAAATCTTAATGATTCATCATAATCATGAGGATCACATAAGAATACCATGAGTTCACTGAATCAGCAATGAAATGACAATAAAATGATCAACCAATCATGATCATGAGGATCATGCATGAACATCATGACTCATATGGCGGAAACCTACTTGCAAACAAGAACATAAAGTATAACTTTATAGGCTCAAATTTACGGTAATCATGAACGTATCATTTGCTAATCCTTAATTTCATTATGATTGTTCCCCCTCAACTAAAATGGTGCATTATCCTAAATTTTTTAACCTGTTAAAAACCAGCTCTGGAGATCTTATTTGGTTATGTTGTACTTTATAATTTGTAATAAAGGTTTTTTTCCACACAAAAATTCCAATTGAGTTAACAATCCAGAAATCATTGCTTCTTCTTCATCACTAAGGTGGTCTATAACAGGTTAAAAAGTTTAGGGTAATGCACCACTTTAGTTGAGGGGACATCATTTGCAAGTACATTTCCGACATATGAGTCATGATGATCATGCATGATCCTCATGATCATGATTGGTTGATCATTTTATTGTAATTTCATTGCTGTTTCAGTGAATTCATGGTATTCTTATGTGATCCTCATGATCATGATGAATCATTAAGATTTTCATGTACATTCATTACAGTAGTTAGATGTTTAATTAATTGATGAATTCATCCATGAACCAACATGTAATCATGTTTGTTCCTGAGAAGCCATGATTTAGTAATGCATGAATGTGTCATGAAATCATGCATTAATTCATGCATAAGTTCATGAAAATCATGCATGAACTCATGTACCATTATTATAAAGTGTTACCGTTAATTTTCTTTTTTCTCACACCTTGAGACCAACAATGCCCAGCACAGAGTGATTAACCCTATTTGAAATAAAGGAGTTTTGAAGAATGTATAGAGAACGTCGATGTTGAGTGAAGGCTTTGGTTGTTTATCTTTTCTGAATCTGTTAAAAGGTGTCTGGACTTTAAAGGAGACGATAGGCAAAGTCGACACTTTTGAGCTTTTCACCATGCTATTTAAATAACTAAGTAAGTGCTTTATTTGTCATTGTACAACGAAATAGTGTTCAGGTGTTAGTCCTGAGTGGCTGCGACTGAGCCGCGTCGCCACTGTGGGCCAACCTGACCAGCCTGATTTTGGAGGTCGGAGAAACTAGCACCCGGAGGAAACCTGGGTGGCTGCCTTTAGTGCCCCTCTGATCCTCTGAAACAGTGCAGCGCCTCCTGGTGGTGTCCTGCACTGGTCAGCTCTACCTCCTCCTTCTTCTTCCTCCTGCGCAGCTCCCTCCACTCCATGACAATCTTTCACCATCTTAACCTCCTGTAGCTCCTCTTGTGACACCTACACTGTGCTGCAGGTGTGGGGGGCTCTCAGTGCCTCTTCAGTGTCTCAGAAGAAGAAATGTGTAGGTCTCAAATGTCTTTAGCTCGTAAACTAGCTGTTTGTTTGCTTTCTTCAGGGGCATTATTGACTCTTTTTTTTTTTACTGCAGACAAATATGTACACAATGTTCCAATAAAACAACGTGGAACACAGAAACTACAAATGCAGTTCGCAGGCAAAACACACTGCTGTACCAAGAGAAAGGGAGGCTACAGCTTGTTAGGGTTAGGGATAGCATTGGTTCCTAATCAACACAGTGGTATATCACTTCATTCATGCAAATTTGAGCAATCCTGTTTACTGCTGCCATTTCTTCTTTGGTAACATAAAGATATGCCTGTTTATGCGTAAGAGCAGAAGTCGGAAAAGTTCTCCAAAACTCATAAATCAAGTTCTGCACTCAAAACGTGCTAATTGCAGCGGCATTGATTTGGTAGCATGCCCTTAGCAGAAAATAAATTGTTTCCATACAGCCATTATATTTGGTAATATATAATTGCTGAGGTGCTCCAAAAGAATGTTTATAAGCCACAATGACACATAAAAGCTCGAAAAGTTGATTTAGCATAAACTTTAGCGTTGATGGATTGTATTTACCCAATGTCATGTCACCAAACTTTTTAACTGGGACAGCCGCGACTCTAATTAAATCAGCTAATAGATTTATCTGAAGCTAATATCGCGCGGAGAGCACAGGTTAGTGTCTTTGATGGATGCTTGTGTTTATAGCCAAATGGCCTTGATTTGCGTGCGCATCATAGGCAGAAAGTGGCACGTTTATTCCATCAAAGGACCAGGCCATGGACCCCAACAGTCACATGACAAATGAGCCAATTAAAGGCGTTTGATGCCCCAGTGTTCAGAGGGATTAAAGCGGCGTCCGACTGAGAGGAAAGCTTCGGGTTTCGACGGCATGCCAGAATTAACCCAAGAACAAACAAGGCTAATTATGTACAGCGTGCCGCAAAGGTCACACTGTATTTGGGATGAGTTGAAACATGCTATAATATAGGGCACATTATCTATGTCTTCAAGCACGATATATGTGTACTCATCCCTTTTATTTTACATTTGTGGTTGGTTTCAAAGTTAAAATCGTTTTTTCTGAGGTTAGAAGTATGTTCGAGGCCCTGTACCTGATTGATTATTTTTTGTTACACACTATGAAAGAGAGTGCGAGTAAAGCTTCAGCGGTCGTAACTTCTCAACACTCCAAATAGGGGTTTGTCAATATATCGTTTTTGTTATATATCGTGACTTTTGACGATACCGATACTTTTTTGCTGATATCAGTACGTTTGATAACGTGATGCATTTTAATGATGAGGCTGCAGCGCACAACTGCTTTCACAGTCAGTAGATGCGAATCAGGACTGTAGAGGGCAGCACTACAATATAAGTCCTTGGACAAAGACTTTCCCACAAGTTTATTAATTTTGAATGATCATCTTTATAATTATGAATAAGATGAACTTACTGGTTAATGTATTCCTTTTGGAAACAGGACTTTGGTTTCTTGTTTATTTAAATATAAATGAAGTGATGACTCCAGACGATCAATCGGCCCATTTTCATTGAGGAAGTGAGGGAGCATTTACTTATTTATTTAAGTAAAGAGGAACAAGACACGTGATAAAATGTATGTATGGACCATACAGTTAAAGTCATGTTAAAAAACGTTAAAAAGTGCATGTTTCTTTAAAAAATGTGATATATTGTAGGTTATTTTGTGCAATTTATTGATTATCACAGTATCGGCATATCATAAGGTTATGGTTATCATGAGTCATGTATCGCATATCGTATCAAAGCTACCCAGAGGTTCCCATCCCTAATTCCACATTGTTTTTTTTATTTATTATGGACGTGGCAATAACAGTGGACGGACCAGATGCATTGTTTTAAAGTATTATAGCACACGTGCTAATTTTCAACCTGTCCACAGGGAGCTGTTAGGTTACACTAGGTACACATAACATAAGACACATTATTTGACAAAAGAAGGCAGATTTTACACAACTCTGGCACAATTTTAGACACTGTTTGAGCTCTCTGCTAAAGATGTTAATATTAGTCTGCAGTGGGGAGAGAGTTCCACAGTGTAGACCCCTTGAAGGAGAAGCTGGACTGTCCGAAAGATTTTCTGAACTTTGGGAACACAAAGCCCCCGCTAACAGAGGCTCTGGTGGAGGGTCTGAGAGGCTCACTATGACGCCAAAGTACAGCGGTGACAGTGGATCAATGGGTGACACACAGTTGATCAGGCATTTAATAGTCCATTTCGAAATCCCAAAATTTACAAAAGTTCACAGGTAAAATGCTTGTGCTTCACAGGGATGAGTTTCACAACTTTTTGGCTTATTAACAATTGATGAAATTATTTATTATCATTTAATAATATGTTCAGTGCACAAGGTGTGACGTAAAGATGCAAAGATGCAACTATCTGCTTTTACAATATACAGATTTGTTTTTCTTTTTTCAGAAGTATTTATTGACCAAACGTTTTTGGATTGGATGTTATCATTGGCTTTGTCTGTGTACACTGGTGAATGGAATGAATGAATGTGTTCATTAGTGCAAATGTGTTAGTACTACTAATTGGCCGAGTTCATTTGCATGCACTGTTCACACCAAAGAAAACAAACAGAAATAATTAATAGCTGTACAAAATGATAATAGAAACCTTTTTTTTTTTTTTTGGCAACAGGCAGCGTAGTTGTCGTACCAATTCGGGCTCCAGGTAAAACACATGTAATCATTCTCTCATCTTCAGACTATTCCATAATCGCACACGTTGTATGTACGGCCTCTCGCTTTCCTTCTTGGCCCTCTCTTCCCATTTGTTTCACTCGTTTCCTCCATGTGGACCTCGAGTCTCAGAGCAATTTGGTAAAATCAGCATCAACAATGGCTGCCAAGTTAGCTTTGAGCATTGTGCGCCTCTGAGTGAATTACTTAGACACAAAGAAACAAGAGCGCTGAACGTGTCCAGCCGGGGACTTCCTAATGTGATGGATTTGACTCGAGTCTATACGCAGTTTGGGGGACGCTAAACCTGTCCTGAGAGATGCCGTGTCACTTTGCAATAAATAAGGACGCGAAGTTGCAGAATAAAAATATTTGGGCCTTAAAGGGGAAAGCTTTGTTGGGAATTTGTTGATGAACTCAAAGTCACTTTAATGTCACTTATTTGATTGTTTACAAGTTTTGCAGATTGCTGCTTAGGAGCTTGATTTGAGCTTGATTTGAAAGTCATTCAAAAGTTTTGTGAGCCGCGATGAGAACGATGTGGACAAATGGTTCCTTTTGGTGGGGTTTATGGAATCATTCAGAGGTGCCAGGAAATAAACAGCTAAAAGACGACTATGAAGGTAAGCTACGTGCTAATGTTATGCTAACACCAGTTAAAGTTGTGCTAACAGTAGTAAATTCTATCATAGGCAAAACTTTTTTTCAACAGCAGTATGATGTTGTGAAATATCAAATCCGTATGGCCTGCATGTTAATAGGGAGGGCTGTCCTCTCTCTCATTAGCCAACCAGAGGTCAGCGTCTGTTCACATCATGTTAGTCTCAGTTCAAAACATTTAGGCCATGGCCCGAGGTCGGTCCCAAAACTTGTGCCTGGCCAGACCGGTTTGGCTCTGGTCTCGGCAGTGGTGACACTTGCCCAACAGGGTTGACCAGGCACTGGGCTGGGCTGGGCCTGCCAGTGGAAACACCCCAGTAATGTTGCTGAACCTAGACCTGACCAACTGCAGCAACCCCTAATCATAACTGTGAGTTAAACCCAGGTGGCGTATTATTATCATAATCATTTCTATGTTCGAAAAGAGACTTATCATCATTGGCTGTGAATGTATCAAAGTTAAAACATGCTCACATACCATATACGAGAACCCACTTTACCTAATGGCATGTAGTCACATCAATGGCTTTCAGGCGTCGAGTGCAGAACAGCTTCAGTGATGGTTTATGGGCTTTGGAAATGCAAAAGACACTTTGAAATTCTATCTATGGCGCACATAATCTACAAAACACAGCATCAGACGGGGAAATTAGCTAAAAAAGTGTATGTCTCCTTCCATGAAGATTTGTAAAGCCCTCTGTGGACTGACTAAGGTAACTAACTTACTTCCTTTCATAATCCACACGTATTTTCCCTAACACCCTCTGCCTGCGCATTATAAACATACATTGTCCTCTTCCAGTCGTTCTTGTTTTCTCCGGTAAACCCGGGCGGCTTCTTCGGCCCCAATGATAATCTGTCAGACGCAGGATTGAGTGAGGGTTCTGCCGATACTCCACACTGGGCGATATGTCAAACAGTGCTCCCATTCTGACAAACCATCAGCACGAAAAAACTAATGTACCACCTTCACCATGATAGGTTTACAGCCCTACCTGCCCGGACACATGTGAGAGCGCCAATAAAACAGGCAATAGCGGCGCCACTGAAGGATAATGTTCGGTGTTTTATGGGGAAATGGGAAATATCGCAAAGTAGACGGACGACCAACCTGCGAATGCCTGTGGGAGCCTGCCAGAGAGCCAGTGATATAAAAATGTACACGTTTGGAATGCGTGCTGCTGCTTTTCAATGCGGTGTGCTGTAAGGGAAGCCATTAAAAGTAATTTCATGGCTATTATGGATAGCAATGGATGACCGCATGGCTCAATATTTCTCATTGAGCCATAATGTGTGTCTATGTGATCGAGATTGAAATATAAAGACATTGAAGTGCTAAAGTGATTTGTCATATAATGTAATGGTTAGTTGCAACATTATAAATCATTATACATTGTTATGCGTGAGCAGCATGCATCATGGTCATCTATAGGCATCTGGGCAATGTTGTATTTAAAAGTAGATGGTATGTGTGAATGGAGTTCAGAATCAGATGTTATGAACTGAGCACCCTTGTTGGTAAAAGACGTCTATAGAGGAACATTAGCCATAATCATACAAGTTTAAGTGGATCTCAACTGGTGGGATAAATGTGGAACCATTTTCAATGTGTCAAAATCCTACAGGGAACATCTATTTTGATTAATTTAATGAAGTGTATAAAAAACACTTCTGCAGTCTGTTAAAATGAATGAATGTTGCTGAGTTGTTTTGTTCAGCTTTATTCACCTTATTCAACCTCGCCCATGACCACGTTTGCCTCTTCCTGCCCAGGGATCGGCACTTCCGTTGTCTTGAAACTTCCAGTAGGGCGTTCACTAAGTTCGTTCACTGAGTGGAGAATGAGGGACAATGATTGCCGATAAAATATAATGTAGATTGTTTTGTGTAAACGATCCAATGTTCCTTTGCACCAACAAGTAGGCACTGCACTGTTTCTGTGCGTGGCCTGAAAACGGTTTTGTTTTCTCTTGACGTCTGCAGTCCTATATAAACTAATACAAGTGAAAGGGTGGCACAATCTATGGCACCCACGGGAACTTCCGGAACAAGGTGAATCATTTATAATATTTATGAATAATTTTCAATGTATAATGTGATAATCTTTGGGGGACCTCACCTTGTTAACCACTGTCAGAGGTGTATGAATGCTTATTCAACAATAATTATGGCATAATATAGTATTTTACATTATACATAAAACAAATTCTTAATTGGGTCACTGCTGGTCATTCCAGGCTGATGGTGGGTCCTCACGCAATACCATCTGATAACCACTGGGCTTCAAACATGGGCTTCTTCGACCCACAAAGGAGTCATCCTTACGCCATGGCAAACTAAGTTGGGATTCAGTGAAATCAAGCCATTTAATATTTTAAGTCAAATCGTACTCACGTAGATTAACCAATCTGTACACAGTCTCATTCTATGGCTTCAGAATTCAAAGTCCAAAAGGGCCGTTTCCTGACCAAAGACGCTCTCAAAATGAAATCCTCCACATGATTTCCTATCACTAACTATGAATTACAAAAAACATGCATTCTGCCACTCCTGTCCTCACCCGGTGGATAAACCGCACAGCTCTATCAGGCCGGTGAAAGGGCTTTTACAGCTCTCTGTGCACTATCACGGGCCCTGTCTCCTGGTAAACTTGAAGCATTTATGACCTAATCAATAGGGGCTGTAGCGGACCCTATATACATGGCCGTGGATCTATGGGAATTGTAGTCTTTATAGTTACTGCCACGTGTCAAGAGGCGAGACAGATGATAGTAAAGTCCTTTAGCCCGGCGCTGACCCTTCCGCCAGATGAAAGTGTTGCTCTGGGGGTTGGGGCGTCATGGTAATGAGTTTGTGATGGTCCGGTGAGGGGAACTTATACAGGTCACTGCATTTTATTAGATGGAGGCCTATGGCAAAGAATACTGCCGCTGGAGTGTTATGTATGCAGTGTGCTTAATTCTCTTTACCCCGGCACCTGCGGGGACAAGAGATAAACTGGGTTGTGTACGGAAACATTGGCGAAGTAAAGGCTAGCTGTAAGGTAGCTTTTCCGTTATATTGTCATACTAGCAACAAAGGAGTGTCGCTGGAGTGACAGAGACGAGCGGAAAAGCCTGGCCAGCCGGTACTCCACAGGGATGTTATGTCCTTTTGCGGCATCTGAATTATTTAAACCAAAACATGAGATCTCTGGTTTTGAAAGAGAACAACAAAAAAACAACATAAAAAAGCTTCTATAAAAGCTTTTTCCCCCACTGAAATGAAAGATGGCTGTTCACGTCCCACTGTTGTCCAACCTAAAAAGGAAGCAGTACAAGACCGTCTTACTCTATAAGACTTAAAGTAAATCAGGAAGCTCTTTAGCGCACAGACAGGTGTAGAGATTTATGGTTAAACACAGTGTTAATTTTGACACATATTTTAATTTAGTTTTAGTCTTAGTCTTTTGAAGAAAATGTGATTTAGCTTTAGTCAAGATTTAGTCAAATAATTCTGTTCAGTTTTAGTCTAGTTTTAGTTGACATGAAAATGTACTCGACTAAATCTAAAATTAATTTAGTCAACTTTATATTAATAATTGTATTTAATTGTATTTATTGTATCATATTTAATCAAGATTCTCCGCTTCATGTTTGTTCTCCACATGGACAAAGCTCAGAGCTGTTCCTTTGGCAGTGAATTTAAATGATATGAGGCTCTTTTAAACTGTCATTGAAGTTTTGACGATTTTAGTTAATTTTTATGTTGTCATAGTTTTAGTGTCATAAACAGCTTTTAATTTAGTTTCAGTGTGATTTTAGTCAGCAAAAAAATTACTTTGACTAAAATTACGATTAAATATTGTAGTCGACGAAATTAACACTGGTTCAACATTCAAGAGAGAGTCCTGTTATGTTTATTTCAAACTGGTTGGGCTCATTCTGCTTGCTGAGATGTGCTTTTATTAACGCAAGATAATTGGCAATGTGCTCCTATAGTGCTTAGCTTCAAAATGAAAAAAAATAAAAAAGATAAACTTGATCTGACCCACTGCAGAAATTTAATTGAATAGCCCTGGCAATTAATATTTGTGAATTGAGGTCATTTCTTGTATTTTCCGATTTGAACATATTAAAATGACTTCACGGCCAAGGTTGCGGAGAAGTTTGAGAACCTCCGGTCTAGAATGTATCCCATCACATGCTCAAATTATAATATGTTTAAAGATGTCGCAGCACACAGTACAAGGGAAATATGCAACGCTAGAGAACACATTATAAACTACTAACATTTTCAGATGATAAAATAATAAATGGCCAAATTAAAAGTGGTGTGTAGATACGAAAATTGCTCTGCTCCAGCCCCCGCAGAAAGACATGAAAGTACATGAACAACTAGAGTATATAAAAAGACGGCGTGAAGATTTATGACTTATTCCTCATTATCATTCTGAACAGAAAAGTTCAATTAAATGTAATATTAGCTTTCAATTATGGAGCATAAAAGGGAGCGTTATTAATTTTCTCTGGGACCATCCATATTCTTTCACTGTGTTACACTTGCATTATTAAGTCATTAAATCAATGTGTGACATTAGCAGCAATGGGGAATTATTCCGACTTTGTAAACTCAAATAGTGTCTAATCCAGAGTCTTTTGTATTTTGCCAATGGGGCGCGACACCAGCCGAGACAAGAGTACGACCATGTCTCCTGGGATTCATTTGGACGAGGATTCTTCCTTACTCCTGCCCTCTTCCCTACATGACCCGATTGAACTTTGCCAGTTAGCCTGGGATTGCCAACCATCAGTAGCCAAAGAGACAGGTTTTTGAAGCTGAAAGAGAGCCACAACTGACTTTTATTTATTGAATACATTAAGGTAGGCAAAATAAAAGGTTTTTAAGCTGTGGGGATAAAAGGCCACTGTAATGGTAGGTTTACACATAACGACGGCAAGTCACGAACGCCACAATATAATTGGATTATCCAGGGCAGAGGCTTCACGCGAACGTCACAAACTGTTGCGGACTATTACCACGTGTTACGATTAAAGCAGTACTAGGTAACGTGTTTACCTTAAAGAGGGGGTATTATGCTTTTTTCAATCACATAGCACCAGTCCATAGCATACTACAATGATGACGTAACCTTCTGTTGGTCTGTATATGCAGTAAATTAAAATAACTGCCTTGAATAAAATTGCTCTCTCAAAATGGCTGTACTGAACGTCTTGAAATAGGCCTCTGTCTCTTTAAGAAGCTTTCCGACACGCCCCCTTCAGCACACTGCTGTGGCATCTAAACAACACTACTGTGGGGGAGGGGCTCTGCTGAGCTGAGGAGCAGTGGTTGGTGGCTTGGCTGGTGAAAAAGGTCCAGAGGCGTCTCCAGGAGGTGGGGCGTTCCTAGGAGGACTGAGCATAGCTACACCTAAAATGGCTGCCGTCTAAGTTTTTACAGATTAGTCAAAAATATGTGAATGAGCCAAGGCAACACTCCAGGCATGTGTTTAATGAGGGAATGACATAATAACATGATATAAAGCTTGAAAAAGTCGATTTTACATAATACCCCCCCTTTAATAAATCCTTTCGTAGTCCTGTGGGGGTAATACAAGTGTTAATGGGATGATTGGGGGGTCTTTCATCTCCCCCTGGTGTCTCTGGCCAGAAACCATGTTGCAACTTGACTGCCACCGGGGCGGAGCAACCAATACACACTAATAGAATCACGGAGAAGAAGCTAACAGGCAACGGGCAAAGCTAACTGGGGCTAGCGCCACTTTAAACAGTATTTACAGCCAAGTTTGAGTGAAAAAAAATATTCCCATTGTATAACTGGATGTACAACACCCCTCTCTACCTTCACCTTTTCTGTCAGCGTATATTTACTCTCCAAGACATTTAATAAGTTAAAAAATTGTAACTTGCTAAGACACCTGCAGTTGCGCTTATGGCCTCTAGGGGCAAGAGTTACTTAGTACTGCTTTAATGGACACAAATATTGTAGCACACTACTCTGGGCCATTGGGAATATATGCACCCTGTCAGAATTCTGTTATTAATGTCAAGAATCGGGTGAATGTGGTACGTATAGATAGATCTAAATCTGAATCTCCTTGTTTGCAGTATATTGTCGGAGTTCATGCAAATTAGCCTTGTGGACTCGCAGTTTCGTCTATGAGCGAAAACAAAAATTCGCAAAGCTGCCTTCGTTTAGGCCATATTGTTAGAATAATATTCAAACATTGAGAAACTGTGACTGGTACATACATGCCTTTGCTTCTGATTTGTCCGGTTTAACCTGCGCCTCCAGCCTTTTGCTGCTTGCTGCCCTCTCCATCGACGCAACGTGGGTTTTCCATTATGATTCCTACACTACGAAAGCTGTAAGAATGATCTCACGCTGAATTACGAATCACCACTGATCATGAAAGGAGCCGCTCGGTTGTGACTGAGGGTGAAGGTGGGTGAATCATGGCATTCGTGAAAGATTTTTGGCAGCCAAAAAAAATCTTCACGAACGAGCCGATACGCTCTGTAAAGAACCCTATTTAAGAATGTTACGAATGTTACGAATGACAGAAAATGGAACAATGCCATCCGTAACGCATCGTGCTTTACAGTATGTAAACCCAACACAAATACATGATAAATTGTATGTACCCCCCATTCCTACAAAATTATAGATTTCTTTCTTCACCAAAGTGGTTTCCTTTCCTCGCCTAATAAAGTTGAGAGCATCTTTTTCGACCGAAGATGAGAAGAAACAACAAGCATGACCAAAACAAAAAGTATCGACCTGGATGTAACTAAGGCTATATCCACAACGCTCATATTTCCAGAAACTTTCTTTGTAAGCACGAAGCCAGCTCAGTAAATGTGTGCGTCCACATGGGTTGACTCAGGTCTGCTAGGCCTGTGTGAGGCGCTGTGACGCTAACACAGATAATACAAGATGTGGAGGGTGCATGCACAGTAACTTTTGTTGAATGTAAACAATGAAAATGAAACGGATTCATGGATTTACGATCTACAGACGAGACAAGGAGGTGAGTTTATTCTTCAGACGAAACGGGACTAAAGCAGAAAACCCAGAAAACTTTGAATGTCAGTCCAAAACACAGACTGACTCTGCCCTGTTTTTCTACTTGTCACCTGTGGCTTGCGGACTACAGTGGAGCAAAGAGGAGCGGAGCAAAACCATAATAGATCAATGAGTAAAACGCATTATATCATCGTTTTAGTAAAAGTTGCGGAGACGTCGTAACAATGGAGCCACGTAAACCTTTTTTTTAGATCTTTCCACTCTGGGACCGAGTTTGGAAAATGTTCGTTTACAGACCCCAAAACGCTGGGCTCATATGGATGATACACTGGATTGCGTTTAGTCCTCACCTTCACTTGGTATAGACAGGGCCTAACTGTTACTGTATGATCTGGCTACGTGTCCAGACTATTTTCACGTTTAGAAGAAATATAGGAGAGTAATCTGGCTAAGATGAAGTAAAATGAAGCTACTGTACTTAAAACTGCTAAACCAAACTAATTGAACCTATTTCTTGGTGCAAAATGTGACAAATATGTTTACAACACTCCTACATCTAAACAAAGCACACCTGGCTCAAAATCTGCAACACCGGCCGCGCTCCATTGAAGTCGAATGGTGTGCGGGAGGTGTAGCCTATAGTAGCAGATGGCACTCAGGCTAAGGAGCTTTAAATGAAGGGGATTCAGAGGCTGGGGACACCTCAGATGACTGCCTGTGATCAGTGTCTGTGCAGAGGGGGGGGTGTGGAGAGAAAGGGAGGCTGGTGGATGATAATGGTCCCCCTCAAGGTGAGAGAGGAGGGGCGGAGTGGCAAATGCATCAGGGAGGAAGAGCGGTAATCCAGGGAGGGATGGGAGACAGAGAGGTGTGCCAACAAGCGTGGCGGGGGATTTGAGGAAGATGTAGGGTGAGCAACAAAGTTTGCCATTGATAAAGTGTATGTCAAAAATCTGTTGTTTTGTTCTTGCTTATGGACAAAATGACTCGTGATTTAGAGCAGTGGTTCTCAAACTTTTCCAACCAACTGCACCACAGTTTGGACAACATTGATTATAATGAGGGGAGAGATATCAAATCAAATAGTATCGAAGCATAATTTAAATTCACTGTCTCAAACTGAAAAAAATATGTGGGTAAAGAGTTTGGAGGAACAACTGAATAAACAGAAATTTACAGCTCCATGATTCTCCCTCTGACATTTTAATGTTGGTGTTTAGTGAATAACATTCCCACCAGCTGTGTTCTGATAAACATATATTCATTATCCATTGTCATAACTTATTTAAGATGCCATCGGAATTATGACTGGCAGAAACTAACTTACAAACTAGAACATATAAATCTGTCTTTCAAAGTACCCGCTTAAAGGGCATACATCACCAGCCTGGAGATAAGTTGGAGACTCGAGACTCACGGAAATGTCTTTGAGACGCCCCCTGAAGATAAGGCGAGTCTCCAGGTCTCTGTGAAAATGAACAAGTTCGATTTCAACGGAGACTGCATGGAGACTTGAAAAATCTCTCTGATACCAAGCAGAACTTAAAGAAACTCCATTTGCTCTTCGAGATCTCATTGGTATCCAACTGGTCTCAGAGACATTTTAGGGATGTCACAGAAACGACGCACAGGTTAAGGACAACAAATAGTATTCGCAACATTGCCACAGCTCCTTGAGACTGTGTAGACCTCTCGAAGACCTCTCTGAGACCTCCTGGAGACCATGCGAAGACTCTACTGAAATTGAACCTGTTTGTTTTCACCAAGACTACCTGGAGACTCGCCTCATCTCCATGAAATGTATCGGATACATCTCCGTGACTAGCGGTGATTCTAGTCTCCAACTAGCCTCCTGGCCGGTGAGATAGACCTTTTGTATGTGCACAATCAGTCCGAGTTGCGGAGACGTTGCAGAGACTGCCAGTCCCGGGCAGTCTCCGCAACTCTTTGGTGAGATATATCGTCTGATCTCAGAAGCGAAGCTAGGTCGGGCGTTCATCTAAAGGTTGGCGGTTCAATTAGAGCTTTTGCTGCTGCATAGTGTCAATGCCTCCTTGGGCAAGACACTTCACCCACCATGCCTCTAGTGTCTGCGTACAGTGGTGTTGGAATGAAAGTTTTCGTGAGTGCAAATGTGAGACAATAGTCGTGAATTAGCCCAATGCTGATTGGAGTTTTTACAACCATGAGCCCCTTGTAAGGTCATTAAGAAATAGTAATGAAAAAAATAATGTCTTGTCACCAATGGGAACAATGCAGTGGATGCTGACGACAGCTGGTAGCACGGTAATGTTTAGAACTAGATTTCCTTCTAATTAACAAGTGACAGATGGTAAAATGAAGTTAGTGGTTAGCAGAAGAGCTAACTGCCTTGTGAACAATCAGTCATAGTTCCAGCAATGAATAAATATTGTATTTAAACTAGAAGAGACTTAAACAAATAGAAATTAGTAATGTATGAAGAATTACTTAGTGTCTAAACTTTGGTAAAGGATATAGCATTTGTTCTGGGAAAGAGTTGTGATTGTGAAGATAAGGAGTGTAGATGGTCGAGGGGGCTGATAGTTCTGCTGCTGTGTGTGCTGCGAGTGCATTAACAACATATGACTGGTTTGTAAGGCGATTGGTGAGATGTAGGCTGTGATTGGATTTCCGCGGGTCGCTGTGTCTGAGCAAACGTATGACATCCCTGCTGAAAATATTTCACTTTGAAAATGGATGTCAATATTACCAAGTGCACGGAAAGAGCGCGAGGAGTCTGCTTTTGCCCAAGGCCTTCTCTAAATGGAGATTCTCAGCTGACTGATGGAAGGACAGTCACGACACTCCGTACAATGTCCACTATTCTCAGCTGACCAGCAGGAGGAGGTGCAGGGTCAGGCTGAACAGCTCGGGGCCATACCTGGACACCGCAGCAACTCCACTCACAATGACTGTGGGAGCAGTGTGATAACCAAATGAGTTAACACGTGAAACATACAATTTTATGTATCAGCGCAGTTGGTTGATAATTGGTGATACGGAACTTGCACAGACATGGTTTGTGGGCAAAGCTTTTCAAACCACTTGCTCTCAATATATGTGGCTATAGTTGCAAAATGAATGGCAATGATGAACCTGATGGAAATATGTGAATGTGCATAAATCAAGCTAAATGCCCAGTACCTATTTTTAATTTGTATTTTTTTTTTATGTGTAAACTAGTTCTTAACTTTCCAAGCACTAATGCTCCATACCAGGCAACAAGTAACTGGAATGTTTCCCAATTGAAAATTACGACTTATGACCTCAGAGCACACCAGCTGAATAAACTCATGTGTAAACAAAACGGCTAATGCTAAAACGGTTAGCTAATAAGATGTTGACGTTATATGAACGTTTCTTCACTGCAGATAAAATTCAAAACATGTTAAATCACATTATATTGAAGGCTGTGGCCAAATTAATGTTCACATCACTGATGCAGTGTTTTTTTTTCTCCAATCTGTACTTGGACCACTCTGGTCTCCAAGTTTACAAGTAGTAGTTAACATTTTGACGGCTCCAAGGCATTTCTCCAAGTCAGAGGTCAGAAATGTATCAATTTTTTTTTTTTTTTTTTTTTTTTTTTTCTTTTTTTTACCAGTTGTTGGATTGCAGCATACATCCAATTATTAGCAACTTTCAGGGAGCGATACTGTTATGGCAATGTTGTTTTTTTCCAATACAATGAAAAGAAGGTATAGGGCCTTTAAATGAGTGCTTCCTGTCATATAGGGCCCATAGATAAGACACTTTAGAGATTTAAAATAGTATTGCCACCAAGCTCTTTCCGTCTTTTGCACAATTTTTCCAAACAAAGCAAAATCTCAAAATACTGGTAACCTTGCCATGACTTGCTTGATATTCCTTAATCCCACTCTCATACCTACAACTACTCACTCCTCTGTTTCTGCCCTGCACCTCCCTGTAGCTGAAATCTCCTCTCGAGGCCCGGGTTCCCATCTGTCACGCGTTTTTTAGCATTTTATCGCCATCCTGGCTCCGAGCTCTCGTCTGCCCTTTGCTCACCTGATATCCATTCCATGGCCACTCAGCTGTTGAGCCACTGACACCTCGACTTGCTCTTTAAAGATTGCAATCAGTGACCTATGATTTGGCTAACCCGCTCGGCCGCACCGTGCCGCCTACCGCCTTGATGTATTGTGATGGCTGGAGGAGAGGGGACGGCAGTGGAGAGGGAGAGACTCAGGGGGAGGCAGAGATGGGACGGTTTTAGCTCAACGTTGTGCTGAGCTGCGTTTTTTTCTCCCCCAGAAAATAAATAAAACAGTGGTGCTTTTAAAGGGCAGCGAGAGTAAAGGGACTTTGGGACGGAGTAAGCCGGAGTGAGTCACTTACATAAATGCTACTTCTATGGTGTGTTTTTCATGTGGGTTTTGGCCTCAAATCCATACAGTTCCGATCAAACGTTTAAGACCAGTTAAAAGATGACAAAAATTCACATTAGATCTCATCAAGGTTGCAAGTAGAGCTTCAATATGCAACAAGAAGAAAGGGGAGTGAGACAAAAATCAGTGCCCTTTTCTGTTTGGTATTCACACTGTCATGAAAGTTTTTATGGCAAAGGCAAAAAAAGCGTTCTTATTTTGAACGTGGCCGGGTTGTGAGCTGCATAAGCAGGGCCTGCTGAGGTGGCACACAGAAAGACAATCATTTTGAATTTCTTAAAAGATCCTGAGGGTTATGGAACAAAAAAGTGGGAGACCCATGGAAATGTCCCCAGCACTGAGCCAGAGCAGAGGATCCGATTGGCGGTCCGTCAAGACACTGGACGATCTTTTACCCAAATAAAGGTTACTGGTGCCGACATATCCCCTCAGAAAAAGAAAAAAAATCCTTTGTCACTAATATATCAACTAAATAAAATCAAAAATGTAAGCCTGGCTTTATCCTTTATTTAGATTTTGTTGCTGGCAATATACAGTGGCAGGAAAAAGTGAGTACGCTTATTTCGTACATTTCTGCCTAAATTGGTCATGAAATGTGGTCTGATCTTTATTAAATCATAAGAATGAGTAACCACCCACACATTTACATTGTATCCTATTTTTATTGGCCATAACATGTAAACAATCACAGGACAGCGTGGAATAAGTGAGTACACCCTTGGATTTAATAACTGGTTGACCCTTCTTTGGCAGCAATAACTTCATTCAGACATTTCCTTTAGTTGCAGATTAGGATGAACCTTGGACCATTCTTCTTTACAAAACTGCCACAGCATCTCAGTCGGATGTAGGTCAGGACTTTTACTGGGTCATTCCAGAATGCATATTTATTCTTCTGAAACCGTTCTGGTTTTACATGTACCAATGTCGCACGATTAAAGAAAGGAAAGGCTCTTGGAATTGGCAGAGGTCAAATTCTTGTTATTTATTGTTCAGATTTACAGTAAATGTACTGGATTAAACTAGAAAATAGAATAGTGGAATCATACGATAAGTCGAGGTACAGTAAGTACAAGAAAGTATTTGTTATTTAAAAGATGATTTGGGGCCAAAGAGGCCTTCATTTTGACTTTGCACAAGCTAATACAGTAAAGTTGTTCACCTCAGTACCTCACTGCACCTATGCACCATAGATGCTGTGACAGGACCATCTGTTCTTTGTTTATGTATCGCTGAATGATTGACACGGTGCAATTACGAAATGATTACGTACGACCCAGAAAGCTCAGAAATATAACACCGAGACGTACAATTATGTTAATTTGTTGTTGCTTGTTGGGAGCAGATGTGGCTCTATTCTTATCAAACTATTATTTGACTTGAATGTGGAGGTGTTGAAATGACAGAAAAGGTCCAAAAACAATGAAAGGAAAATGTTTTGTTTCATTCTAGCACTCGACTAGCAGCTTCACTGACTCGTTAGCGCTGAACTACTTTTATACGTGTTAGTTGGACCATTTTCTTTCATTTCCTGCCAAAGTGGTGAATCATTTGCAACATTAATGTATCCTGCAAATAAACATGGTGAAGATGCCACAGGATTCTGTATTAACACCAGGGGGTTTACATCAATTTTAGGTTCCCATTTTATAATAGACAATTCTTGTTGTCTGATATGGCACACTCCCTGTTGAAGCATTTGAAGAGCTGTTATTATTTTTAAAAGTTATTACATTGAGGTGTTGATCGAAGTGAATTGTATTAATTAGTTCTTTCATTGTGTTTGTGTGGCTGGAACATTCTGAAACAACAGTGGGTACACAGAGAACTTGATTATCATATCCAAAAAAAAGACACGCTGCACATGTCAAAGTCTGACTGAGATGATGTTTCTTCAATGTGTGAAATACTATATTCTGCGTCATATATACTGTATAAGAAGGGATTTTCTGGCAGCCCAGTGGCAAAGTGGTTTGTTCTTTTATGTCATAGAAGGTCCCAGGTTCGATATCTGCATGAGTTTTGGGATGTGTGAAGCTTGTTATCTGTGTCTGCCTAGGCTTTTTCCAAATTCTCTGGTTTCTCGCCTGTATTACCAAGTTTCTCTTGCTACACTGTCGTCATTATTCATTCACTCCATACTCGGTGGTGGTAAGCTACTGTTGTAGCCACAGCTGCCCTGGGGTAGACCGACGGAAGCGAGGCAACGAGTCTGTGCCATCTGACCACTACCAACCACTCACTCACACACCACATTCACCCCAGGCTTCCTGGTGTTACCAAACGGTCTCCCATCCAAGTACCGACCAGGCCCTTCCCTGCTTAGCTTCCAAAATCTAACGGGACTGGGCATAGCTACTGTACCTACTGTTCAGTGTGGAAATTGTTCACCTGAAACTAACTGTTCTGATCTAACTGAAACTAACTGTTCTGATCTGGCGTTGCTGCAGTTGGTCTGGCCTCTGTGCCCAAAGAATGAGATCAGCTGACTGCCGCATGATCCTGAATGACCAAGTTATTCCATCAATGGATTTCCTCTTCCCTGATGACACGGGCATATTCTAAGATGATAATTCCAGGATTCACTTTGTCAAAAAGTGATTCAGGGAGCATGAGACCTAATTTTCACACATGGATTGGCCGCCACAGAGTCCAGATCTTAACCCCACTCTCCCATCACCAATACAAGATCTTGATGAAAAATGGTTGCAACAATGGATCTTTTGACATCGCAGAAGCTTATTAAGGTTGTCTAACCAAATATTCATCTTTCCTTTTGGTCAATTTAACATTGACCAAAAGGAAAGATGCATTGTATTTTGTATTTTTTTACTGGACCTTCGCTCACAAGGATCACAACCTCAGATAGTATTCACAAATAATACATTTATTAACGATTGTAACAAAAGTAGCTAAGCCGTTCTGGGAATTCAAAGAGGTAAGCTCCCGGGCTCGCGTCCCATACTGTACGAGAAGCAGAAGAGAATTAATAAAGGGAGGGAGGGTGGGGCCGGAAACCCCGAACGAGAGGACGAGGTCAGTAAACGGGGGGCTTAAATAGGCCGGCAGCCGGAAGGGGCGTGGGTGAGTTGTGGTCCTGCTCTCAAACCTCAGATAACTACTTTATCTCCATTTAAAGTAATGTATCTCTTATTACTGAAGGAGCCATTGATTGTAATTATACATAACACCAGCTTTGATGAAAATTTTGATTCAAAGTGAAAGAATTCTCAACAGCAGCAACCGGCAAACTTGCTAATCTGCACAGGGAAGAGAGTTTGACCACATACAGGAAAAGAACAGGGTAGTGTATGGACTTTAAAGTAGAATTTATGGTTAGTATATGGGTAATTACTTCACCTTTTTTGTCTCTCTCAAATGAAGGCAAAACAAAAGTAACATGGCTTACATCATCTCTCCCAGCTATTGATCCTAGTGACTTAGTGGTACATTCTATTGTCTCCTTGACTGGTTGCTGTTGATTTGGTAGCAAAATTTAAACCGGAAGTGTGCTGCTTGAATTCCACTACGTTCTGGTTGCTTGACAGTATCTAGAAAGACATTTATTAGTAGTATTTATTCATTTATTTGACCATGTGTTTTTCAATTTGGAGATTCCTTTTAAAAAACAGCACCTTGGCCGTAGAATAATATCGGAAATCTGGCGCTTTCGTCAGAAACGGACACATCCTGATATTGCACAACACGAGCCTATTGTTTGCTGTGGCCTCTCCCCGTGACCTTGTTGTGAAGGGGAAGATGGATGGACTCACAGGGCTCCCATCTGTGTGTTGTGCTCCCGCCACACCGAAGCCCATTGTCGCTTATTACACCTGCTCTGGACAGATCATGTAATGTGGAGGTCAAAGCCACACACTGGGGGACATGAAGCTGCAGATGGAGAGGAGGCGAGTGCAGGGGATGATATGTGTTTGTCGGAATACGGTGCAGCGGCAGATGAGTCAACATTATGTATTTATTTGTTTTCCGGATATGAATGGATGGAAGTGTAAGGTGTGATGCTAAGATCTCTAGGTGGTCATTTTAAACATCAATGCCTGAGGTTTAATTCTTGTGAAAACATGTGTTTACGTTGTGAATGATTTAATATTGGAAATGGAAATTGACGGATTTACATCCAATCCCAAACAGGAGAGAATTAAATGTGTTCCCCATGACGCGTTGCCGATTGTGTTCATGCATAGAGAATCCTTCTTACCAAGGAAATGGCAGGGCACATCACCAAAGCTTGCGAAGGGTGAAGAAAATTTGAGGAGGGAATCAAAATCTTTGTGAGAGAATGGAAAATGTTGTCAGTACGACTCCACAAAGCCAGTGGGGTTTGCAGCAGCAGCTAGTCACCCAATCACAGGGCCTCCGTGGTTTTAAATTTTTCAAAGCTTTTACCGAGCTGCTCCTGGGGAAGGAGACGTGATGATTTGTGCTGTTGTTTTCCTAGACTGCTTCAAAAAAATATCTAGATAAGCCGAAAAACAGAACCTCTTTTGTGAATCTTTCATGACATCAAAATGTTCTTCAATTATTAACAGGGATTTGTCCCAGCATGGCAGCTTTCACAGTGGAGCGCATGCAGATCTTCGTGACTCTGCGACCCACCCAAAAAAAAAATCATACACAACTGTAAACTTTACAGATTCTGGGATAAACTGCTGTTACTACGCAATGAAGAATATTGCTATTGTGGAAATGTGAAATATTCAGCTCTAACAATGCTCTGTATCTCGCAATGCCCTGTTCGCAAATGTCTGCATTATTATTTTGTTTGTTTTTTTCATTCAAACATATCTTGTGCTCCTCCACACTCAACACCTGTCCAGACTCAGATGTACGTCACACACAGTAATCCATTAAGCTTTTATTTTGTCCATGGATAAAAACTCTCTTACCGAGACTAGCTGGCGATATATTGGCGACTCAAGTCACGACTAGTCAGAGATGTCTCCGCGACGTCCCCCTGGAGACAAGTCTAAGGAGTCGCGGTGAAAACTAACCAAGTTCGGTTTCTGCGGAGACTGGACTTTTCAAGTTTCCGCACAGTTTCAAGCAGTTGGGGCATCGTTGCGCACACTATTTGTTGACTTCAACCTGTGAGACGTTTCTGTGACGTCCCTGAGACCTGTCGGACACCAAGGAGATCTTAAAGGAACAGGCCACCGTTTTTCCATACTGAGATATGTTCACACCTGAGCTTAGACGAGTTGTTGCGTACCTGTCTGGTCTTTGTGCGTGTGCTCAGCAAAAGGACCAAAGATGTTGTTAGCATTTGGCCTCTCCCAGCATAATCCTATAGCTCCAAACGGGGTGAAGTTGGAAGCTACCACGCTCTTCCACGGGCACGCACAAAGACCAGACAGGTACGTATCAACTTGTCTAAGCTCAGGTAAGAATATATCTCAGTATGGAAAAACGGTGGCCTGTTCCTTTAAAGAGACGTCACAGAGAGACATCTTCGAGACGACGTAGTGACGACATTTGATGAGTGTGCAAGTAATCTGAGTTGCGGAGAGGTTGCTGCGACTGCCAGTCATGGGGACGTCTCCTCTGGTGAGATAGGCTTTTTAAGGAGTAGATTTGGACCCACTGCTAACATTTTCAATCCAATGCACTTTATTTCTATCGCACATTCAAACAACATGACAGTTCCAAAGTATTGCACACACAAAAAATCATAATACTACATTTTATAACATCTTATAGGTCCTAAAACTATAATCTTGTCTGGGGTAGCATTGCATTTCTTGAACTGTAAACTCCAGGACTAACTTCCATCTACTGTTCTGAATCTGAACTCACGGAATCCCACATTTATATGCCAGCATGTTTCTACAGGCTCTCAGTCGCCCAGGAGTTCACCACCGTGGTAGAAGTGTGCAAAGTTGCCAACTGGCCTGGGGTTTTTGGAGAATGAGGATGTTATGCTGCTTCCAAAAATAAGGCTTCTTCCACTCAAGCCAAGCTAGAACCAAATCAGAAGGAGCCTTTGTTGAAGGCGAAACATCCTCAACCAGACAAGGAGACAATAGAATAGTAGATAGTAAGTCACTACTATCAATAGCTGGTAGAGATGATGTAAACCATGTTATCTGTCTATATGATAAACTAATCATCAGTTAATCAGTTAATTTTGTGTATATTATAAGCTTTTGCTTCGGCCCACTCCCTTTGAGCAGACTTACTGCTCAAATAAATAAAAAAAAAAATAAGAAAAAAACGGTGCTTCTACATAGCCACCATAAGTCACAGCAATTCATTGTTCTGTTTGAAAATGTCACAGTGAGCGGACTCATTGTATCTGTCATACTATAGTGTGCTCTTGCCCTGGCTTACTTACACCTACGCTCCATCGGCCGCTGTTTGCCAGACTCTAGACACTCAAGTCAAGTCCACAGTGGAGATACTTCCTACACCCAATTGATACAGTATTACCTTCTACTGTCCAGTTGCATAATGGCTTTTTGTTCTGTTTTAAGTTTAAAGTTCAATGTTAATTTTTTTTAGCTGGAATGTTCCTCACCATCATGGTTTTTGTTATGCTTGTTATGACTTTTTCTCAACTAGCCTGCCATAATTTTTCAGGAAACAGTAGTAGCTCCTACAGACTCGAAAATTATCCAGGTTTTTCAGTTCTTTTCCTGATTTACTGAATTTTAACCCCCCAAATCCCCTCTGAAAATAATAACATCTTTGAACTAATATATCAACCAAATAACACCATAAATTCAAACCTGGTTCGATCCAATATTTAGATTTTGTTGCTGATGATATTGGCAATATAGTCCATTGTTTAAGCATGAAGTGCCTTATTTTTTATATCAATACATAAAATGACAGAGAATGTGCACATCCTATTCTCAGCAGACTATGCATAAATGTGTTGGATTTTATTATGAAGTTTGATTATGACATGTTTCTTGGGAATTAAGAATTTCTTCATTATATGTTAAGTCTATTGGGCCTCAAACACTTTATATAGGGCCATAACAAAGCTTTCAACAAGTAATGCTCCTGCAGAAACATTTGAAATGACTGAAATTTGCTTTTAAAGGGAACATACCATGCATAATTGAGGCTTAAAAACATTGTTTGGGAACTTCACCTTTAACATTTGCTGTCAGTCATCAATATCAATTTTAAAAAGTTGATTTTTGCATATACTGTATTGGATATTCAGTGCATGTTTTAATGCACTGTATATCACTGTAGCTATAGCGTCTCCCCAGAGAGAGAGCCTGATCCTTTGGTTGCTGACCTTCATATTCCCCGATGGTTTGTCAGCAGCTATATCTATATCTTTTATTTATAGTGCCATTTGTGACCACCGACCTCTATGACACCAACGGTCTCGTCAAAACACCAACGCCGGAAAGTGGCAATAGCAAAGAATACCAATGGAAGGAGAATGTTACCGGTTGGGTGGGGCATTGGAGTTTGTGTGCTCTGTCCACGTCTGTGGTCCGGTTTAACCCATCAAACCCAAAACACGTACAGTAGGCTCCCGAGCTAGCTCAAGATCTGGTGATGGGTTCCCTGGGTGGCTGCGCCGCCTTTTTTTCATTTGTGAGTGGACTGGTCCAATTGATTCGCATGTTTTACTTTCGATGTCTTTTTGATGTACAAAGTTGTTTTTTGTCTGTCATTGCTGAAACATCATGAAGAGCTAACTTTTCTGGTCAAGGGTGAAGTTAAATGACTCTTTCCCTCCATTATTGTCTTTTTTTATGAGCATACAGTCATATAGATACAGACGGCATCGCGTCATAGAAGGGGACGTGGCCTCGCCGAAGGGGGAAAACAGAATCTTTCGGAAAACAAATTTTTTCACTCTTTTTAGCCATTTTCTGGCGAAATATAAACATATTTATCACATACAAATAAAGTCAAGTCTAAATATGGACATGGATGTTTATTCACAGCAGATTGTTCAGTAGAAGCGAAAAAACAGCAGTCGTAGCTAGCACTAGCTAGCGTTAGCATTAGCACGATGCTAATCTGAAGCATCATGTTAGCATTTTCCGTTATTTATGTATTTTGGGCTGTTGAACCAGTTTGCTCCTCTCCATGTCTGTCTATCTTTATTTAGTAGAAAACTATTCAGCATTTGTTAAAGTAGTTTTAGAGAAAGTTTAGATTTTTCTCCAAATTGTTTCCCCCTCAACTGTTTTCAAACATGACCATATGGGAGACTCCAGAGAGATGGCGTCTGTATTGGTGTCTAAGTTATCTTTCAGACACACGCTGCATAAAAAAACGCCAGACTACATCAAACTTAAAGGACCTATACCTTTTTCTTTTTGTAAGGAAACATTCTTTCTGCCCCATAAAAGTATGTTGTATAAGCAGTCATTTGTAAAAATAATAATAATAATAATTACAAAAAAATCAGCCTGATGAGTGAAGTTTGCATTGTACTGATTTGTTGATGTTTATGGTGAATCCAAATAGTAATTATGTGAGGGGGTTTACCTTTTTCGTCACATATTGACTTCAAAGGATGGCAAAACACTGATTTAGTCACACATTGACTAAAAAGGCTAAACATTAGGTACAGTGTAGTGCCCTTAAGGTCATATTTATTTATTATTATATTCACTAAAGGGGAGTAAATGCAAAGTTGTTCTCTCATCAAAAACCTACCTGGAGTTTTGTTTTGACCCACTTGCTCTTTTTGAGTAGAATTTGAGTCTTCCAGAGGCATCCCCACAGAATGCTCTTCCTGAGGTCCTACGTATCCAGGAAAACGCATTCCTCACCTCTCAATCTCTTCCTCTTTGCTAAACTTGATCCTTTCATCGCAAAGTAAAAACACTCGTCATAGCTTCACTACCGCATCATGGGCCGAGCGTTGCGGGGAGAACTCGCAAAAATCAGCTGTTTTTGATCAATATCACATTCTCTAACCAACAAAGTGAAAGATAGTAATAAAGATGTGTTTCACATTATTACCAAATGCCTGCAAAAAGCATAATACCATTAAAAGTATATATTTCTTGTCATTGGCTTTCAATTCATTTACGTGAACGTGTTCTTGGGTCGTCACTGCTCCAAAGATGGCTCCTATAGGGTTCAGTTTTTTTCTATTATCATTACTATATGATAGCGTCCATGCTTTTATATCTTTTTGTATTCAAGAATCCTCATTGCCAGTTGAAAACAAGTGGAGTGGTGTGACTGAGTGGGCAATATGTGCTTCAGGTAACACCGGCAAACAGCGGTTTTCTCATAGTATATTAAACATGTTATCCAGGCTGACATAGCAGGCTTAGGCGATGAGTTTTGTTAACAGCCTTGTTGGAGAATAGCTTACAGGTGAATCGCTGCTCAGCATCTGTCTAACAGGTCTGTGTGCGTGCGCCGATGACAGGAGGGGAAATGAAACAAACACGGCTCCACAACAGCATGCTCCACCTGCTGTGTTCCAGAACGATCAACTGTCATGGGCCACAATGGTGTTAAAAGCATGCGGAGGTGTATGGAATAGATAATTATTCGCTCAATTAAAGTTTTGACAGTAGCTTTTACAATAAGTTTACTCAAAAGGGTTTCATCTTTAAGCAACAGTATGAAAGTAATTGGTGAAAGTTCTGGTAGCTGGCAAATGAGTGTCAAAGTACTTTTGATTTATGTTTTAGCAGTCACATAATACAACAGACACCTAAAGCCAAACCTAAAACTATATGAAAACAACAAGAACAAATCAACTTTTCCCCGTACTGATTATATCCTATTCTATTTTGTCAGTGGCAAGCCTTATTATTGCTATGTTTATGCTATTAAACCAAACAGATAGCATTTGACATTTAAACTACGGCCCATTGTAATCAAACCATACATGATTATTTGTCTGAGAGGATGAGAGCTGGCAGAGAGCTGGGGTTTCTCTTTGGGGGCGTTAGTTGGGATCCACCGCTGCCACCGTTAGAGTGAGATCCAGCAGTAAGGCACAAAAGGTAGGAGGCCGAAGCCTGGGACAAAATCGAGTGGAATAGAAGAGAGACCCCAAAAATGGGATCCCCCAACTAGTATTCAGGTTCAACAGAATGACACCAATGCGCAACACAGACATGGTCACAAAAGGTCTGTTACGACGGCTTGGATTTGTCTTGCGTTTACGAGCGTGGCAATATTAGATTGATATTATGAAAACGCTACAGTGGACTAGTATTCATCCCATTGCCTAAAGGTAAACTACCTATTCTATTCTGCTGCTGGTTACTGTGTTAACGTAATAATCGAGAAAAAAAAAGGTAAAATAGGACGGAATGCAGACTTACATCAAGGCTGTGTCCGAATGTCCACACTATTCCCTATCGTACAAAAAATAGTGATCACCCCATTACGTAGTGGTGTCCAAATGTCCAGAGAGAGAAAAGCAGTGCGCTCAAAATTTCCAACAAGGCATTCTGAGAAGTATTGAGCAGAAAGGAGTAGAACGGCGACAGAACTTTGAACTAAACACAACACAAATATGTGAAAGAAAAACTCACGCGTGCGGTATTTTACATGAATAAACCACTTTAAATATAGCGTGTTGCGGTGAAAAGTCGCTAACGTTAGCTGCTAACCTTTAGCTTGAGCTGTTGAGTGATCAATAGCTTCAGAAAAAAAGCAACAACCCAAGCCATTTTCTTCATTAACGTGAAATGTTAAATAAAAGTTATCTGTCTAATATTTAAAAAAGCATAAATTGTTAAACTGTTACTTACATTTGGTGGATCTTTATTCCAGAAATATATTATTACCAAAGTCAGTTCTCAGGACGCACTTTTTCTCACTGGCTTTTGATTCTTGTTGAGTTGTGACTTTATGATGATTTTTACATTCATTGCTTTTGTATCGGCTTTTGTCCACTGTGTGTTTTTACCTTTCATTACTTTGCAGGACAAAGTAATCACCGATTACTTTGGTGAAACAACAGTGTTGATCAATTGCAGTGATCAACACTGTTGTTTTTAAAGTGCAGTATAAATAAAGTTGGATCGTATAGCTGTCATGCTCTCACTCTGGACACGCCGCTCTCGCCACGCTGTAGGCCACGTGACAACTCAAAAGTTTGAAGGAGAACCAAATGATCTGCATGTCCAAATTGCCAGCAGTATGAGTGTGCGATATAGTCTATAGTGCGACACTATGTAGTAAAAGAGGTGTTACAGGAGCTAGATGGGACTGTATATTGGTCTAAATACTAAATAAACACAAGATAAACTCAAAACAGAATGCATACTTTTTACTTGACTTGTAGCAGGCTTAAATTTAGCATTTGAGCACGGGGCAAAGCAGTGACGACACCACCCTCATCGGGCTCATCTCGGACGGTGATGAGTCCGCCTACAGGAGAGAGGTGGACCGGCTGGCGTCCTGGTGCAGCCACAACAACCTGGAGCTGAACGCCCAGAAGACAGTGGAGATGATCGTGGACTTCAGGAAAGACACAGCCCCGCTGTCCCCCCTCGCCCTGACAGACTCTCCCACCCCCATCTCCATCATGGACTTCTTCAGGACCTCAAATGGGAGCCAACCATCAGCTCCCTCGTCAAGAAGGCCCAGCAGAGGATGTTCTTCCTACGGCAGCTGAGGAAACTTAAGCTGCCAGCCAGGATGCTGGTGCAGTTCTACACGGCCATCGTCGAGTCCATCCTCACCTAATCCATCACCGTGTGTTTTTTTTAAATCTAAATTCTGTGTTATATGTTTTATGTTGCACGATTGTACTGAGAAAAATTCCTAGTTTGTGAACCTGTTCTCAAACAATGGCAATAAAAACTATTCTGATTCTGACATCTTTTATTATTGTATTATGTTACTAGGATGCACATCATTTAGATGTGTATTTGAAGCTCTGAACATTGCTCATAATGCACTGCATCTTGGAAAAAGAAAGATGCCAGTGCATTATGAGTAATGTTTAGAATTTCAAGAAAGAAAGAATCCACAGCATTATTATTGCTAGATTAGACAAACAGAGGAGTGGAACTGCGGAGGCTGTGAGGGGTTTGAGTGAATTGGAACACCACTTGAGGCTGAGGACGTGGTGTCCTCAGAAGTGGTTCAGTTGCAGAGGATTTGCAATTGAGAAACAGCCATTGTCTGGTGGAACTTTTTCAATTTACTAGGGTCCAATGTTTGTGGGTTTTGTCCTAGAATATTTCTTTTCACGCCTCACTCATGAAATACAGGCAACTCCACTTTTCTATCCAGCTCTAAAACGCAAATGCAACCCGCCATTTCAGATCATTTAAATTTTCCGTCGCCGTCTTTCAAATTTGACTCCAATTCCCCTTCATCTTTTAGGAACACACCGTGACATCCTCACAGCAATATCTCAAAGTAAAATGTGTGTTTTCTTACTCAAAGATCTCAACTGAAACGAAGCCAAGGACGGTGATAAAGTGTTGAGCTCCGCAGTCAATATCTCTGGGTCGTGCAGGGGGTTGAGTTGGAGATGAAAATGATTTCTCTTTCTGATTTTCCTGACCTCGCACCCTCTCACGCTCAAATGATAGACTCCGTATCACCGAGTATCAAGTGGCGAGATGGAAATGCGGCGTGATTACTCGAGCAGTTTGGTCCGATCTCGCCGGGGCTAAAAATACGACCCTACATCAGTGGAGTTAAAGAGGCGCTGCCAGGCTACGGTGGGATATCAGAGTAATAACAGGGAGTAATGTTAATGGAGGAAACGAGGAGTGAGATCTATGATTGAATATACAGTGCTTGCGAAAGTACTAATACACCTTGAACTTTTGCAAATTTTTTCATGTTTACAACTCTAAACATAAAGATTTTATTTTGAATTTTTTAGTGAAAGTTCACACACAAGTAACAGACAACTGTGAAGTGAAAGCAAAATGATACATGATTCTGTTATTTTCAAAAAATAGAAATCGCCAACTTCCGAAAAACAAGAGCGAAGTATGTTTCCTGACACTGCCTTCGAAAGAACAGATTTTAAGAAGCTTCTTAAAAAGATGTTTATGAATGAGGCCCTATAGGCTTTATGTACAGAATTCAGCCGCAATGTGATGCTAACTTCCAAGGGTAATGACTAGTTTTCTGTCTGCGTTTTAGTCCTATGGAGAGTTAGCTTAGTTTCCCTGGAATCAATATATATTTAAACAGTACTATATATTTAAACAGCAGAAAAACAAGAAGCTGTTTGATAATTTCTTACTTACACTTAACTCAGAATTCACCAGAGGGGACTTCTGTGTGTACCCACAAGTGTTTTAGCCTTGAAGCTAATAGCTAACACACTGGGCACACTTTTATTTTTTTATTTTTTTTACATTAAAAAAGTAAGTAGTCTTTACCCTACACTGGTCAATAGGAAGTTAGCCAAACGTGCACAGAACGTATTACCTGGGGCCGAGAGACTTGGCCATACCGCCTTTGCGATGCCCAATCCCGTCACACCTTGGAAGTTAAGCAGGGAAGGGCCTGGTCGGTACTTAGATGGGAGACCGTTTGGTAACACCAGGAAGCCTAGCAAAGGTATTGAGAGAGTAGGTGGTTGGTGGTGGTCGGAGGGGCCGATGGAGCAGACTGGTTGCCTCGCTTCTGTCAGTCTATCTCAGGGCAGCTGTGCTACAATAATAGCTTACCACCACCAAGTATGGAGTGAATGAATAGTGCAATGTAAAGCGTCTTTGAGTGTCCAAAAAAGCGCTATATAAAACCGATGCATTATTATTATTATTATTATTACTTTTGAGCGTTTATAGATATTTTTTTAAAGAACGGAGGAGCCTGAGCTACCTGCAGCAGTGAGAGGTAGTGTTTTGAAAATAGGAATACTTAAACTTGTACAATTGAAACAAAACACTTCAGGTATGATTTTAATGAGGGAGAATGTTATTGCATGCTAAAAGTTCCCAAAAGAATGAGTTCAAAAGCATCTTACCTAGAGGACAAGATTTTGCAATCACTTTTTATTAACCTCTTAACCGTCGCCTTAACCGACTTTACCCAAATGTAAACGCTTCTTGACTGGAGCTGGCAGCCTGAGGCCAGTGTAACGCCTCATTTGAAAGCTAAGACCTGCAAAACTGATCTCAACAGATCATTTTCCTTGTGTTGTTGTTGTGTTGTGTTGCTCTTTTGTTACCTTTTTATTGCTCTTTTGTCACATTTTTGTTGCTATTTTTGAAACTCTTTTCAAGAAGCTTTTAGATTTGGGTTTCACCGAACTGGAGAAAATGTGCTCGGTTCAGGTGCAGGTTATGGGGTTGCTTTTTATGTTGGCACAGACCTAATTACCACGGCACATTTTCACCAGACCAACCACTTTGCTTCTTGTAACACCTTTCTACTACTCCTTACTTCCTCTTCTTAAACAGGCGATCACACTGTTGCATATGGAGCGCCTCTCTCTTCCGTGACTTGCCTACACCGAGCGTTTCCCTTTTAATGTTCTGTGCTTGACACCGTCTTAGCATAAGCGTATTATTACAGCAGGAGCCCTTCAACTTCTAACAATAGCAGGGTGACACTTGCCAGCCCTTGGTTCCCGCCGTAGTCATTATTCTCACTTTGCCGTAACTTCACTCCCCAGACCTTTCATGTAGTTTGGGAGCTCAGATCTGAAGGCCTCGTGTTTTCCGTGGCTGTCACCATCGTTTTTTGACGCCACCGTGATGGATTTGTTGTTGTTTCGTTTGCTGATGTTCAAGATGCTATAGCTCTGTGACTGGCACTGCTTACGAAAACAAGCTCCTGTGTAGTGTAGAGGCATTAGGCGAATTCAGATATTGCAAAAAGGTAAACACGAGGCCTCCGTTTTTGACATTTCTGAGCCGCAAAATATAAAGGCTTTAATTGAATTGCTGTAATTGTTGGAGCAAATGTAACAATTTATTAGGCATAATGTTCTGACTCACAAGCATTATTGTGCCTGTCAGCGCATAAACAGACCACCTTTCTTGTTCTCTATTGAGAATGAGGAGTTGTCGTCACGGCACAGAGCCCCCCTCCAATACCCCTCTCGCCACCATGATGGATGCAGTCCGGTGGCAATACACATTGTTTACGTGTGTTGTTAACGCGGTAGTAGCGGAGGTTCTTGCTATTCCACACTGTTTTACCATGCCTGGAAGTCACTGCTGCGTTAAAAACTGCTCCAATACCTCACACGATAGATATGGAAAACGTAGGAACAATGGGATACAGTTTTTTAGGTTACAGAAATGGACACAGCATCAAGAAGCGCAACTCTCTGACTGTCAAAACATGTTGGACACGTTTGTGTATATTGAACATCTCGTAACAGTGTTTACGAAACAGGCACTTTATTACTTTGTCATTTTGGTCAAGAAGTGTCCGCTAAATGCAATGTAATGACAACACACTAAAACGCATGTGAAGAATGTTAGTTTTGCCAGTACAACGCTGTTTTCACCAGCTGGAGGCTTGTAGATGACCAAGTCCTGGACCCAGCCACAGACTTGTGGCTTTTAAACTCCTGCATCTTGTAGTAACTTACACCAAATACAAGGTAGTTTACTATGTCCATGTATGTGCATGGAGGTAAATGGTTCAGGTGTCTGTGCCATTCCGCTGCAGGGCGCTCGTGTGTTGATGTTTTGAATGTCCACAAGCTTCTCCAAATACCACTGTTTTGCGCTTGGTATGAGCTTGTTCCTGTAAGGTCCCTTTTCTTTGGCCTTATCTCTTTGCATTTCCTTTTCGTTGTCTTATTCGTAGATCTGTCTCTGTCTCGCCGAAAACGTAAATGCGCAAAATTTAAAGTGCTCTGGAATATGAGGAATGCGTGAAATTCTAGGGGTGTGCCCCTAATCGGCTTCAAACATGGCCGACAGGCTCAGAGTCCCCCCCCAAATCACCCCAACTCGGCATGTGACTCCTCATTCTCAATAGTGAAAGCAAATAAAATTCAGGAACCATTTTACATTACATGGTGACTGGAAGGGAATAACGACTAAAAAGGGCATTTTGCATCCCCTCGGTTGGATGATTTATTTATTGATTTATTTGGTCGGGACAGTGCATGTTAATGAACACGCCACACCAGATTGTATTTGCGATTTCGTAATGGCAGGGCACGCGATTTTGGAAGTGAATGAAGCAGCGAGATATGATAGCAAAGTCCGCCCCGCCACATGGTTTTGTTTACGTCTAAGTCTTGTTAAGGTGCGCGGTAGATTGTGGATGTACAGTGAAAATATCAGCGTTTATCATGCAGCCATCGCGAAGGACTATGGCTTTCTTCTCCGTTAGCATTGCGTTAGCCGCAGCGCTCATCACGCCATTCTCTCGCTGCTACTACACGCTCTGATGATCACAGAAACTCCCTCACCTCCGGATTCTTACGTCTCTGCCTCCACAGAGATATAGGTGAGCCTGTGTTGCTTGTAAAGAGTAAAGAGTTGTTTGTGGCTCAGTTTAGGAGGTTTATGTTTGGGAATGTTGTGGATAAAGAACTTATCTCAAAAGCATAATGACGGTTCATGATAAAGTATCCGGGGGGGCGATGTGCCATGTGCCTCTATTTACCTTTGCATCTACCGCATATGCGCTCCGTAGGTAGTACAAGCGCTAGATATAAACACTAAACTGCTGTATGAAAAGTATTGGAAACTACAATCCGAGGCAGGACTCCGTGCCACGTCTTATTTTGCTGAGTAAATGTGCTGTTTAGTGCTGAAATGTCACTAAATGGCTGTGAGTCAAAGAGAAAGTAAAGTGGCTGTGTTTGGCACCTCATGTCACCGTCTCCTTGCGTCAATGTTCTTCTCTTTCTTGATATTGTCCAAAGTTACATCCCAAAACCAAAATGCTGCTCCTAATTCCACTGTGTTTTGGCGTTTGCTCCACATCTGAAGCAACTACGAGTCGCAGCTCAGACAGGGATTTGATTGGCCGAAATAATAAATAGTTTATTTTGTATTAATTGGGAGTTTGATTTCCTAAACCTTTCCAACTAGTTAAAGCAGGCGTTTATTCTTACTTTTCCTGCACTTTAGTATGGGTGATGTTACTGACTGGATCAGTGAGTTTTATCTTTCTTTCTTTTTTAATATCTATATATATAATTTATCTTTTATTTATAGACTGTACTGTTAAGTTCAGACAGTTTTTAAGAAGTGCAGTCCACATGTTTGGTCAGGAGGGGAAAGAGCTATAATAAACTCCAGTATCCCACCCACCGAACACAATGTGCATACTAATGACAATATGCAAGTGTTGTTTTGAAAAAGTTTGATGAAAAATTATTTAAAACTATTACAAAAATAATAATATATATTATAATCACAATATTGCACAATTTTCTCATATCCTGCAACCAGTTGAAAAGCCAGTTACCTGTTCTTCTCAAGTCTATTAAAATGTAAAAGATGTAAGCCATCTCATCGTTCCTATCTTGTTTTCTTTCCAGACGATAACTGCAGACTGAACGATTACCGGCGTATGAAAAACAAGGTTCTGGATCTCCACGACAAGCGCTACATGGGCTACGGCACCCATGGGAGCCACCGGGACAACATGGCCGCCCGGAAGCAGCTGGTGGATGTGATGTTCAAACGCTTCGACGCCGACAACGGAGGGCGGATAGATGCCAGCGAGATCTCACAGGTATAATACGATTGAGTTGGTTATCACTGTTTCAGTCAGCCATGTAGAGTAAAACGCACGGCCCACACGCTAAAAGAGAGGCAGTAGGAAATGTAGTGAAGATTTGCGATCAACAATCTGTAGTATATATACTGTATACTGTATCCCATTTTTATGTAGTCAGGCTTCTGATCAGTCGTTCAATCTCTTGTTAATCTTGCTCTAATATTTGGTTGGACCACCTTTAGCTTTGATTATACGTAGCACGCTTTCACTGTGGCAGTGTTTCAATTTGATTGACCTTTGGATCCTTAGACGATTTAACTATTGACCCAATGTTACCTCAAACCTAAATAAAATACACATTACACATTTTGCTCATTTATGTAGTGGAGCAATATCGATGTAATACATAATTACGGCTGTTTTGTACATCCTTAACTTATTTTACAAGGCTACACCGTGGCATTAGCATAGGACATAGCAAATCTCATTTCCATCCACGCTTGAATAGCATATACCGCTCCCTCGAAATGCCCCCGGGGAAGATCCAGCTTCAAAAAAGTTCCCAAACATCCGTCACAAAGTAGAGTTAAAAGCTGCTCTGAAGTTGGAAATGGCCCCTTTGATCGGGCTTAAGTATAGTGGGCCCTGGCCTGTAGCCCTGTGTGGTGATGCTTTATGTGCGGGTATAATCTTCAGCGCAAGCGTCTGGCTCGGGCCGTCGTAGAGCTTAAAGCAGGAGAGAGCATGCATTATGAATACAGTGGACCTCGGGATGAGCTTTAGATAGAACCTAAATGAATAAATGAAGAGACAAGCAACCGGCAATACTCCTCCAAATGGCCTCAGTGCTGGAATGTCCACTGGTTAGTCTATGGCTAAATGGCTAAACATGAAAGTTAATGGTATTTTTTTTTTAATTACCGCAAAATGGCAGGCAGACAGTAGTGCATCTGGAGTAATTATGTTTAAAAAATCTCAAGTAATGTTACAGAATAAATCTTGTGAATTTAAAACAAGACAGCTGGACTTAAATTTTTCGTCAGATGCCAATGTTTCACCCCATCCAGAGAGCCTCGTCGTTGCAGTTTTTAGTGACCGACACACCTACTGCATATGGGGCGTGGATGGTGAGTGAAACATTGGAGTCGGACACATTCCAATTGTCTTGTTTTAACTTCTCAAGATGTGAAGCTACCACCGGGATGACTGAGAATTTATACAGTTTTAATACTAAAGAGTATCAATCAACATGGCAGTAACCATGAATGTTTAGTTTGCAAGCAACCGCATCTGAATTTTACATCATGGTACGTTTTTAAAAGGGATAGTTTGCAAGATTACATAATGGACAGAGAGAGAGAGAGACATGATCGACCTGACAGGCCGGTTCACAGGAAACTCGTCCCATTGGTCAAAGTGATGGCACCGTGGATTCTGATTAGTTGCTGAAGTTAGCCAAAGGAGGGAATTTAAAAAATATGTGTAAATATTTAATATTACTTATATGAGGCCAATTTGCAGACAGTCAATTAAAGCAGTCTATTAAATAAAGATTATTTAATAAAGATTATCAACAAAAATTCATCTTGCATATTTTAAATTCGGAATTGAAATCATTTATACTGTGTTAAATGTTAATATTTTATGGAATGCCAACTCTAGTGTAAAATCAGTTAGAGTTCAGTTCTATTTTTAGTCCAAATGTAAAGGATTTAAATCACAATTGACATACTTTGACGTGTGTTCAAATTCCCTCCCTTCGCATGCATGAAACATGCAACCATGTTCTAGCAACCAACCACGCTAGAACTCCCCTGGTGTGGATCTGATTATGCCCTTTGCACATGAAGGAAAAACATGGCAACACCTCTCGGAGCGTTCAGTTTCCCCTGCGCCTTTGAAGGAGACGCAGAGTCAGTCATAATTAACATCCCGATAGAAACGCTGCTTTCAGGTCTTTTTCAATGGTTGTTTTTTTTCCTTTTTTTCCCGTCTTTTTATCTACAAGACATATGGAAATGCCTTGGCACGCTTAATACGGTGTCAGCAACAAGACAGACTCCAAACAAAAGAAGAGTTTGGAACGGCTGGGACGCAAGCTGACCGAGCGCTTTGACGATTCTAAAGATTTGTTTCAGTGCACCCACACATTTTGACTGTCTGCGCAGATTGCCTTTGAGAAAGACAGAAGTCAGTGACAGTGCAGTCTTGCTGTGCTGGCAAAGAGTGTCAACAGTAGCTTCAGAATAACAAAATGAATAATGTATGAGGACAGTTTTGTGGCAATGACCCACGGTGGTGTTTGATAAAGAAAATACTGAATCTGAAAATACAGCATTTTTGGGGGGTGATACACCACCTAGTTGGGTAAACTACAGTATATGCACTCCAAGAAGGTGAGGTTGATAGTTCCTTATACCACCACTGCAATGGGCAAGGAACGTTCTTCTCAACGGTCCTTATGGTGGGAAGCTGACATTGCTGTAATACCACCCCTTTGTAGCGAGGGACAACTCCAGGATTCTAATGGGACTTCCGACCTTCCAAGATCGGCTTAAAAGCCTGGCTCCAAAGAGTTTTTCTTTTTCTAAAAATCGCTATGACCCATGTGACAGCACTGGGGTAAGTGAAATATTTTTAGTCACGCTGTTTTTTTTTTTTACATCAGCCCAAAGAAGTGGAAGCCTTTTCAGTGCATTGACTGGCTCCAGAGCCTGTCAATCAAGCTCTGTGGAGGCTCGCCCACCCCGTGAGTGCTTTTTGCCCTTTTAAGGAACAGGCTGCGTGGAGGGGACTGAGCGGCCATTAAGTGTCACACAGGACCTGGGACCTTTACAATGAATGGGGTTGAATGGGACCCACTCACTCATCTCAATATATATATTTTTATTTGGCCGGGACGGTGCAAGTTAATGAACAAGCCACACTGAATTGTAGCCTTGGACTAATTTCCATCTGTTGTCCCACCCCTGCGCACTCTCAAACACACTCTCATTCATCCTGGCCTATTGTACATGTTTTTAGTGGTGGAGGAAACCTACGCAGACACGGAGAGAACATGCAATCTCCACACAGAAAGGCCCACCCCGTCTAGATGGGAATCGAACCTGCGGCCTTCTAGCTGTGAAGCACGAGCGCTAACCGCTTGGTCTAAGTAGATTTAAAACTGGAGAGAAGTTGTCTTGGATTAGGCGTGCAGGTTTATTTGACATATGGAGAGACATTTTGGAAGGTTGTACAAAGATGCTCTGACGGTCCAGAGCCAGGACACAGTATTTATACACACAGACTGTATAAGATCATACGATCAGAGTGGACCAATGATGTTGCATGTCAGAGTAGTCTTAGGTCGTCAAGATGCAAAGATGAAATGCACAGATACATAAGGCGCCATGGACAATAGCATCTCCATAGATTAGATGACTGGTTATCTAAAAGGAACAAATGAAGTAATGTAGAAGGAACAAATGAGGTAATGCTCACTGAATATAGGTCACTGTATGTAATGTTCAAATGTCCATGACATGATAAGAGGATTAGACAGTTAATGGTCCAGATTTCTATAACAAGGTCTGATGATCAACAGTTTCATTCTGGAAACTGAAAACTTTACTTTATTTGGATTATAAGTGTTTATGTATGTGAGTTGTCTGCATTGCACACACCTCACTCGATTCGAATGGTAGTCTGCAAGAAAACTACACTAGCATTTGGATGAAGCCTCAGTGACATATATATAGTGCTAGTTGATGGGTCAAATTAACAGAGATACTTGCTACTCCATGGCAGATGTAGCCATCAAAGCAGCCAACACATGTAACTACCTGAATGAGAAGTAACTGAGTCTGCATCCTTGCTCCATCTTTCAATATGTATTTATTTGAATGCAACAATGCAATTATTCATTCATAAATTCCGCTTGCAGACGATGTGTGCTGTGATGCATTCTCAATTCTCATTGAAGAAACTTGTCAGAATATCAAAATCCTGTTTACAGAAGAGTTTCTACATTTTATGTTGTGAATTTAAATGCAAACTTAACAGCTCTTTAGACATTGGTGAGGCGTGCCTCCATTGTTTTGACAGCCATTGCAGTGTGGCTCTCGCAGCATTGTCTTATTGTATGTATGTTTTGGTCAGTTTGAGTGTGCAAATTGAAAAAGGAAGAGTTTGGTGGGTTGGTCTTGATCTTCACCTGGTCGGTTTGGGTAAAGTAGGAAGAAAGGACGACCTGTGCATCTCTGAGTATCAAATCTTTTACGTTCTTGTTTAAGATAAAACTTCATGACCTATTAATTAACGAACACTGGTAATAGCAATATAATGCTTGATGAGTGCATTTTCTGTTTTCTCACTCACTGCGTGCTACTTTAGACTGTGAGACTACAACACAGCGCCCTGTGGCTTTATGGAATGTTTATGAGAATATAGAAGCGGTTGGTGGCATAGTGTTAAATGAATGAGATGCACACACTTATGGATACACATCACACTGTATCCCTGGATAATAGATAGACCTGCATAAACAGCCTGTCATTTAGCCGGAGTGTGGTCCGCGGCACATTCGCATAAAGTGATGGAAGGTAATTGATTCTGCTGCATATGTAATCCACACCACAAAATATCCATCTCCCACCGCATCACTATCAGCTTATAACTGACTAGATTGAAATGACCATTTAGACGCCACATCAGCCCCCAAATGGCACTGCCTATCACAAACCCAATAGAAGTAAGCTATTAGTCGCATCCCAGACTGTGCACACCATTGTAATCGAATGAGTCAGGGCGCTCAGCAGCAGCCATTCAGGCACAGTCAGGAAATGTCAGATTGCTAAATGTAGCCTTAAGTGGTAAGTTGGATATTGACCTTTTTTCCCCCCTAACAATGACAAAATGCCCAAAGCAAGCTATTTGAAGTTATTACTGATAAGAAGTCTACAATTGAGATTGGATTTGCTAACCGTGTTAAAATGTTGTAAAACAGTTTTGGACCTATGACAGAACCTTGCGGTATTCCATGTTATAGTAGACTTTGATTTGATCACTACTTTTTAACAGTTAACAGAAAATCCAGGTAACTTTGTATCAAAAAGACAACAGACACTCGTATTACAAACATTTAAACATAATATTTTTGAAGTTTTCCAAATAGTTGTTCGTAGTCGAAACCAAATGTGTGCAGATTTGAATTATCCTTTCCTTAACTGCCAATATGGCTATCTGTCTGGATCATTAGGTGAAAACCGCTTGAGGACCCTTTTCCATATTATGAGCTATGTGCAGTGATTATTTGGTGTACCTAGCTGGAGAATAAACATATTATACATAATTTATGTCAACAGGAGAAACTGTGAATTAAATGTGGAGATGTGAGTGTTACAGAGAGCCTTCACCGTGTTGCACAATCACACAATAAAATAACAAACTATACCATTGAATATGGCCTACAAGTAGGCACTTTGACCCAAGTTCGTTTTTGGGGCCTTAACACAGTGGGGTGGTGAAGAAGAAAGGATTAAGAGGCTGAGGAGGTTGCTGGTTCTGCAGCTGCTGGGGAGTTTTCTAAAAGACATTTTGCACATACTGTAGTGCAGGGGTGTCCAAACTGGCCCACGGCCTACTTTTAATTGGCCCACTGCAAATTCTAAAATTATAATAGAATTTTATATATATATATATAATAAATGAAAATCCATTAATAGAAAGCTGTAATGAAGGCTGTTTTTTTTTTTACAATAAGCATATTCACTTAAAAAGCATAGTTGACATTTTATGAATTTGCTAACTTTAAAGGGGGGGTATTATGTAAAATCGACCTTTTCAAGCTTTATATCATGTTATTATGTCATTCCCTCATTAAACACATGCCTGGAGTGTTGCCTGGCTCATTCACATATTTTTGAGTAAAAGCTTAGACAGCCATTTTAGGTGTAGCTATGCCTCAGTCCTCCTAGGAACGCCCCCACCTCCTGGAGACGCCTCTGGACCTTTCGTCACCAGCCAAGCCACCAACCACTGCTTCTCAGCTCAGCAGAGCCCCTCCCCGCACAGTAGTGTTGTTTAGATGCCACAGCAGTGTGCTGAAGGGGGCGTGTCGGAAAGCTTCTTAAAGAGACAGAGGCCTATTTCAAGACGTTCCGTACAGCCATTTTGAGAGAGCAATTTTATTCAAGGCAGTTATTTTAATTTACTGCATATACAGACCAACAGAAGGTTACGTCATCATTGTAGTATGCTATAGACTGGTGCTATGTGATTGGAAAAGCATAATACCCCTCTTTAATACAATATAGGTGAAGTTATACTGTATATCTGACCTCTACTGAGTGCAGCCCAGTTGTTTGTATATTTTTCTGTATGTGGCCCTCAGTGAAAAAAGTTTGGACACCCTTGCTGTTGTGGAAAAAGCTTAAGGCTGGAATAAAAAGGGAGCAAACAAGCAAGGTTGGAAATACAGGTACAGTGTATTGAATGAATGACTATTGTGTAGTTTGAATAAGCTCTCAGTCATACATGAGTTTTCCATAAATACTTCATGCTCGTAAAATAATTGAGTGAAGCATATACATTATTCATTGCACAGTGCGTAGGAGTCTCTGCCCGCTTGTGCAACCATAACATAATATGAATAGAAGCTGAGTGTTAGCTTGTATTTTTCTATGTAACAGAAACAGTTCATTATCTGATGTTTTATCAGCGTCCAGGCAGCGTTCCATCAGCTTTTACAAATGAGGCCTGGAGTCGAACCAAGCACAGACATCCTAAATAAGCATTACGGCTAGTTATCTCGGCAGGAGGTCTGCTCCATTTAGCTCAATGCAGAAAGAGTGCTTCCACAGTCTGCGCTGGCACGTCAAAGTAGTAGAAAAACTCTCTGGAAGTGATGGGATGTTCATGGGTCTTTAACGTGAATGGAGCCAGTACTTATCTTATTTTTCACAGATTAAAGTGGATTTTATTTACTTATTAGGCTTAATTGATCTGAACTACTATAATGAATATAATTGTCCAGGGCAGTGGCATGCTGGAGATTCGGAATAGTCCGGACCTTTCTTGGTCTGCCGCCAGAAAAAATAGAATACAGTATATACAAAAGTTGAGGGACATTTATAAAGTTGTGACAGATTGACCTTATTTTATTCATACTATTATGACAGTTCTTTTCTCTAGGGTGGTATCCAGGTTTCCCTCCAGGATTGTAGGATGGTATTGTTAGTATTGTATTACTAGGTGTAAACCCTGTGTTTCATTTTAAACCTGTGAATGACAACAGGAACACAATATACAGCATTTGCAGGTTTCAAGTGTATTTTAATAAAGGAGTTCACACATATCATCAGCTCAAAGTTCAAAAGTCCATTACAGTCTGAAGTTCAATTCAAAAGTCTCACAGTTTTGTATACCTAAATAAAAATAATTCTTCATTGTTCACTGTTTACAAAAATCTCCACAATGAGCCATGGTGTGCGTGCTGACGTCACTGGCGTGCGGTCACGGAGCCAGGCGTTGCCATAAGATAGTCAGTCGCGCAATGCCACGTGTGACAGGTTGACATCACGGCCTTGACGTTTGGCTGACTTCTGTGTTTTGGTCATGTGATGGTGATGAATTGAATTTACTTGCAAATATATCTTTGCTGTGCAAAGAAGAGTTTTGGAGGAGGTCGGCAAAGGCAGCGCCTTTAGACGAGTTTTACGGCCTTGTGAACTTTGCTTAAAATGAGCCCGAGCTCATGCTGGACTGCGGCTACACGGCTACAACTGTACTGAGAACTCTGCCGTAGATCTTACAGAATGGGGATGGTTTGAGTGGTTTGAATGAATGGGTGAGTAGACTGAGGAACGAGGCGTGCATGAAAGTTTGAGGTTAGAGTGAGCTGACCTAATGACCGATGTGCGACAGCGCAGGTTGTCACAAAGTTATACACACGTTTCATTTAAATGGAGATAAAGTATTTATCTGAGGTTCCCCTCCGTCCTATAAATACCTCCCGGTTCCTCTCCTCAGCCTCTCCTTGTTCCTGTTTATGTGCCCCTCCCTCCCACCCTTCTTTCCTTTTTTTCATCCCTTCTATCTTTCAGGTCAGTGGGGATGAAAGCCCGAGAGCTCATCATCGTCTCCTACGAAGCCCAAAACGACATCACATATTATTCGCCGCCGTCATCTCGTTTATTTAATAACGTTCTTTCCCTTGATTTGAGTTTGTGGTCCTTGTGAGTGAAAGCTCATTCAAATATGAATGAGGTATTGAAGTCAGAAAAAAAAAAAACTTCTTTGACATTGGCCATGTGCGACAGGGAGATACCATTTGACGTTGAACCCCATGCTCTAGCTCACAGTAAACATATACAACGACATGGATATGTGCACAATGGTGCAGCGGTTAGCATCGTGCCTCATAGCAAGAAGGTCCCGGGTTCTATTCCCACCTGGTCGGGGTCTTTCTGTGTGGAGTTTGCATGTTCTCCCCGTTTCTGCGTAGGTCTCCTCTGGTTTCCCCTACCACTAAAAACATGCACAATAGGCTCCCCTCTGGGGCCAGGACTCCCCTGAAAAAGCAATTCTTAATCTTACTGGGACTTAAATAAAGGTAAAAATATATTTTGTATATATATTGTCCAGTGAAGTGTGCATGGGCGCAGATCACCAAAGCGTGCATGTGATAGTGCAGTGCGTCAAGGCTCTTGAATAAAGGTTAATTTAACAAAGGTGGATAATGTTTTAAACAAGTGCTTAATGCAATGATCACCGTCTAAATGTACCTCAGGGATGTGTGACAGAAATCAAATGTCAAGTGTCTCTTACTTAACACATCTCACCATCTTAGCCTTCATATGCTACGGCAAATTAAGCACGGATCCTTGGAAACTTAACTTGCCTCAAAAATCCTCCACATGTTATTACACTTGAAGACGTTTTTGCATAATGAATTCCACTCATGAAAAACAAAACATTCATCTTGACAGGACCATCTTATTGTGAGCCCCCATTTCAAATCCGGCAGATATTTGTCAGTCAAAGTCAAAGCCTGTGGTAAAGATATGATTACGGATGACTTTTAAATTTTGGATGAGTGGAAGTTTAGTGATCCGGCGAATGGAGCGTCATGTATAAAAGTGTCCCGTGTGATCAGCGCTGCGACAGGTGATGAGGGGTGATGGATGGGCCAGTGCCGCAAGGGCCCTGTGCAGGGGAGCGGGGATGAGAGCGCGCCTGTTCAGCTCGCAATGACAGAACGCGGGGGTATGTGACAGCTAATACTGCTGTGTGTCATTAACAGTGACATTCAGTGCTCCGGCAGCAGACACTACCATGCAAATATGCCCTGATGGATGGAGAAAGTAATGGCAAGTGTAGTTTATTAAGTCCAAGTGTCGTGTCCTGCACAAAAGAGTTTCAGAAGAGTTTGGATGGGATGGAGAGACTGTGCATTTCAGTACTTGGTAAAATATTAGAATTAAAGTCATATACAGTGCGTACATTTGCTACTACACACACCATCCATTCATAAGCTTATAAACATGATGTATGTATACATTATGTGCACAATTACACTCTCCCATCATGAATACAAGATCTTAGTGAAAAATTAATACAGCGCTGGATCTTTTGTCATTGCAGAAACGTATTGAAATGATGCCTCAGCCAACGCGTTCTGTAATCAAAGCCAAGTGCAGTGCAGTACTCTGTTCTTTATACATCTCACCACTGATAAGGGCGTTCATTAGCAAATCTGTATGTTGGACTCTTTTTCAATCCTTTGAATATAAAGATAAATGCCTGTGTGTTTTCGTTCGCAGGTGATCAAGCAGGAGGGCCTGTCCAAGGAGAAAAGCGAGTGCACTTTGTTCGACCTGCTCAAGTACAACGACATGAATGACGACGAACATCTACCAGAGAAGAGTTCTACACCGCCTTCGGTGAGTTATGCTCCGTCCGAAACCAGTAAATTGGTAAGAGGTCTTACGCCAAACCGGATGTGCGTCAGCGTCTGCCATGACAAGAACGTCCGAATTGGGTTGTCGGTTAGGAAGGAGTTAGGGGAAGTGGCCTGTATGCTAACTATCATAGACACTTTAGCATAGGGACCTCTGATGCTAACTCACTGGCGATTAGGAGCTATGTGCCATCCATACTGTAAGCCATGCGCCAATCTCCCCACCCCCCTCGCTCCCACCCTCGAGTGATTCATGTGCAACCACTGTTGATTGACAGGTGCACATTTAATAATAATAATAAAAATAAAAATAAGATTCTGCACAAGCCAAACTTTATAAAAGTGATAAAATACATGTTGTCGTCACCACAGCTCAGTCACATGGTTTTAAAGAGCCTCCTCAGTAAATGGCCTAAATGAAGGCAGTTTGTGCTTTTGTTTTTATTTAGTAGAAACTTAAGCCGCATGGCTAATTTGCATACTGTAGCGTTATGAAACCGCTGTTGCGATAAAATAAAGGGAAATGTGAAGGATCATTTGGATGTTTCTTTTTTTCACCTTAAATGTCTTTATTTGGACACTATGTTGTTGTTGGACAATATACAGTAGGTGGCGGTATGAGCTTTTGTTTGGCCTGCACTGAACGTTAAAGAAGAATAAAAACAGCTGTTGGTGATGTCACACAGAGAGTGAGCGGGTCGTTGTGCAGAGGGTCGGCGGTTCGATCCGCACATGCACACACTGTCGTGTGTCCTTGGTCAAGACACTTCACCCACCTCGCCTCCAGTGTCTGTGTACACTGGTGTATGAATGAGCGTGTGAATGGGTGACTGGTTCCTTGATGTAAAGTGCTTTGAGTGCCTAAAGCAGGTAGAAAGGCGTATATAAAATGTAACCATTTACCATTCACTCCCCTTCCCCTGGGTAAGGACGGTTGAATTGGGAAAATGCTGCTGAAGCTCTAGTTCACTAACTGCATAGAGATCTAACAGTGGACCCCATGAAAGGTTAAGGATTAGTTGCTAGTGTTAGTACTTAGAGGCTATAATTTAATGGTTTCGGATGCAGCCTTAGAGACTTTTACTACTGTAATGTTTTGCTTTACTATTGAACCATACATTATGAGTGAATAATGTTTGCATTTCGCTTTGATTAGTACATTGAAAGAGTAGCTTGTTGGATGATATGCCGCTTTGTAGGAAGAAATTGATGGCTTTGTAATGGGAGGAATTACAAGACGAGCCAGGTACAGATTCATAGCAAGCCATACCACCTTGTGAATGCTTGATCCCATGATCAAGCATTTCTGTAGCTAAACAGTGGCAGGCCCGGTTATACTGGATGGGAGACCGTGTGGGAAGTACTGGCAGCTTGTCTTTCTTTTTGAATGGTTGGAGGGATCCTCGCTTTCGTCTCAGACCTCCTAGTTACAAAGACATTGAAAAGAACTGGTTACAGATTTCATCCATGCTTTAGTATTGCATTTGTGTTGGTGTTTTCCTGCTTTAGAAACATGGTTTACACGCAGTTTAAAAATCATTCCACCAAATTTAGCTCTGTTGTAAAAGTTCACTACTACTGTACGTGCATCCAAACTTAAAAAATACCCTCCCCAGTCAACAAGTCTATAAAATGATAGGAAGGCAGTGAGTGGGTCCTTGCGGCTCCACGGGCTCTGTTCCTGACCACAAATCACGGCGGCGGTGCAGTCTGCCACTGCGTGCCGTCAGGAGGGTCCGGGGGTCAGATCGATATCTCCACAGCCCAGGAACAACAAACAGAGATACTGCCCTACAGCAGCGAGTGGCACCGCTCTCTTTATCACTCGGAACGGACACTCGAGTACCGCCGCTTACACTTCTCCTGCATGCAGTAAAGCACAAGTTGAGTTTTATAGAGCAGTGGAGGGGGGGGGAATAAATAAACATTGCAATAACACTTTGGTAACACTTTAGATTACAGTGCACGAGTGCCATGTGTTGGAACAGGGAACAAGAATTCGTAATTACACATGTACGTACAGGTGATATATAAAAGTGGCCGGGCGACGGTGGCATAGAGAGTAGAGCGGGTCGTCTTGTGATTGGAGGATCGGCGGTTCGAATCCCGCAGGTGCACACTGTCGTTGTGTCCTTGGGCAAGACACTTTACCCTCCTTGCCTCCAGTGTCTGCGTACACTGGTGTATGAAGGAGGTGTGAATGGGTGACTGGTTCCTTGATGTAAAGCGCTTTGAGTGCCTAAAGCAGGTAGAAAGGCGCCATATAAAAGTGCAAGGTTTAATAAAGTGTAACAAGGAGTACAAAGGGAACTACATTAGTTGCAGGTGCTTTTGCCGGCCTATAGATGTGTCAGCTTTATAAAGTTTCATAAATTGAGAAAAATGATGACTGCATAACTAACACGCAAATACACCGTAACTAATGTGTACTCTAAAGTGTGATGCTATGGTCTTTGCCTACAAGAAACAAGACGGAACAGAGGAAAATTATGAGTAACGAGGTGGACCAAGGGATAATAACTGCATAACTAATGAGCAAATTCACCTTACGCCTCATTTACATTGAGCATGTTATGTCCGCGGTCCACGCATTATAGTTTACACAGTATCCGTACGTCTTTAATCCGTCATGTAGTAACGTACTGTAGGCTTTTAATCGCATGTAAGTCAGTAATGCCAGTTTATTTTCTGAGTTAAAAATGCAATACAGGAGTTTATATCCATTCCCTAGAGTTTAAGTTTTTAGGAAATGCTCAGTGTTTATGCGTTAACCATGCACCACAAGAACAGCACATGTTTGGTCTGTGTCCTCTCCTCCGATCATCACCATCCTCATATCCAATGTCTGAAGCTGTGCGCTGTCGGTCCCCGGAGTTTCAGATCCGCAGTGAGTCCGTGTGAGAGAAAAAAGAAAGCCGGTCCGTGCGATGTGTCTCAAGACAGTGACGGGATAGAGACCCTACTTTAGCTCGCTCGTTTCGGCTGAATAATGTGCAGAAGAGACGTGCAGGGAACTTACAGGAAAGTTTGGAGTGTGTTTATTGTCCCAACGAAACACGGAAAAGCAGTTCCGCCTTGACATTAAAGGGATACTTCGGGATTTTTGACATAGGGCCTCATTTCCTAGTTATCCAGAGTGTTGTTGATGTCTGGAGATATTTTTTTCTTAAATTCATGCAGTTCTTATATTTGAAGAGTCTAGTTGCGCTAGCCTAGAGCAAGGCTAAAGCAGTTCTATGGTAAACGCTAGCCCGCATTAAAAAACAGTCTGACTCACTCCACAGTGCACCTGAGGTAAATCATATATAACACCAGACTAACCATATAAATGTCTGTGTTAATAGAATATTTTTTTAAATAAAACTGACCTTGTATCACATGAATTACCGCATTTTGAGGGACTATTTTCTCGCAGATCACTCCGCCGCTGCCTTAGCTTACAGCCACGAAGCTGATGCTGCTCAAATGTAAGTTATTTTAAACGCAAAATGGTTCAAATTAACCTATCGACACAGACATTTATATGGTTAGTCTGGCGTTATAATGATTTAACTCAGGTGCACTGTGGAGTGCGCCAGACTGTTTTTTAATGCAGGCTAGCGTTTACCATAGAAATGCTTTAGCCTTGCTCTAGGCTAGCGCAACTAGACTCTTCAAATATAAGAACTGCATGAATTTAAGAAAAAATTATCTCCAGACATCAACAACACTCTGGATAACTAGGAAATGAGGCCCTATGTCAAAAATCCCGAAGTATCCCTTTAATGTTAAAACTGCAGGCCAATTATCCTGTGTTTTTCCCTTTTGCTGGGCACATGGCTCATTATGCAGGATAAACAAGCTACTGCAGTGTAGAGAAAAGCCGTTGTTAACTAAAAAACAAACACTTTATTACACTTTGTACACCTTTATTAAATCTTGCACTTTGATTTGTAATTACCTGTACTTACAAGTGTAATTACATTCTTGTTACCTCTACACATGGAACTTGTGGGCAAAAAAAAAATCTCTCCGAAAATAAGACTGATATCTCTTCGGAAGCACACATGTCATGACTTTTTTTTTAAGGTATGGCCATGGACAAAAGTAACAGAGAGGAAGCTTGGAAAAAGTCCAACAAAAGGTGTATAGAAAGAATCTCAGCATTTTTGTCAAGATGGCCTCTACAGTTCGTTGTCTACAAAAATGGTTTTGCAGGTGTTCAAAAAGTAATTCCGTTTAAGCTGCGCAGACAAAGCCACAATGGATCTTCTGCCAAACTGCGGGCTTTTAGGATCATTGGCAGAAGAATGCGCGGCTGCACGAGCTTATTTGATGCTTTATGCGTACTATACCTGCCATTCCTTTTGTAATGTGTGTAACTTTGATAAGAGAGAGTGGACTCCTATTCTTTTCCCGTTATGTTTGAACAAGCCAGAAGTCTGATATGGATGTTAAGCTAATAATGGCAATGATATCTTGACTCTGTCTTGGTCCAGAAGCTTCAAAGCGGTGGCTCAGCGTTCGCCCACATGCTTGAAGGTTGCCTGTTCAAATCCAGCCCTGGCCATGTGCAAACTGGCGTTATATCTTTGCGCAACTTGTCTGTTTTTCAAAGTGAGGTCAAAACAGGTCAATGAGTGCTTGCCATTTTATTCTTGATCATGTTTAAAGTCATTCAGCCATAGGACACTTTGTAGTATTTGTCAGCATCAAGTCATATTTTAAGATTCGTCATAGAGATGAGTTAGGGGGTTTTCTCACAGGCTCTGGTTAGGTCGACCTAAAGAGGCGGTTTGAATCCAACGGCAGCACTTTGGGCCAAACTAAACAACCGGCTTAAACAGGTGTTTCACGAGCCAGAACCAGTATTGCGTTCATTCCTCTTTTTTAATGAATGCGCGCTGCATGACAGGACTTTATGTCATCAAGGTATGTCTCTCCTCTGTCTCTCTCTGCTGCTGCACAGTGAAGCTTTCTTCTCCATGTGCCGATTAAAGTGCATTTTTCCTCCGTCTCGCACGTCAGCCTGACTGTATTTTGCCACAAGAGAGACAAATGACCACGGCGTGACATCAGGAAAGTGTGTTTGTGCGTGTCGCCGCATTGACGGGGCTCTGACTGCTCGATGCCCGTTGTCATGGGAATAACTTAAACGAAGAGCTAATAGATACTTTTATTTCTACTTATTTATTGGTTTATTTGGTCGGGACATCACATGTTAATGAACATACATGGGTCTCATGCATGTAAACATGCCTCCCCGGATTGTAGCCTTGGGCTAATTTCCATCCGTCGTCCGCTGTACCGTCGCGCTAACCGCTGTACTACTGTGCCGCACAGACGGGACATACAAGGGGGCGTGGCCTCACTGAGGGGGGAGGAAGTTTAGAAAGTTTTTAGCCATTTATCAAACTGTCCACTTTCAGAGACTTTTCAGAATGGTTTAGTCCCATACAGATGGCATTGCATCATACAAGGGGTGTGACCTATAGCCGAGGGGGTAGAATTCATGAGAGTCGCAATTTTTTGCAATTTTTATGGCATATTTATCACACACAAATAAAGTCAAGTCTAAATCGGGTCCATATGGATGTTTTTCACAGCAGATTGTTCTGTTGAAGCGAAAAGATGGCAGTCGTAGCTAGCGTTAGCATGTAGCATGATGCTAACATGAAACATGTTAACTTTCTCTAACTTTCTTTTATTAATGTATTTATAGGTTGTTGAACTACTTTGCCCCTCTCCATCTCTTTGCATCTTTATCGGGTAGAAAACTATATTCATAATTCAGCATTTGTTTTTGTATTAGTTTTTAAATAATTATAGCAAGTTAATTTTTCCTCTTCTTTTCCCCTTGTATTGCTTCAAACATGACCATATATGAGCGATTCCAGAGATGCTGTCTGTATCTATAGTTGTTACGTGGCCGATGGACTGAGCTAACTTTGAAGTAAATACAGTTGTGACTGGAGCGGTTTCAGGTTAGCTCCAGTATGAGTGAAAACACCCTTAGAGAGGGTTTTAATGAGCCCTCTGTTTTGGGTATCACTGGCTCAGTCCTCAAAGACGAATCAGAAAAAAGACAAACCTGGATGAGGACTTCTTATATAGTCAGTAATCTTACTATTGAACATTTCAGTAATTTACCACAAATTCCCAGTTTCCATGTTTGTTCACCAAAAGATACGCCAACTACTGTGATATCCTCCGCCAGCCTGCGTGACACTTGCATGCCATAAGTTAGTGGCATTCTGATCGACGGCACTTATCTGTTTACCCAGAATGCGCCGGGGCCATCAGTCAGACAATATCCCGGCGCTGACAAGGGGCCGGCTCTTTCCTCCACGGCATGGCACCCATCATTCATATCAGTAACATCATCTAATTAAAAGACATCGCTCCTGCCAGACACGCGCCTCTCTCCTCTCTGCCTCGGAGCAAATTGATTCGGGGGTCTATGCATATGAGAGAATGAATAATGTATGGGGACCGCCGGTCTTATCTCCTGTCCTGACAAACAATGTGCGCACGCTTTGAATATTCCAGGCAGGTGAGCAGAAGCCGGGGTCCTGATTAGCAGCGGCGCACAGGTGGTATGGTGTTCTGCATTTACCGCCGGTCCTTTCTAAGCCGCTCCATCAACATTTGGACGCTTGGGGTCGATGCAGTTGGCTTAAGATGTTTACTTTGTTTACAGGGGAGTTGGAAGTGCATATGACAGGGTTTTAAATCTTTCTCATCGTCGCTGATGGGCTGTGTTGGGAGGAGAACTTTAAGGCACTTTTTTTTTAAAGTGTATTGTATCATAATCCGTTACTTGCCTAATCCAAGTATTGTGTTTTTAAATACCTAAAGTATTATCTTATCTTGTGTTGAATGATATACAGTAGTAACATTAACACGTTTATTGCACAACTCGCACTGATAATGTAGTTTGAAATGGCAAGGCATGTTTATTTATACCAGGGGTCTGCAACCTGCGGCTATGGAGCTGCATGCGACCAACATTTAAAAAAAAACTGTTGTGAGCTACTTCAAGGGCATATTGTAAACCCACGACCTGTCCTCTCCCTTGGCTCAGCACCGCTGTCATTCCTCTCAGTCACACGTGCTGGGCCGACGACATCAGCCCAGTCCATGTTTTCTGCGTATTATGCCGCTCTCATTCATCTGCCCGCTTTTATTAAATGAGCCAATGCATTTACGCAACTATAGTCTCTTTATGAGTAAATGGGGAATATACATCAGTCATAAATGTATTGGGACTGGATGCATTTCTCAAAAGACGCTCGAATTGATGTCAGGAGGAGAAGCAGTGCAAACTTCAGTCCAACCTTCCTGCGACCTCGTGCATCGCTGAAAGCGAATCATCGGCGCTCTCGCATAATGCAAAACATAAAGTCACAAACGCAATGTCAAACACGTCTTCAAAGGTTCTGGCAAAGGAGTTTGCCGCTTGTAGCGCGATTTATGTCCCCACAGCGCGGAGGGTGGAAAGTGACATGTAACGAGTGTGGTGAAGCAGGGGCTTCCAAGTCAGGGTTTGGGGCCACAAAACCTGCTGTCCCATTTACAGTGTTAGAATATTACATAATATTATAATAGTTTGTAGATTGCAGTATTAATGCAAGCCGGCAAAATATTACATTTAAAATGCAACAGAATGCTGGAAGTATTTATTGCATAAAAATAACAAAGCATAATTAATAATTTCAATACATATTGTGAATTTACTTGAATTTCTAAACAGATCAACAATAATATCAATCTGTTTGTTCGGTCGTTTGAACGTTGAAACTATTGTGGCTCTTTGAGACTTTCATTTGGTTTGAAATGGTCAAAATGGCTCTTCGGATGTTAAAGGTTGCAGACCCCTGATTTATACTGTGCATTTCGTACATAAGGCAACTCAATGCGCCTAACTTTAACGGTCCTCTCATGTCCATTCTTTCCTCTCCTTCTTGTCTTCTTCCCTTGTGCGAGTGGCTGGGCGTTTCACAGCATCAGCTGGAGATTACGGATATAAATATAAAAAGAAAAATGTACTGTTTTCAAATATGTAAAAATTCTAATTTTGCCCTTTTTTGGGTTTAAAGCTCAATAAATTAAGCAGGAATTAGATATGAAAAAGTTCCTCTGAAAAAAATAAAATAATATAAAACTTTAATATATCAAGTCCAAAAACTGGAAACTTTGGAGTCTGTAGGAGCGACTAAAGTAGAGATGTTATTGCATAAAGAAAACAAATTTTGAGAAAACAGGTCTTAAGGTTTTGTCTGCACATGTGCGTGTATATGTCAGTGTATGCTCCCAGTCGTACACGGGCCTCAACAACCATTACTCAAGATGCACATGTATATTTCTCCCTTTACCCGCAGTTACGACCCCCACTTTCTCACCTGAAAGGCTATGACCATATTTGTATTACAGCATCATCTCGTCCCCTTTGGTGCTACAGATGGACACCAAATATGTCGTTATTTGTCAATGAATATGTATGGGAAAACGGCCAGATTTCCTGGAAGTATCTGGCTCTCCAGTGTACAAAACGTCATAGAATAAGCATAGTAAAGGGTACGTTTTTTTCTTCTTTTTTTTAACCCCGACATTAAAACTAAGATGTTATGGGAGAAATCTAGCTTAAAATCTCAACATTGACCACCGCGGGGAAAATCAATGTTTTCCCCTGCTTGACTAAACAAATTATGAGCTCTTATTATGTATAAATGCTGCCAACACTGTAGATAGTCCTTTACAAAAATGAATCGTAAAAGCCATAGCAAAAACTGTCACTTTGAGCGTACCTCGCCACTTCCACCATCCCACAAGGACTTCCCAAGGCCATTTTCTTTAAGCCCTTCCACATACTAACTCCCCTGTACTTCGCCATTTACTTTATCTGCTTAAAAAAACTCCCTTCAAAGTCTGAGGAGATGAAAGTCGATTATGAATTCACTTCTCTCCCTCCTGTTGAACGTGCGGAGCCAGTCAAATGTCAGCGGCTCTCCAGTCTGGTATATTGAGCAGCGCGGAAATGTCAGGCGATGTGGAAGAAAAACAACTCCCATAGAGAGAGACCACAACACAAAACACGCATGTAGATATAATGCAGACAAGAGCGCACTTCTGTTATGTCGGCTAATGAGGTTGGGAAATGTTATAGCGCGGCTCCCAAATCGAAAAGCGTGACCTTGTTCTTTTTGGCAGAGGCTCCGCTGTGAAATGATTTCTCTGTTTACGCCGCGGCATCAAAGATTCAAGATCAACAACGGTAGTCAACAATCTGGAGAGAGCAAACCTGGATGCGAATCAAAGCACAAAAGAGGCAAATTCCCCGCAAAAAAAAGTCATGCACCTTTGAAGTGAGAAGGACTTTGGGCTTTTTAAAGAGGATGAAATGAACTTCACACAAAAAAATCTGCTTTTGCGTTGGAGTAATTGGCATATTACAAATCAACACATGAGTCTCTGCCATTTGCTTATAAAATTAGGGCTGTTTCGTTTTCTTGTACAATCCCAAATGACTGTTTTCCAGTTATCCAGTCAGAGGGTTCAATGACACTGAATCATTTTCAACTAAATGAAGCCGCAAACCTGGTAAAAATCAGACAAAATATGTAGTAGTAGTAGTAGTTTATTCGGTCATTTCATTCCTTTAAACAATAAACAAACATTTCATTATTTGTGTACAACACGACCGAAAGGGTTTAGGCTGAAGTTAAAACGTATTATGCCTAACCTACATTACATACTTCCACGAGAAAACAAACACAAACATTTATAGTAAACAATATCAAGTGTCAAACAGAAGAGAAATAAGCATGTATTTAGAATTGATTTCAACATAAATTTCAAATATTCCAACATATATGTAGGGGAGACTGGGTATGGTTGTAACACCTTTTGCTTCCGCACCTGTAACTCACTGAATTTTTGAACTAGAGTTCTCAAACTTTTATACAAAGTCCCCACATTTGTTAACTACAAATGGCACCAATTCAAACCTCTGCAAGAAAATCAAAGACTCGTGAGTTGATGTCAAATACATGGTGGTCCTTTGTTACAACCTACCCCACTACCGGGTTAGGTTGTAACACATGCTGGGGTAGGTTGTAACAGTTAGACAAAAGAAGCAAAAACAGAGGCCATGACATGTGATATGCTTCAAATAGATGTTTATTTAAATAAAAGAACAATCCAGAACAATGTCTCCCTCTCTCTCTAACCTGTCATATGCTTAACCTCATGTGGAGTCAGTCTATAATACAGGTCTGCTGTCTGAGTGAAATATCAGCCAACACTTCCTCCTGCACCTCAGAGAAAACTCTGTTGATTCTTCAGTGTGACCTACACTGGGATGATCACTAGAACCTGGTCTCTCAGCTTCTGCAGTGTTTTGCAGTATCTGCTCAGTTTTACATGGCAGATCCCATCTGCCTTTGCAACTGATCTGACTTGCCCTTCTTTCTGACCTCATCAGATGCTTTTTTTTAAAAACATTAGCTGGTACAAATCTGTCAGTCTTTCTTTTCCACTGTTTAGGCATTCTGTAAAAGTATTAAAATCAAGTGTTACAACCGTCCCCACCCCTGTCAGCCATTGTTTTGAAATTAGCAGGGAAAATGTGCATCACACTTTGCCTGAGAAACTTCAATTTAATCTAATGTAAGTCATATGGTTTTATGTGCAATAGTATAAGCACTAAACAAAATATAGTCTTGGTCAAAAAATTTACTTTCTTACCTCAAAATCAAATTTTTCTCAATAGAATCTGCATGAACCAGTTTACAACCTTGACAATCACCATGTGGGATCAGGGAGGAAGTGGGTAAACACTGATATGTCCATTTGACTCCTATCTTACCCCTGAATGGTGGAATTGGTGGCGTTACAACTCTCCCCATGTTACAACCATACCCAGTCTCCCCTATATATACATTTATTTTATGTTAATTTATTTTAAACTACAGTAAATCATGTCATCATTTAAATTCATTCATCGTGGATCTATTAAAGTCTTTTCACTAGTTTCTTACTTTATTCATCCTAAGCTTATATATTTTTGAATGATAGTAGATTTATACAACTTTTTGAAAGCTTTGACTGTTTCAGACTGTTTTAACTGAAATCGTTCCACAGATCAACACCTCTTACAGAAATACATCGACTTTTTTAATTCTTTTTAGCTTTTGCTTTTTGCTTGTCCGTAACAATCAGTCAATCAGAGAGCAAAGTTTACCCGCTCTGTTATCAGACAGTGCATTTTGTGTACTGGAGAGGCTCAATCCAGTGGAGCACAACTAAAGAACACACAAGTTATGATAATATTTGAGAAAGAGCAATCTTGAGTTAAAGTTCATGTATTTTATATTAGGCGAATTCAATTTTTGCTCCATTGGCAACCTTTTTTCAAGACCACATCTTTTCAAAATCAGCATAAACTGCCTCAAGCAATTTTTTAAGCAATTTTCCCAAGATAATGGCATTTTTCTATTGTTTTGCTGTTGTTGTTTTTTTAACCCCAGGATGCCGGGATTGCTCATATGAATGCAGTGTTGTTTTTGACAACAATAACGATGACAAAATGATTTTGTTGATGCCACATTTTTCAGGATGATAACGTTAACGGTAACAAGGCAAAAAAAAGGTCTTTGGTGACTAAAAGACGCTGCTTCCCCCCGTCTCCCCCGCGCTAGAGTCAGCAACTGATGGCGACGTCACAGGGACTTTATCTTTTCTCAGGACAATGTTTCTTCCCAATTAAATACAGTTGCCCTATGAAAGCATGTTGATGAACGAATGTGCAGCCAAACTAGAAGGTGATGATCAAAGGATGAGGGGAGAGGTGGGAAAAAGCTTTGTTCACAATGATGACACCAATCTGTCTGTCAGTGACCCGTATCAACGTTCATCCCAATTTCCAATACTTGTTTTCAGTACTTATTAACCTTAAAGGGATATTTCGGGATTTTTGACATAGGGCCTCATTTCCTAGTTATCCAGAGTGTTGTTGATGTCTGGAGATATTTTTTTCTTAAATTCATGCAGTTCTTATATTTGAAGAGTCTAGTTGCGCTAGGCTATAGGGCTAGGCTAAAGCATTTCTATGGTAAAGTCTACCCTGCATTAAAAAACAGTCTGACCCACTCCACAGTGCACCTGAGGTAAATCACTTATAACGCCAGACTAACCATATAAATGTCTGTGTCGATAGCATAATATTAACCATTTTGCGTTTAAAATAACTTATATTTGAGCAGCATCAGCTTCGTGGCTGTAAGCTAAGGCAGCGGCGGAGTGATCTGCGAGAAAATAGTCCCCAGGGTTGCCGCGGACTTGGGCGGTTTTTTAAGCCATTCCGCGGGTGAAAAAAACTGTCCGCGGTTTTTTGCCTTGCTGTTATCAATGTAAAATTGGCTATTTCTATCTTATTTTTTGATCAAAATCACAATTTCAAATGACAAAATCTCAAATCTAAGGCTCTGTGAGCTGCTTTTTCAATAAGAGAGGGAGAAAGGGGCGGTTTCTCATCATCGCGGGAGCACATGGGCTTTGTTTACTGGTAAACAATATTGGAAATTCCAGCCGCGCTGTATGTCCGCGGGTTTTCCGCGGTTTTTCAGATATTTTTGGGCGGGTTTGGCTCTCCAGACCTGGCAACCCTGATAGTCCCTCAAAATGTGGTAATTCATGTGATACAAGGTCAGTTATATTTCAAAAATGATTCTATTAACACAGACATTTATAACGTTAGTCTGGCGTTATAAGTGATTTACCTCAGGTGCACTGTGGAGTGGGTCAGACTGTTTTTTAATGCAGGCTAGACTTTACCATAGAAATGCTTTAGCCTTGCTCTAGCCTAGCGCAACTAGACTCTTCAAATATAAGAACTGCATGAATTTAAGAAAAAAATATCTCCAGACATCAACAACACTCTGGATAACTAGGAAATGAGGCCCTATGTCAAAAATCCCGAAGTATCCCTTTAAACAATTTGTTGAAATATTACTTTTTTGTAATGAAACTGATTAAAACAGAACTAAAACAGAACAGTAGTAGTAGTAGTCATTTTAGTAGTAATTACTTGATGTACTTTAACTAAAAAACAATAAATATATATATATTTAAAGCTGCTGATGTCTTTTTGAATTATTTTTGTCAGTAGGTGGGGTAGTGAACTCTGCTCCACCACCACCCCCCTTCCCTCACCTGGCTTTCCCCCGTCACCCATGCCCCTCACTCCCCTCCACACTCTGATTGCATTCAATTGCATTTTTTTTTTTGGCATTTAGAACTAAGTTTACAGTGCAGCACTTTTTTCCCCGCAACCCTTGAACGCCTCACACACACACAGCCTCTCGGTGCTGCTGTAATCTTGAGGAGGAAAAAGACCTGACGCTCCCTGTAAATACTGGATTATTGAACAAACGGATAATATTTCATGAGGATTTCAGCTGCATCAGAGCAGGTCGGTCAGATGTTTATCAGTTCACGATCGTTTTCTAAACTTCTATCATAATGCTGAACTGTTAGCTGCTAACTGTTGCTGCGTCTGCTGCTTCAAACATTTGCAATCTCTCAACATGTTTGTGTTTACATGGCGCGGGGGCATGTGGGGGTGAGTTGGGGGGTGAGCAGCGAGGAGAGGGAGGTCTCCTTCTGCGGCACAAAGTTCGCTGCTGTTTGCGAGTGTAGCCTATCTAGCGACGCAATATGGGAATGTAATGATGCCAGACCGGCAAAACAGGGTATCTTAGAGTAGCTTTAATATATAATTACAGTCAGCAGTTATTTAAATATAGGAAAAAAAACAAATCGTGAATCAAGTTTTTTTTAATAAGAAATAGAAGGTTTTTTTGTAAAGCGCAAAACAGGTGTAGGCCATTATTATTTTTACGATTCATTGTATTGACTGAAACTGTACATTTATAAGAACTGCAGAACTGTGATTAAAGGTTGAGCAATGTAGTTTTCATAATTTTTTATTTATTTTTCTTGTAGTGGAACGAAAACTATTTTGTCGTCTCTCAGTGTCTTGTAAAAGCAGACATCACGTGGAATTATCAAGCATTGTTAAAGGGGGGTTATTATGTAAAATCGACTTTTTCAAGCTTTATATCATGTTATTATGTCATTCCCTCATTAAACACATGCCTGGAGTGTTGCCTTGGCTCACTCACATATTTTTGAGTAATCAGTAAAAACTTAGACGGCAGCCATTTTAGGTGTAGCTATGCCTCAGTCCTCCTAGGAACGCCCCCACCTCCTGGAGACGCCTCTGGACCTTTCGTCACCAGCCAAGCCACCAACCACTGCTCCTCAGCTCAGCAGAGCCCCCTCCCCGCACAGTAGTGTTGTTTAGATGCCACAGCAGTGTGCTGAAGGGGGAAAGCTTCTTAAAGAGACAGAGGCCTATTTCAAGACGTTCAGTACAGCCATTTTGAGAGAGCAATTTTATCCAAGGCAGTTATTTGAATTTACTGCATATACAGACCAACAGAAGGTTACGCCATCATTGTAGTATGCTATAGACTAGTGCTATGTGATTGAAAAAGCATAATACCCCCTCTTTAATAATTGACCACCTTTTATGGTTCTTTAGAAAGACATTAGCACATGAAAAACCTGTTCGCCTATTTCCTCAAGGGTGGACTACCGCCTTCATCAGAGGCGTCAGGGAGCAACGGCTGACAAGAAACACGGCAGGTGATTTCTCTGAAGTTGATACACAGTTGAAACATGTTATAAGCTAACCAGCCTTTCACATTGCTATATAATACAAGTTGTATTATAAAGTTGGCCAAATAATATACATAAATGCCCCACTTAGCTGACCTTTCATAAAACTGTCTGGAAACTGTATTGCTTTACAACCTTCATCACTGCTGCTAATGCCACATCTTGCATAATTTAGAACAAGCAATTCAATATACTAAGTGCTCCAATGGTGCGAGAGCGCTGGTATGGCAGCTGTTCCCGACCTCTTAGGCTTATTACTGAGACGTATTTCACCCTTTATACAACGGCAGTAAAACGCAAAGCTGAAGGCCTTTTGCACCTTCGCACAGCAGAAGGAATGCCAGGGCGCACATAACAACAACAATAATAATAGTCATAAAAGCATGGCATATTACAAATGACTCCAGTGTCAATGTTTATTCAGAAGGCAACACTTGAACCGCGGCCCCCAGAGCCTCTTTGGAAGTGCCACTTGTCAGTTGTTGTAAGCAACCGCGTAACAGATGGGTTTATTTGGCAGGCACTTCTGCAAAAATATGTCAAGATTCGTGTCTGCTGTTTAAACCCTTTGCCACTCGTAACACATCAATGTCAGTCATGGGTTTTTGTGGTCATATTGTTATCATAGGAAGTGACTGTATTATTGACTATTTTATATTATGGAACAAAAGGCCGGTGTTGTATCGTTGGGTAAGACACTTCACCCATCTTAGCTGAATGAATGGTTAGCGCGATGAGTTTGTATTTGAAGTAGTATTAGAAGTGGTGGTATGACGTTCCCTTCATGGGCTACCTGCATAGAAGCTCGCGCCGGTGTGCAGACCATCTATGCGAGAAAAGCGGCGGGAATCTCTGGCAAACAACAGCATGTTGATGTCAACCGCAAAGAAGTTTTCTTCTCAATGGGATACGCTGAGATAGGATCGTAGTACAGTGTTGGTTATAAATAAGTAAACATTATACTTTTAGTGTCAATTAAAGTGCTAGGGTTTTCTCTGACATTATTCAACTATAAATATGTTGACTGCTTTTGAAAGAGTTCCAGTTTTGGAGATGATCTGGCCTTTGTGCCTGACTTTTCTTTTACCAATATACACTATCAAAGGTGATACAGGGAGGTGACAAGGTGGAAACTCCAGCTCACTGGGTTCTGTAAATGAGCTGTATAGATGTAAGTACAACTATGCGGTATACCACTGGCAGAATAAAGGTGATTTTTAGATGATAGCAATTAATAATTAGCCACTGTTTGCATAACTTTAGATGGTGTTAGCATAACATATTTTAGCAGCTTCTTTCCTCTAGTATTTGCCTTGGCACCTCGGAATAATTCTACAAACCCCACCAAAAGGCATTATTTCTCCAGTATTTGTTCTCATCGGGGCTGACAAAACTTTTTAACGCTGTTCTGTTTTTCCTTCGGTAATGGACAGAGAGACGGCCTCTACTCCGACAATGTTCGAAAAATAAAAATTGTTGGTTTACATGTAGTCAATTTCCACCATACAGTATATTCCCATTTACAGAATAAATTCCACGCAAAGGCTATAAAATGTGCAGCAGTACTGTAATTTAACATGGTAGTCAATTATAGTCCTGGCACGCATGTTCATTCGCCTCCACATTTGGCAGCTCTGCCACAGTTACCTGCTAACAGCATCCAAACAGGAATATTTTGTCGATTTTAAATCACTGCTGTTGGCAATTGTAATAGGCCTCTTGTGGCTCCACAACAATTCACGCATTTGCTTTGCGAGTTACAACACTCCAAACCCGGCGCTTCAGTAGATCAGCAGAGTGAGTCTATTACCTGAAAATTAATAATACCTTTGCAAAAAAGCAGCGAGAGTTTTGAGAGCAAATCAGTCGAGCAAAGAGATAAGATGTGATGTTAAGTCACTTAAAAATCATGCAGCGTAAGCACCACTAATACAGATTTGCATTTATTTCTATTTGCACGGGTACACAACAGTGCAAGCATACTGGATAATAAAAAGAGATAACAAAAAAACTCTTCACACCCTTTCACGTTTTGTCCTGTCCAATAAAAGCTTTGGTAGGACTGCTCAAGTAAACACAGTCAATATAATCATGAAAGGCATTATTTAGCATTTAGCTCACAGGCCACTTTGATCTGCTAATGTATCTAAAGTAAATCTCAAAAGGTCTGTATATTTATTAATGATTTCTAAAGTTTGATATCACCTTAATGTGGTTTAATCTGTGGACAACAGCTGGAAACGTCTGGATTGTTCGTTAGTTGAGATTGTTTATGGCTAAATGAAGCTTCAGCCCAAATTCAACCTGGAAGACCTACCTGCAGCCTTCATTATCCAATCATCCAATCACGGCCCCATCTCGAGCCGCACCTTCGAGTCAACCAATCACCGCAGCTGCCCATCCTGCTTCAGCCATTCATCGCCCAGGATCCCCTTCTTAAGCTCCCCGGTCAATCACTCGGCTATTCCCCAGTTGTGCTGCGACCCTTCTCCGCCCCTCCTCCGCCTGGCCTCGCCTCAGCTCAACATGTCAACCAGCCATGTCCTACCACCACCAGTGTCCGAAGATTGTGGCTATCATCCATCATCGCCACGTATTCCCTATCATTAATGCAATCTTCCGCCGGGGTCCGAGCCCCTGGGGGTTCGCAGGGGTCGTGAACTGGTTTCAAAACAATATTTTAAATTTTACGACACTGAATTTAATGTACAATATTAAAATGCAGTCCCCCAACAAACATTCATAAACCAGATTTTTAAATGTTTTGCAAGTGCTGTTAACACTTTACAGTGGGGCTGACTTTAATGAATTCATCAATCACTTTCTTGTTGTTTTTGCAGCGCTTTGGAAATGTGTGGGTTTTTTTTGTGTGTTCCTGATCTGTGCTTGGATTCTGCACAGCAAAACAAGATCACAGTGATTTGGCAGGTTAACACGCTGTTTATGCCCTTCCTGTTGAGGTCCGCCAGATGTATCCAAATGTTAGTGAAGTGTCTTGCCCAGGGACACAAATACAGTCTGCTCTCAGGATTTGAATTGGCAACATCCATCCACTGTGTCTCTATTGCACCATTCAACATTTGTTAAAGATTCATCATTCACTTTCAGGCTGGACCACTTTTCATACAAAGAAAAACATGATTGACTGAATTGTACAAATTGAGTAGACATGCATGTGCAGGAAAACAGAAAAATCTAATTAGTGAGTTTTCGGTCTTTGATCACTAATACATTTCCTCTCAGAGAACAGTCTAGCTGTGTTGATGGTCCCGTCAATATCAGTTTTCCATTTTATTTTCAACAAGAGAAATCAGATTAGCCTTTTAGCAATTTTACCATTGAAAGGCTGTATTGATGATTTTGACAAATACTAAACATTTTGTGTTGCACCTACTGTAACTAGTGCAGGGAGACAAAATGAGGCACATTTCACAAACATCACTTTCTCTGCAGACCTTAGACCATATTTTTACATTACAAGGCTACATATACGTACTGTACCATAAACCATTGTCCATCCATTCATTATTATCCATTCATTATCTGGGGCCGGGTCACAGAGGCAGCCGTCTGAGCAGAGATGCCCAGACTTTCTCAGGTTCTGGAGGGATAAAGATGTTACCAGGCCAGCGCAGAGACACAGTCCGTCCAGCGTGTCCTGGGTTTATATCCGTGATCTTCTCCTTTCAGTCATGATTCAGATCTCATGACCAAAGGTGCGGGTAGGAACGTAGATGAACCGGTAAATTGAGAGCTTTGGCCCCTGACTTAACTCCTCAATTCAGTGAAGTGACTGCAGGCACTGCACCGATCCATCTGTCGATCTCACACTCCGTCTGTCCTTCACTCGTGAACCCCATAGTCGGATTCTCCTCCCCAGCATCCTGGAGTGGACCTTACCGGGTAGGCTGAGGAGTTTGATCCCCTTGTAGCTGGAACACACCCTCTACCACACCCTAGTCCGCCAATCCAGAGGTTGGAAATGTCTCATAAAATCACACAATATCACAGTAAGCTTAATGTTTACCTCCACTGTATCGACTTCTGCTTTCATTGTGTTGCTTTCTCCCATTCAGTCTAAGTCTTCCTCCTGCCCTAACGTGACCGAGTAGACTTTTCATATTCCATTTTTAGAGAGATTAAAATGAGACATCCACATTTTCAGCAGCCTCCTCCTGGGATCACTGTTTCCATTAGCAGATTTCTGCTATTACTCAGCAGCCTGGCAAAATTAACGTATCGTCACGCTTTTACTTGTCAGAACCCCCTGTCGAGCATTCCATTCAACGCAGCCGGCAGTGCTATTAAATGCCTTTGTAATATGGCTCATTTTCATGCCCACTATTCTTACATCTACCAAATGTATTAGAGAGATTTGAAAAGAGGCTTGATTGCTTTTTTATTTCCAAAGAAATCTCAAAAGTATGAGAGCCAATTTCCCCTCGCAACAAAGCATTGGTAAGGATAGGGTTTCTGAGTTCAGAGGAATTAAGGCCATGTTTGTTTAGAAAGGTTGTGTCGCGCTGGGTTTCTACCTGACGTGGCAAAATAGGAACAGTGACAAAGAATTGGCTGTAGACAAAAAGATTACCATACTTTATGATCATCCCTGATGGCATGGGCATATGATGACAATGGGAGGACTCATCGGGCTCATATTGTGAAAGGGTGGTTCAATGTGTGTGAGACATTGTTTTCACGCATGGATTGGCCACCACAGAGTCCAGATCTTAACCCTATTCAGAATCTTTGGGATATGCTGGAGAAGGCTTTGCACAGTGGTCACTCTCTCCCATCATAAATACTTGTGATTTTTATGATTTTATACAAAACATTTGCACAAGTCTGACATAACACTACATGAATATCTGAACTAGTCGTAATTTTTCACAGTCACTTTAAACTTTAAAGCTCCTAATTGCAAATTTAAACATGACCTACTGTCTTTAGTGTTGAGCAGGACATACAGTACCTGTCACAAACACTTTTTTTATGTTTACATTTACATTGTATGATTCTCATTGAAGACTATAGTGTAACATTTTGCGCTTCATAGGAGCTCACTTTGAGATCTTGCCACTCCAGAATTAGCGCATTTAAGTGAGAAGTAGGTGGGATTGAGGAAACAGCCTTTTCCTCCAATCAGACTCCTCGGCCGGGAAGGGGTGAGGGGTTGTAGGGGAGTGGGGGGTGAACATGTGCATTTGTTTTCGTCTCAGTAACGCATTTACGACTAAGCGAGTGCCGATCCGGACTGGCTATAGGCCAGTTTGACCTGTGAGGGTATAATGCTTAAATAAGAACAATGTAAACAAGGAAATTAATGTCACCGGTCCTCCCACCAGAGCAGTTACCTCCTCTTGCGACGCCCTATCGCAAGTGGCGAAGGTGTATAGCGCATTGCTCCGCCACTCGGCAAATCTCAATTTGCTAGAAGCCTGTGCACCTCGTGCACCAGGCACAAGATCTGGCCCATGGAATTACTAGGAAACAATAAAGGGTGAAATAACTCAAAATGTGTTTTATATTTTAAATTCTTCTGAATTGCCACCCTTTATTCTTGGCATTTTCTCAATGAGCTTCATAATGAAATGGTTTTCAACAGTCCTGTGAAGTGTAAACCATTTCTAGAGACTGCATTGTGCTCAAGCTCACTGAGAAAATGTCAAAAGTTTGCAAAGCAGTAATCAGAGCAAAAGGATCTATTTCACCTTTTTTTGTTTGTTTAAAACATAATCCCGTATGTGTAAATGAATGTCTTTAGTGAGAATCTACAATGTAAATAGTCTGGATATAACATAAAAACCGACACATAAAAAAGCGTTTCCAAACTTTTGACTGGTACTGTATATATACAGTACCACTTTGAGATTTGTGTACAAATGTAAAGTGCGTTACAAATAAAATGCATTATTATTATTATTATTATTATAAACTTCTTCACTTTAAATTTAGTATCATGTTTTCCAGAAGTGTAAAATATGGTGGTGGCTTTAGTTATAGTCACTGTCATTTATTCCTAAGGGCATGTCACCCACACTTTGGACTGGAGGGAGAAGCCAACGTGTCACTAGCGAACACATCCTTTCGAAATCCCACATAACCCTCTCACTGAGAGGCAGGAGCACTACCGCTCTGCCACAGTGCACCCAAGTTGTCAAATATATCAGAAAGTTTGGGAAATATCAGCCTGGAGAAACTTTGGAGAGTGCAAAAGTGTTCGCATCAAATCTATGTATCACAGACTGTTTTTTCTTTATCTTTACATGAAATAAGGCAATTTATATCTAAAAATTAGTCATGTTGACAGTTCAAACAAAACGTTCATACTGGGATGAGCCATGTTTTGGCTCAGCGTCGCTTCAACAGTGCACAACAAAAAAGTGACAATTCCTTCTGAAAAGAACCAGGAGATGTTGCCGCCAGAATGTTAGATTTGTTAGATTTTTTCTCTCTCTCAACACAACAGCCTTTACAATTCCCATAGCAGTGTTGATTTGATACAGTGAAACACCAAATGACCTTGAAAATATTAGTTTCAGATGAAACTCTAGATCAGTGGTATGCATTAAAATATGTTAAAGGAATAGGCCACCATTTTTACATACTGAGATATGTTCTTACCTTAGCTTAGACGAGTTCATTTGTACCTGTCTGGTCTCCACGTGTGCCTTCAGTCACGTAAACACAGCACAGACGGCGTTAGCATTTAGCTTCTCTCTTCTCCTCTATAGCTCCAAACGAGGTGAAGATAGAAGCTACCAAACTCTTCCACGTTTTCCCTATTTAAATATGGTTACATGAAGTGTTACACTATAAAGTATAATTACACAAAATTAAACAATGTGGATTTTCTAAGTGGATAAAAAGGGGAACTATATTGTAAGGCGTAATAATACCAGGAGTAATTCGGCATCCGCACAGTAAAGTGAAGATATCACTACGCGTCTGCAGTGGTCAGTATCTATCAAATATTACCCAAGGAACCGTTGGAACCAGCGATAGGATTTAAGGATGAGCAACATAGTTCTAACTGGATGATTTTTGCTCCACAAATTTCCTCAAAACGTCACATTTTGGGGGCTTTCGAACACTTTGCATATGCACTTTGTTAGCCTCGCCAATCAGCTTGTTCTTCCAAATTGTCCAAAATCTCCAAACTTGTCTGTGAGGCTTTTCTGAGAGCGTTTCTGAGAAATAGCTCTTTGAAGTTTTGCGGTGAAAAGACAATTACGTCCAACTTCCTTTTCTTTCTTTCTTTTTTCAAATGAATTCCACTGCTTGGCTAAAGTCGCATTTGTAGAAACTCCCATATTTCCCTGTCAGAAAGAAAGGAATTCAAAAAAGGACTAGATTGGTTCACAGCTTTGATCTGCCACTATAGCGCTTGTTATGTCCTTAGGCGCCCTCTTCCAGTAGACGCTGCACTCTCTCATCGCGAGGGCCCCAACTTGTTGTCATCCTGTTGATTCGTCACAAAGACTCGACATTAAAGCAAAGATTGTTTTCCTTCCACACAAAAAAAAAGCATCAGCTTGCCGTCGGTTGGCTCGCTGTCAATTATGTGAGTCCGCGGAGTCATTTATCAGAAAACAAGAAACTACGCTCTCACAAGAGTTCGACAAATCTACCGAGATCAGAAAAGTTTGCGAGTGATGCTTTTCCTCTCCATTTTTGGATTCTGTAATGGTGGCAGCCGGGAAAACGCTTTCATCTTTCGCTTCAAAATGTCAAAGCGATTGGGGCGCACAATTGTTCACGCTTGGATAGCAGAGAATACTGCCAAACTGTTTTAGTTCAAATGTGTCAGTGTCAGGATATGCGTCTTGATCGGATCTCGCTGACAATAGTTAATGAGTTAAAATTCAAGTGAGTTAATCTGGAAAAAAGTGTTTCTTTGGATGTCTAAGAGAAGTCTCATTTTTTTTCAAGTTTCCAATCGATGGCACAAGGCGAAATAAGTCAAGAGTTTGTCTGTGGAGACCATCCTTTGAACCAAAATGCTTAAATTTGTGCACAGCATTCTACCGACGAATGTTTCATGAACAAGGACTTATTGGACAGCGGAAAAATACAGAGTTTTTGTCAAACCAAGACACTGCTGCTCCCCCAGAACCTACAACAGTGACTTTCTATCCTTAAAGCTGGGTACCTGACTTTTTCTTGTTGTAATATAAATTAGTTTTTTTCCACCACAGAGGTTGTTGTAAATATAACCAAAAACAGACCTTGCTGCATGGTCTTCACTTATTTTGTTTATTGAGCAATAGAAGATAGAAGTAGAACCTAAATCAGTGAAATATATTTTGGGGGTGGCACCCACTTCTTCACTTTTATAGTCTCTATATTTAATGAAACAAAAACTATTGTCTATCCATTAGTTCACATTCACTAAAGAACTTGAGCAATCTTTTGCTGCTTCAATCTTGCAAATGTGGTTTTAAAATTAAATTCCTCCTGGTCTGACTTCTTTAATTTGCCTGTGTCTTGTGTAGCCCATTTAATAAGTTGAGCAAAAGCAGGTGCCTCGTGATTTCACACATTACTTCCATTAGATGCCCCATACAAACATCGACATTACTGTGTCGTTACCTGGCTCACGGTTGGCAATGAGACGAGCCCAACCATGGCAACTGAAGAAAACGATTGTTCGAGATAGCGGAAAACAAAGGCGAGATCTAAGGGATTGTATGTTCAGGGTTGTTGTGGCGTGTTGGAAAGAGCAGCCATTTGGATTGGGTTGGAAGGTTATGGAAAAGAAACCGACAAAAAGAAAAGTTAATGCAGCCGGAGCACGAGGCAAGCCGCGCCGCAATCAAAGCAAGGAAACACTCTTGCTTAACTGCTGGCATCTATTATTTTTATCTTCACTTAAACTGCCTCACCGCCCCTGTGCCAACGGAGGATGTGTACAGGCTTTTTGTATGCGCTGAAATCGTCTGCCATTATTGTAACGTAGTGGAGGTTTATTAGAAAGGACTAGGAAAGGAGCAGCTGGCTGGAAATGTTCGAAAACGCAACAGACCGTGATGGAGGATGGAGTTGGCTAAGCAACCCGAGTGCAATTTGTCTTGATGCCGCGCGCCCTTTGCGGCATCTCGCGGGCTGTTTTCTCCCTGACAAGTGTAGCCTCCAGTGCAAAAGGTGATTTAGCGCCGCGCCGTAGCTCTCACCAACATGCCGGTTTTCGGCGGGGTAAATCAGAAACGCAGTCCAGAGTCCGCACTTAATCACTAATTATAGGCTGGACACTGAAGGTTGATCTATCTCAAGAGCCAGTGTCCCAGCGGACCCCAAATCACAGCGCAAAAGGGAAGCCAAGGACCTTCCGGGGCTGATGGATGGGAGAAGGGAGAGAGAGGGGGAGAGAGAGAGGTACACCAGCAGTCCCTAGATATCAGGGTGTTGGCAGATGCTATAGCAGGGGCAGGCAACGTCAGGCTCATGGGCCAAATCCTGTCCCCCAGCATATTATCCTCTGGCCAACAAGATGATTTTAAGAAATATACACATCAGATATCAAAACTACTGTTAAGATGGGGACACGCAAGGAATTTTAGCCTGACTTACCTTACTGCAGGTTTGAGTAGGAGAGATTCTTGCAAACAATTCAGTCCAAAACCTCGAATCGTAAGTAATACACATGTTTTGATTGTCTCTTACGATTTGAGTAAAGTGACTGTGGCAACAGCTTGTCAGTCAACTAACTCATATGACTCATAAGATGAATATGACCCAACTCACTCCTGTGGCACCTTTGAAACCAGTTGTTCATTTATGCATTTATCTGTGGCCCTCTCACAGCAGATCACGTGAAAGGATTTTTGGCTCTTTTTGGTGAAGATCAATTTGATCTTTTTATTTTTTACCTATACATTTCAAATTTTAAACTAATTTAGCAGCGGTTTTGAATCATGACTTGGTAAAAGAACCATTCTACTGCCTCCTGCTATAATAAAGGTTAGAAATGAAAAAGAACAAAGGATTTTTTTTTTTTTTATCATCGTGGTCTGTTTTGTTGTGGGTTAAAGGGTTGAAGTAGATTTTGGGAGGTGGTGGATCCATTGTTTATTATAGCCACACCAACATTTTCATATTACTTTACTACTTCTTAATCATTTACTTTTGTTAAATTACAATATATATAAAAAAATAATAATAAGGGTGTAGGGCCCCCTAGCCCTTTTGCTGTAGGGCCCGGTCCCTCTGCTGCCTGTGTCAGCTCCACCCCTGTCCCTGCTCTGTCTGTGAGCTGCAGCCTTGCACTAACAAAAGAATGGACACAGGCTCCAGGCGTCACTTTATCCAGGACTCCTGCACTACTGCTTTTGTTGCCTTTATAATGGTGCAATACATCGAAAATACTGTGTGAAAAAGGCAGACATTGCGACGTATCGCTGCTCTGCGCCTCTATCTAATCATAAAAAAATATGAGGCCGATTCGAAAGCGGTGAAAAGTTAGATAATTTGTGGATTAGCTTTCAGTTTGTAGAGCGCTTTATTTTGTGGTAAATGCTGTTATTTCCCTTACACGTGGGCTGCACTTTTTGCCCCTTGCTCTCTCCTCTCTGAGGCGACTAACACAGAGACATGCGGCACTCCATCAACGAAAAACCCAACTCTGCTCTCATCGTTCACTTAAAAGAGCTGGCTCTTTCGCGACAAAGTCATCACTATTGTCTTGTATCTGCCATGTTTATTTCGATCCCGACCTGACGTTAGATCACGTGCGACGCAACTCTTTACTAAAAAACAGGTAATGTGTCGTCTTGCATCATGTCTTTCACTTGGCAGAATCATCTGTCTGAGGTCTGCACTTTCATATAACCATGAGGCCCATCACCAGGCAAATGAAGAATAAAGACATCATTGTAAATCTATTGAGAGATTGCATTCAAGCTTCGCAAGAGGATATTCACCAAATAAGTAGAATAAAATGCAAACAATAATACAATATGAATAGTTAGAAATGCACAAAGGTGAGACATTTGGAGCTTAGTTGAGTCATCTTGTGGTTTCTTATCGTGTTACATTTTGCCTGGGTTATTTCCCTCATGCCTTTTCGTCCCCACCCGCAGTGGAAATTGAACTGAAAGTGTTAGTCTATCTTGTATGTGTCAGCTCGTCATTATGTCTTCTTTAAAGTCTCTACAGCAAAGCCACATGGTGCGTCTTCCAGCCTTCAGTGACAAATGAAACTGATAGCTGTGAGTACATTAAAACACAGGGAGTGCACTTTAATGGTTTTGGTTGAGCATAATGGATTCTTGTCAATGTATACAGCCACCACATCAACACAGTGAGGAGAGCAAGACAAGAAGAGCTATAGTGCTGCATATGGGCTCGGTATAAACGGGCAGTGGCATGGGAGGAAAAACACTGGCCAAGTCCAGGAGGGGCTCGATGCACACATCCATTTTCTGGACAGTGGGGAAGTGCTTTTTGTGGGGACGTTATGTAGTTTAAATGGCATTCTGTTCATACCTATAAATTGCAGTGTATTTGGATTGATAAATGTTGACGATATGTCAGAAGTAGTGATGTAACGATTCATCGAAAATCGATTTAAAATCGATTTAATATGCGTAAAATGTGAATCGATGTAAAAATAAAAGAATCGATTTTAAAGCCACCCTCAGATACTCAATTTTGCGCGACCGAAATAGACCAGAACATAGCTCGTTGTTTCTAACTACGTTAACATTTTCTCAAGACAAGCTCCACACCTCCCCCCGCCTGACCCCCAACACACGCCACACCATGTAAACACATACACGTGGAGGCATCGAAGCAGCAGACGCAGCTAAAGTTAGCGGCTACGAGATTAGCGTTAGCGGCTAACGCAGAGTTTAGCATTTTGACAGAAGTTTACCAAAGATCGTAAACTGACAAACATCTGACCAACCTGCTCTGATTCTGCTGAAATCCTCATCAAATGTCCGCTTGTCAATTAATCCAATACCTACAGGGAGCTGTCATGTCTTTTTCCTCATTATGATTACAAAGGCTGCACGGGAGGCTGATAAATATAATCTCAAAGTGAAAACATGTAAATTTACAAGCACACATGTCAAAATGATTATAGTTCATTTTCATGTCTTGTAATTTTTTGTAATGTAAAGTTCTCTTACTGAGACAGTTGCAGTTTGTTACAAGGACAAAAAGGCAGATGTTAAACAAAAGAAACATTGGTATGAATGAGTCATATTCTTTTCTTAAAAAAAAGGTTACAAAAAATCCGAAAAAATCGAAACCGCAAACATAAAATTGGAAATCGAATCGAATCGGGGCTTGAGTGAATCGTTACATCCCTAGTCAGAAGCCATTCGTGTATCAACAAGCGACAATAGTTGCTGCACAAACGTGACTTTACATCAAGGAACCACTCACCCATTCGTGATCATTCATTCACCAATGTACACAGACACTGCAGGCAAGGTGGGTGAAGTGTCTTGCCTAAGGACACAACGACAACCTACTGGATGACCCACTCCACCATCTGACCTGCTGCCGCGCAGATATAGACGTTTTATGACTTTTCTTTGGCATAGATATGAACAACAACTTTTCGGCGTAGCGTGTGTTTCTATCAATTTTGAGCGTGAAAACAGTGATTCTCTCACGTTGAATTACGAAGCGCCACTACGCATCACGAAAGGACACGCTCCGTTGTGAACTCCACGAACAGAGGGTGAATCGTGACATTCGTGGAAGATTTTTTGACAGCCAAAAACTTTCTCCACGAACATCACCAATGTCACGATCTGATGCGTTCTATTAAAGGGGGGTATTATGTAAAATCGACTTTTTCAAGCTTTATATCATGTTATTATGTCATTCCCTCATTAAACACATGCCTGGAGTGTTGCCTTGGCTCATTCACATATTTTTGAGTAATCAGTAAAAACTTAGACGGCAGCCATTTTAGGTGTAGCTAAAATGGCTACACGACGTCGCTTTTTGATCCTTCGATGTCGGCTCTTCCTATCATTGTGAAGCAGAATTCACCAAGCGTTGGTGAATTCTGCCAACGCTTGGCCCTCCTAGGAACGCCCCCACCTCCTTTCGTCACCAGCCAAGCCACCAACCACTGCTCCTCAGCTCAGCAGAGGCCCCTCCCCGCACAGTAGTGTTGTTTAGATGCCACAGCAGTGTGCTGAAGGGGGCGTGTCGGAAAGCTTCTTAAAGAGACAGAGGCCTATTTCACTTGCACTTTGTGACCATGTCTGTGAAAGGCGCTATATAAATAAAGATCTTCTTCTTCTTCTTTAGGCATGCCCTCAGTCATGTAAACAGAGCACAGACGGCGTTAGCATATAGCCTCTACTCCTCTCCTCTATAGATCCAAACGGTAGTGAAGTTAGAAGCAACCAAGCTCTTCCACTTATTTAAATATGGTTACAAGAGCCTTTACACGATCCAAGTATAGTCACGCAAAATTAAACATTTACATTTTCTAAGCGCATAAAAAGGAGAACTATATTCGTATATTGCAAGGCGAATGATAATGGGAAAACGTGGAAGAGCTTGGTTGCCTCTAACTTCACTTCCATTTGGATCCATGGAGGAGAAGAGGACAGACTAACGCTGCCTGTGCTCTGTTTACATGACTGAGGGCACGCGTAAAGACCAGACAGCTACGCATCACCTCGTCTAAGCTAAGATAAGAACATATCTCAGTATTTAAAAACGGTGGCCTATTCCTTTAAGGAACATTCATGCCAAATTTGGTGCTTAAATAATGAATGATTTAGCCTTGAGCCGCTCGACAAATAGCAATATTTGCCATGGAACAGTAAGTGCAAATTAAAACGCTAACCTGATGCTGTCTAGTTGCATTGCCGAGTTCTCGCACTTGCTGACATGACATCTGTACGTGCAACGCACTCTCCCTAAAATCCAATTTGTAATTCACTGGTACACCATGACACATGGTTGTAAACCACAAATTGGCAAATTAATCAGAATTACTCTACTCATTTGAGTAATGAGTCAGCACTTTACTCCTTTACTTCTGCAATAACCTTGTCATTTCCGTGCAGCTTTTAAACGTCATATATTTTCTCCTTGTATTATTTAGTTTCGAGATTAACAAAAACAACAGGCTGTGCTTCCAGCGAGAGTCATTTCCACCAACATCCATTGGCGTCATTGAGCGGAACTGACTAATGACTGGATAAACCTCATGTCTGTTTGGAAAATAGACTACTGATTTGCCCATTTAATGGATGCTTGAACCTGCTTCTGATCTTTTCATTAGCCGTGCGTGTGCATATGAATATTAACCATCAAATCTGCCGACGATGTTCCGGTGCATAACAAGGTTCTACACGTCCATGCATAAGTATCGCACGCTTTGTCAGATAAAATAATTTCTGCAGAAAGGTCAAAAACACCTTTAAGGCATGGAGGCTGACGCAAGATGCAGGCAACTCCAAGATGATAATGTTCAATCTCTGTCAAATTCTGGCCGCTGTGTCACAAAGTGGCTGGATGCGTGGCATTAATGTTTAAGTTGTGCCCATCCCACCGCGTTTGATTTGAAAGCGGAAAGAATAGAGAAGTTGCGAGTGCAAAATATGAAGCGACCTTGTAAAGTAATAGACATCATTTCTGTTAGATGTGTTCTGTTTTTATTCTGAAAGCGATGTTTTGCTAAATAATATCAATCAATCAATCAATCAATGGTTCTGTATAGCCCAATATCACAACAGGAGTTGGCTCATAGGGCTGCACCGAACATTAAGGCAATAAAACAGAGCAGTAAATTAGACAATGTAAAGTTCAGGCGAATCAAGTATCCAGGCAAACATAATGTCCAAATAAGGGTCAGCAGTGAGTGGCGACGAGCGGCGCGGGTGTCCCCTGTCCTTAGACTCTCCAGCACGGCAAGGAAAAACTCCACTGTCACTCCCATGGATGGACATGCTATGGAGACCCAGGGTCCCTCAGCAGACGGGCCAAGATTGCAGACCGTCCAGTCCTTGTTGTCAATCCAGTAGGCAGGGTTCCTCCGTTCAGCCGGGTTCCTCCGTTCAGCCAGGTTCCTCCGTTTGATCTAGACAGGCACTCCCGAGGGGGAGTGGGACAGGAGACACCATGTGAATAGTAATGAACAGACTACAGATAAAATAAATATTGTATCATAATAAGACAAAGTTTGCAGTAAGAAGAAGAAGAGGATAGTGCTCAGCGTACCGTACTTCCCACAGCAGTGTTTCTTCTAAGGCAGCTTTACTTCAGGCTGTGGGTTGTTAGAGCTTTACCTAACTGACCTGATCATAAGATAATTCGAAGAGGTACGTTTTGAGCCTAGTCTTAAATGTAGGGACTGTGTCTGCTTCTTTAACGTGAGCTGGGAGTTTATTCCATAAAACCGGAGCTTGGTAGCTAAAGGCTCTTCCTCCTACAGTGATTTTGGAGACTCGAGGAATCTGAGTTTTGAGAGCGGAGTGCTCTGGTTGGCCGATATGGAACGATAGCGTCTTGGAGATAGAGCGGAGCCAAACCCTTTATGGCTTTAAATGTGAGGAGCAGGATTTTAAATTTGATTCTAAACTCATCAGGAAGCCAATGGAGAGACTTTAGCACAGGTGTAATGTGTTCTCTTCTCTTTGTACGCGTTAACAATCTTGCAGCTGCATTTTGAACTAATTGAAAACTTTTTAGGGAACTTTTAGGACACGATGCTAGCAGGCAGTTACAGTCGTCCAGCCTTGATGAAACAAATGCATGAATACGTTTTTCTGCATCACTCTTAGGTAGGATGTTTTGTATTTTAGCAATGTTGCGCAGGTGAAAGAACGCAGTTTTACAAGCCTGGTTTATATGTGTTTTAAAAGAGAGGTCTTGGTCAAACAGAACTCCAAGGTTTTTTACTGTAGAGCTCGTCGATACGCTAACATTATCCAGGGAGATGATCTGCTGAGATAAAGACTCTCTCAGTTTTTGAGGACCTAATATAATAACCTCGGTTTTATCAGGGTTAAGGAGGAGGTAATTTACAGTCATCCAGGTCTTAATGGCTTTTATGCAGGAACTAAGCGTATCTAATTTATCTGTCTGACCTGGTTTCATTGATAAGTACAGCTGTGTGTCATCCGCATAACAGTGAAAATTTATATTGTGATTTCGGATTATGTTACCTAATGGAAGCATGTACAATATAAATAAAATTGGCCCTAGCACTGAACCCTGTGGCACCCCATAGCACACTTTGGAACACGGTGAAGACTGTTGGTTTACATTAACAAATTGGTGCCTATCAGATAAGTAAGATTTAAACCAAGAGAGCGCTGTTCCCCTGATGCCTACGTCAGTTTCTAACCTCTGCAGGAGAATATTGTGGTCGATTGTGTCAAAGGCTGCACTGATATAGGTCAGCATTAGCTTATTCTCACAGAATATGATTGCAGATTCCCAAAACTGGTTAGCGTGGTTAAATACTGATTGACAAACGTATGTAGCTGATGCGAGTCATGTAGTTGTAACACAGTAAAATGCAGTACTACAAAATTCCAACAAAACTTCTTTGGTTACACTTTATTTTACACTACATTGATACATTGTACCTAACTTACTTTAGTACAATGTAATCTGCTTTGTAACAATCTGTAATTGTACCTTTGTAGTACCTACACAATGGAATAATGTGTTTTAGTACTTTGGAGGTACCTTTTGTAATAAGACATACAGTAAGACCCTTAGGGTTAGGGCTTAAGGTTAGGGTTAGAGTTTGGGTTCTATGTCTTGTTACATTATGTACCTCCAAACTACAAATACATATTAATCCATCATGTATGTAACACATAGGTACAAGTTATTACACACTGTTACAGTGCACATTACATTGTACACAATTTGGCAGGCCACAATGCATCAAGTGTAGTGTAAAATAAATTATTACCACTTCTTCAGTCATCAGCATTTTTTTTTCAGTCACATACATACCGCATAATACAAAGTGTACAAACCATTAATCCGTTCACACACAGAGACTGCCATTTACAAATGGGTATATCTTTGGGTATATCTTTCAGCGAAGATTAATTTTGCTTTCGACAACATAACTCCGTTCCTTGGATGTCGGAACTGGGAGCTGGGAATGCAGTTTCAGTGTTCCAGTTGTCAAGTAGGAAATTTTAATTTTAAAGCAACAAAGCTGGTGAGGTAAAAACAAGTGCAGGAGTTGAGTGACAGACAGCGAATGGGTAGTGGAGGATAACTAAAGAGTTAAGAACTGAAGGTATGTAAAAAAAAAAAATACTGTAGTCTTACTGTAGTCATAGTTTTTATTTACTGCTAACACAGTGCGTCGCCATGTTGTTTTACCCATCTCAGGGCTTGAGAGGATTGCCCCACCTTCCCAGTGGGAAATCCAACTTCGGGGACGTTCCACTTTTATTTTCCCACTGGAGGGTTGGAAATTCTGACATCCAAGTACAAATGGAACCCACCATTAACCCTAGAAGTTGTAAGAAGTTGAAGTTGAAACTCAGATATGGTCTCAAGTTTAGTTGGCGATGAATTCCACAGCATTGCACTTTTGCACGAAAAGGCAGATTGACCAAATGAAGTCCTGCAGTGCGGAATCGTACAGTTGTGAGGATGTATGGAGGTGACTCTGTTGTTGTTTCGTCTCTGAGTAAATGAATGAATGAGTGATGTGAAAAGTGAAAACAAACTCTCCTTCAGCTGACCCGCGTAGTTTCATCATGAACAAAAATCTCAATTTGACAACTGTACTCATTTTTGACAATGAGTTCAATCCCCTTTTTGTCCTTCCCCCAAAAAATTCGCTGTAGAATCCAATCTTACGAAGCGGCTAATTTTAAATAATCCCGGCAGTGATTTAGCCGGGCTTAAACTGGGTTCCTCGGGGCTAAAAGGAGGATTAGCCTCATCCACTGCGCAGCGTTCCGTTCATCTCGCCGAAGATGACCCCGACCGGCTTGGCTGAACCCCCTCAGACTTCAAAAAGACACAACGAGGTGCCACCCCATTCAGAGAAAACACAAGGTTAAAAAATCACTCAGTCGACATCGGAGCAAAGGCCGTGGAAGTCACGCGGTAATTGGAGGTGCTACAGTGCTCTGTACGAGTCAACAGCGTCTTGCCGGACCCTGTTTTCTATTAGCCTTTGTATTTCATGCCTCCAGGAGCAGAACAAATTGTGTCAGTGTCTGCCTTTCTCGCGCCGTCGCTGATTACCCGAGAGAAAGATTAAAAGAGCGTCCGCACATAATGCCGCGGGAGAATGGGCCTGGCGCACGTCCGTCTGATTAAATGCGGGACACAATGCTGTTAAACCGACTGTGCCCATTCGAAACCCATCAGCGGACTGCGTGTTATTCTGGTATTTGTTTTCATTAGCACAAAGGAGCGAACCAAAAGGAACAATGTGGAGTTGAGAGGGGTTTAAAAAGATTTACAATGGAGGAAATAGTTGCTGTGTTTCTGTCTTGGCCCGGGCATCGTGACGATTCAAACCAAATATAGACTGTGTCGATCGAGGGTATGGTGTTATAATGTCTAAAATCTGTTTGAGTGGCAATGTTAAGCTGAAAAATAGTGGAGCAGATTGGGCCAAAAACGTGTTCATTTTGTTATATGTGCGTCAAATTTGGCGGAAGTGCTCTCTACTCAAAAAGTAAATATGGCGAATTGATCGAATTTTGAATGGGCCATTTTTATATTGCCACAACAACAAGAAAGGTCACAGGCTTCTCCAGCATATCCCAAAGGTCTGGACTTTGTGGTGACCAGTCCTTGTGTGAAAATGATGTCTCACCTCCCTTAACCACACTTTCACAATGTGAGCCCAATGAATCCTGGCATTGTCCTCTTGGAATATGCCCGTGCCATCAGGGAAGAGGAAATCCATCGGTGGAATAATGCAGTCTTTCAGGATTGTTCAGGTGTTACTGGTCACAAGCTATTCAAATTTTCAACTGGGATCCGGCTTGCGACAAGTACGTTTATTGTTGCCCTGGTTTCAATCAAATGGAACCCCAAGGTTTTTTTTCTTTTCATTCTATAAGCAGTGTTGAAGAGGGGTTCACGCAATTGTGAAATGAGTTGTCTGAAAGTGTTCATCGCTCCTTGGTTCCGGATTTTCACATTGAATTGCATTAATTTTGAGAGGGAATTATGTCTGGTGTCTTTTTATGTATAATGCACAAGATCGGGCTTGGACAATTTGGATTTTTGCGAGCTGATAACACTATGAATGGGGTTGAAAAATGCTGATGGTCCTATCCAACGGCCGATATGACTAATCTTTGAATTTGACAGCTTTTGGACTCCTACATAGGCATTGTTCGATGGCAATGCTATTTAGGAGTCTTTCCTCTTCCCCATTTTGTCTCTGGGTTAATTAGATCCACCATTTCCCTCCCGAAAAAAAACATTTCCACTTTTCCCTTTGGACTGCTCTCCTGACAGGGCAGCCTTTTCCTTGTTACATCAGAACGCTTGCACTCCTGGGCTTTTGCAGCTATGTTGAAATCTCCTTTGTGTTTAAACTCTTGGAACAGTCGGCATGTTCTGAGAAAAAGAAGAAAAAATAGTCTCGCTGTTGGATAGAAAGTATTTTTTTCTCTCCCATCTAGCCAGCTTTTCTCAAGTGTCTCTTCTAATGCATTAGCGTTAGTACACCTATATCCATGGGGTTCAGATGATGTAAAATACTGTCCGTTTTCATCTATCTATCCATCTATCTTTTGAATGGTAAAAGAAATCCATCGATGAAGGTTCTTGAACTTTGAGCAGTAATTAGTGTTGACATTGTTTTGAAGGTGATAAACAAGCTGCTTATCTTAATAAAAGACCAAGGTTTAATAATGTTTTCTACATGCACAGTCGGCAGGAAGGATGTAGCCTGAATGTGCAGATATAGAAAATAGGTGGATGACAGGGCAGCCTTTGCCTTGTTACATCACAACACTTGCACTTCTGGACTTTTGCAAGCTCTGTTGAAATCTTCTTTTGTGTTTAAACTTTTGGAACAGTATGTTTTTTTTTGGGAGAAATCACTGCTGGATTGCAAGCCCCGTTTTCCCTTGCCTTCAGGAAGCCTCCCTGTGTGCCTGCTCTGTTGTATTAGGCCTCGCACGTCTATAGTGGACACGGGGCCCAGGGAGATGCTGATAGAGAAAGTCAGTTCCGTTTTCGCGTTATCGCATTAATTATGCACATGTATTTACCAAGCATTAAACTTCATTTCAGCCCATTACTTTGCAAATTGCGGTAATCGCGCTGCCTCAGTGCATTTCAAGCTAAAACAACATCTGCCTGTTTGGCACACACTGCAGATGGAGACACTAGTACAGTTGTAAGCCTTCTGTACAGCATGGTTGAAATGGTAATTGTGGCTCTGCGGGTTTGCAGTAGGCATGCACATTTAGAAATGTGTAATTGTTACAGGAAACCAATCTGCCAGGTGTCAATATTGTTTCTTATGCTTGAGCGAACTGTGTTCATATCCAGACAGACTGCATGATTTCCAAATTTACTTTTCAAAGGTTTGGTGTAAACACGGTTGGAAAAACTTTGTACTGAAATGTAGTGTAGTTTCACTCATTTTTTGACTGATTTTCAGTGAGTGTGAGGGCCTTAAACATGTTTTTGTTTTTGTTTTGTAGACGCATTAAGTTGCCTTATGTACGAAATAAGCGGTATAAATAAAGTTGTTTGTTGTTTTGTTTTTTAGTAGCATTTTATGTTGTACTGTATGTATGTATGTAATGTACTGTACGATTCGGGGCATAAAAACCAAAGTGAAACATCATCCTAATGCTTTGTCGCTTCTTTGGACAGTCAAGTTGTCTGGGCTCAGGGCCCAGTGGCTCAGGAGGTGGAGTGTTCGTCTTATAACCGTATGGTTTGGTGGTTCAGTCCCAGCTCAGGCTACTGCATATTTCATGTCTTTACTAAGACACTTGCAACACATTGCCAGTGTGATCATGTATGAGAGTAAGAGATTCGTGGTGTTGTAGAGGGTGTTGGACAGTCTCACTTCTGACATGAGGAGCTTACAACCATGGATGAATTTTGGATTTCACTTTTCTATGTTGTTGCAAGTATAGGTTGACGTGTTATTTCACAGACTGCCAAGATGGGGGTTGGTGGGTCTTTTCGGCGTTTCCCCCCAATAAATGTTGGGGGAAATCTACACATACCCAGCTCTACCCAGCTCAACATTTCCATGATCTCTCCAGGCTCCCATACCCCTAAACGTGACAGACTTGAAGATCACTTAATCAAAGGAATAATCTCCCCCCACTCCCCTTCCTCTCCCTCCGCAGATGTGTACCAGCTGAGCCTCCCGGAGAATCAGAAAGTCAGCGTCACCATGGCGACAGTGGGGCAGAGTGTGGTCCTGACCTGTGCCATCAGCGGGGAGCACAGACCGCCCATTCTGTGGAAGAGGAACCAGCAGTACCTCAACGCTCTCAACCTGGAGGACATCAACGTGAGTGACACTTCAGTATATCTGGAAAACACGTACATGGGTCTGTGCTGCATGAAGCATATGATAACTGGCCAAAGATTCAAACAGGGATTATAAAAAAAGCCAGCAGAATGAATAGGTGAAGACGGCTTTAGTGGTTCTGTGTCAAGTTGTTTCCACGTTCACAATAGTGTAGCTTTGCCAACAAGAAGGAACAAATGCATTACATGTTTTCCTCATAGATGTTTCAATTTGATATCACTAAATGTAGTTATGTTTTCCCCTATTCACCTGCAGTGTCTCGCCTTAAGTGTAAATGTATTGAAAGATTTGTGTTTTTACCTGCTTTGACATTTTCATATTTTCGGTTCCTCCTCACAGTGCACTAGTTTGAAGTTTGGCCTTGCCTTCCTGCCTTCATATTCTCTTGAAAGTGCCTGCGAATATTGTTTATGGGTCTGACTGTAATCCTGGGTGTCAGCTTGTGTTGCCGTAGTGCGTGTTTAGAGACTTCAGGACGGCACCGGCACAAGGCAGATGCCAAGGCTGGTACCAAAGGGGTTCAGCCTTGGAGAATAGACCTACTTTTTCGGGAAGAAGCGCCTGCGTAAAAAGCCTTATTTAAGACCCGGGCGCCACCTCGTCACTTTCCTCCCCATCAAAGACCTTTCCATGTGGGGCAGTGTTGCGAAAATGGTTTTCTCTCTGTCACTACTCTCTGGTCCCCATGCGGGCGTTAGCGTTGGTCGGACAAATCAGACGCCATTGTGCACAATTAAGGCAAGGCACTGGAGGTGAATAGAGAGAAAATATCAAGTAAACCTTTGCTGCCGATTACGGTAAAACGTCAAAGTTATTTTTTGAAGGTTAGCCAGTGTGTGCAGGAATTTCTCTCCTTTCGCTCCCTCGGCTCCTACGCACCTGCCTCATGTAATTGATGTGCAGATTCTTTCTTCGACTTTGTGACATGAATGTCGGAAAAACATTGTTTTGCCCGTTTTCAATGATTTGAGACGAGACCCGGCAGGTGAAAACATTGATATTTCATGCAATGCTCAATTTTGAGATTTTTAGTTTTCTCCCTTCACACCTTAGTTTTAAATTCAGAGAAAGAAACAGTCCAAACGTATCCTTTGGCATGCTTATCTTATAACGTTTTGTCTGATATAACTACAACATCACGGTGCTCCCGTTCCCATGCATATTCATTCACAAATATTGACCTGTTTGGCATCAATGTGTAGCATGAAATGTGACTAGATGACGCTGTAACACAAATATGGTCATTTCCCTTTCTGGAAGACCGCTGTGGCCTTAGCCGTTTAACTTAGATCATGATTATTTTAAAATAAATGCATGAAATTCAGCATAAAGTTAGATGGAGCATTAGTTTCTTTTGCTAATGACTTCATAAATATCGTAAAATGCTTCATAAAAATGCTAAATGGTCCAACTGACAACTCATTACCATTAAACATTAAAACAGATCTTAAACTTAAACTATAAAACTGATGAAGAAATGACCTGAGATAGGTATACATGTCTCCATACTTCAAATCTGGCCATTGAGTTGGGTCGTTGCTCCAAGTACCTCTTGGTAGTTTGTACAAACATTTATCTAGACCAATTTTAAGTAAAATTTCTTCTTATATCGGACTTTTGCCTCAATAGGCAGGTTATCATGACAATCAAATGACATTTAATCACAATTTTTCACCTTAATAAATCCTCTCAAGTCCAACTTTAGGACCCGTTGTCTCAAAATTCTGTTTTCATTCCACTGTTGAAAAGACATCTCCACTAGAGGTTTGCACGGGAAATATTTTTCAGTCCCGCGCCCGCCCCCGCCCGCACCCGCATGGTGCAGTACCGATCCCGCCCGCATCCCGCAAAGGATTGTAATTTTCATTCCCGCACCCGCCCGCATCTGCAATGTTTCGTCAGGTTCCACAAAAAGCGTCGGGCCTGACCAAGGTTTTTCACAGTCTATGGGACAGTCACACCAGTTCAACCCCAAACTAAGTTATGCTCCTGTCACTGTGTAACACGGGCAAATGCAGACTGAATCTATCAAGACAAACCCAATAGCAACGCACGCGCTTCATGTTAAATAAGTCAGTGCAATAGCCGCACATCAAGGGCCAACTTTACTCCACAGAATAAGCAAAGAAACACTACACTCACTGTGCACTCGATCTTCTGGGGATCCGTCGTAGAGCTTGCTGCTCTTAAACCTCTTTATCCATGATTCTCACTCGTCTGGTTCGCTCCATTTGGAAAAACTTGTTTTGCATAATCCAGAACAACAGGCCTGTCTTCACCTGCACTGCGCCCATCGCCGCTTGTTTTACATGTCTAAAGTTGTAAATAAGCCTTAACTTATCCATGGTGTAGCTACTGTAACCACGAGTTGTTGTTTTGGTCAGTGGAGGCAGCCTGGGAGATGCATTCAGGGAGAGTAAGAAGTGCGGGAAAGGCGCACTTCTTACTCTCCCTTTTTTCCCCACAAACGTGCGGAAAATCAGAACAAATATATAACAGTCGGGTTCTCCAGTGGGGTGGCAATAGGGGTGGCAGGAACTGGCTCCCAAACATCAGGAGGAACGACCGCAGGAGGATGAAAAGCCGGCGGAACAACTTCAGCACCTGAGGAGCACTTCTTACTGTCCCTGAATGCATCTCTCACATTGCCTCACACCCAAACAAGTAGCTTACAGTAGCTATACACTATGGAAGTTAAGGCTTATTTACAACTTTAGATATGTAAAACAAAGCGGCGATGGGCGCAGTGCAGGTGAAGACAGGCCTGTTGTTCTGGATTATGCAAAATAAGTTTTTTTCCAAATGGAGCTAATGATCGACCAGACGAGAGAGAATCATTGTTAAAGAGGAGTTCTACGACAGATCCCCAGAAGATCGAGTGCACAGTGAGTGTAGTGTTTTTATGCTTATTCTGTGGAGTAAAGTCTGGCTGAATGTGCCTTGTTGCACTGACCCATTTGACATGAAGCGTGTGCGTTTGTTGCTATGTGTTTGTCTTGATAGATTCAGTCTGCGTTTGCCGTGTTACGCAGTGACAGGAGTCAACTGTTTTTATCAATTTTGAGCATGAACACAGTGATTCTGCAGTATGAATGCTGTATGAATGCTCTCATTCTCAAAAGAGAATGAATAAATGAAATGAAAATTAAAAATTATTTAGTTTGCGGGACATAAATGCTTTAAGCGTTATTACACCGTGTTACCAGGAGGATTTTGGTTTTGAATAAACTACTGCCATAAATACAGAAACAAAACAATCCTTAAAAAAAGATAGGAATTAAATCAGAACTAAGTAACTTGTGCTCTATAGAGGCCAAAAGCACCACTGTAGGTGTCGTAGCATGTTGTGTTTTTTGTTTTTGTTTTTTTACTCATTAATTGTCCGTGAGAGTACTACGCTGACAGAAAACACAAAGAGAGAGAGGGATATTGTACATTGTGCCACAACCCAATTACACAATGGAGATATTTTTTGGCACTCAAACTTGGCTGTAAACACTGCTAAAGTGGCACTAGCCGTTAGCTTTGCCCGATAGCCTGTTAGCTTCTTCTTTCGTGATTCCTTTTGTGTGTATTGGGCCGCCGGGTCGGAGCAGGGAAAGTTGCTAGTATGGTTTTCTGGCCAGAGGCACCAGGGGGAGATGAAATACACCCCCCCAAATCATCCCATCAACACTTGAATTACCCCCAGAGGGACTACGGAAAAGGATTTATTAAGTTAAACAAGTTACTTAGTTCAAATCAATAAAAACAAACTTAAAATGTGTAGTGTAAGACTAGAAAATCGGCCTCTTAGCAGACTGGCCCAATGCCTCACAAGTGAAAAAGGTTCTGCCTGCTGTGTCTCTCCTTCAGACCCAGGCAGCGCCGCGTCACTTCCATCCCCATCAAAAACCCTCTCCTTGTCGCTAAAATGGCCGCCCTTTGTCACGGCCCTCTAGTGCCCGCGCGGCTGTCAGCGCTGGCTGCACAAATCAGACTCCACTGTGCATAATTAAGTCAACACTGTCACAGCAGATAAAGGGAGCCCCGGCGAAGCAGCTAATGTTACATTAAATGTTGATGACCCTTAAAATGAGGAAGAGGCGGCCAGCTGTCGCCAGTCAGCCTTGGCAGCATCGACTGGCGCCGGACTAAGGCTCACTCCTGCTCCCGCCTGATGTCTCACAACAAAAGGGTCGGCTTGGATGGAGAAACAAAGGTTTTAGTGTTTTGTTTTTTTGCTTTTTTTAGTTCCCTTCCAGCCCAAGGAAAGCTCTGATGCAGTTTTCCATTCATGTCAAAGCAAACATATGACAATGTTATTCCAACCATATACACAAAATTGTCCGGAAAGCCTTTGATCGAGAGTAGAGACATCAGCAATGCAATGGAAGAAGAGAAAGCTGACTACCTCCCATTGCCGAGAAGACACTGGTGGTTGAAAAGAAGAGGACATGGAGAGGCTGAGGGCACTGAAGGTTCTGCTGCTGCGGTGGAGGTGAGGCACCAGGAAGGAAGGGGAAGTGCGGGACGTGATTGGCTGACAGTGACACTTAGACTTACTTAAATACAGTACAAGCTCAGGTCCATCGGTGAAAACATATCACGGAATGATCTGATACACTGCCGGTTCAAAAAGAAGTCACCACAAAAAAGAAAGGTCAAACGTTAATATTTGGTCGGACCGCCTTTAGCTTTGATTAGAGAACACATTTGCTGTGTCTTTGTTTCAATAAGTTTCTCCAATGTCAAAAGATCCAGTGTTGCGTGCATTCCTCACCTCATCTTGTATTGATGAAGAGAGAGTGCAAAGCCTTCTCCAGCACGTCACAAAGATTCTCAATGGGGTAAAGGCATGGACTCTGCGGTGGCCAATCCATGTGTGAAAACAAGTGCGGTATCTAATGCCCTATGTTTCTGTTAAATTGCACAACCACATTTGCAGCACAAGTCTAGTCATGCAACATTTTCATGATTGCAAAGATTGTGTGAAACAGACAGCATCTGGACTAATGCTTATTGCCCTTCGATACATGCAAAACGACAGACATGACCCATAGGCCAAAGCAATTCTTTCAATTCTGCAACAGGATTATTTTTTCCTCTTTCGGCTTGCCAACCCACATGGAGAGTTTGCAACTCCAATATGCGATACAGTGTTTCCTTCGACTGCAGATGAAAACCTGTTGTGTGGGGTGGCCCTGCCGTATCCTTATCAAATGAGAAGTCTGGATTTGTGAGCTCTGGGTTTCAGCAACATTGGGCCCAGCTGACTACCTGAACATTCTGAATGACACATCAATGATTTTATTTATTATTATTTTCTTTTTTCCATCATTCCAAGATGATCGGGATTCAGGGAGTGGTTCAGGGGAGCATGAAACATCATTGCCACACATGGATTGGCCGCAACAGACTCTAGATCTTAACCTCAATGAGAATCTTTGGGACTGTGCTAAAGAAGGCTTTGCACAGTGTTCACACTCTCCCATCATCCATACCAGACCTTGGTCAAAAATGAATGCAACACCAGACGTACATGAATCTTGTGACATTGCAGAACAATGCTGAGGCGATTACATGTCCACATCCAATCAAATTGTTTAGCTATCATTACTTGCCTCTCAAGTCTGTACGAATATTACTGATCTATAAAGAGGAACCGTTTGGAAATGGGCAATAAACCAGTAAATTAAAATAAAATTAAAATAAAGACACAGACATCACAGTGAGACAGACAAACAAATGTAATGGACAAATCGATAGTTGTCTCGGGCCTCCCTGCCTTTAGACCCTTCTTTAAGGCAAGGTAAAAGCTCAGAAACCCCAGTGGGAGAAAAGGGGATCCTCAAGGGAAGCCACATCAAAGGAGAGATCTAACTGACTTGGACGGACAGATGGGAGTCCAGATAGGGCTGCATGTGTGTGAGCACAGACCAGGTGTAGCAGAAGAGACCACAAGTCCAGAGTTACATCCACCCGAAAAAGAATGAGGTCGGGTCCGTTCATGGCTCACCAGGACGCAATAGTGCCGACAAATATAGATCCAGTTCTCGCCGTAATTCCTCATCTTCACATGTTCAGGTCCAGGTAAAAACTAATTTCCACGGTCAAAACATAACGTGAATTGTCCAGGAAGAGTCCCAAAAGCAAATATCCACAATGTGCGCTGCTGCCTGCTCTGGGCAAATTGTGGTCAAATAAAATAGTTTTGGAAAGCTTTAAGCTATTGTTTCCGTCACTTTATAATTATCGGTTGGGTAAAATCAAATATTAAAACGTTAGGAATAGCTTGTTAAAGATGCTGATGTTCAATTGGCATTCAAGTAAAACGTAGGGATAGAAATGTGCATATAAAACATCCTTATTTTAAAATGGAGTGAACCCCATATTACTGCTTCACCCTTGAGCTCTGCACATTTTAAAACAAAGTAAATGTTTTTTTGTTTTTCTATGGTTGGCAAATTGCGTTGACCCTCTGAATTGTAATAGATGCCCATAGATTTCCACCTGTAAAAGATTTGGACCTGCATTATCATGTTTTTGCTACTAACAACTACTAACAACAGCAGTACAGTATATTTAACTAGCACGGTACAGCACCCAGGTGAATCCATGAGATAAAAAACAAATCAATCAAAGAAAGTTTTTTTTTTGTGGCCAAAACCGCTCTGCTGTACGTCTCTATTCCCCTGTTCTCTTTATAGACTCCGGTTTTATGCGCTCCTCTGTTAGCGGGCTGAACAAAGGTGCGTTTGTTTTATGTGCTGCTATCGCCTGCAGCCACACAGCGCGAGTGCAGTGTCCCGACCCGGAGACGGGCTGCGCACCCAACGTCATCCGTTTCCATGGCGACGAGTATCAGATGCTGCAAAAAAAATGTGAAAATTTTTTAATAGGCTCTGACAGGTAAATGTTTATTAATATTGAGCAAGGAGCCGCTCAAAACTGAAATATTCATGATTTTAGGGCATAAATATGTCACTTTCTAATTTTAAAGTTAGTGCAAACAAAGAGAAGGGAAAAAGAAAATGTGCCCCAAAATAAAAAAAAGATTTCAAAAACCTTTACAAACAATGTATTGTTTATTAATTCCAGACATTCCCATATCCTAACCTTAGAACAGGCATCAGGGCTCAGTTTAGAATCACTATGTTATGAATTAACCAAATTATGGAATCTTTATAAGATTTCCAGGCAAAGAACCCTCATCCTAAGCTCCTATTTACATTCTCTCATGTGGCAGTAAAGCATCAGAACGTAGTTAGCATCCGCGGCCCGTAGCCTCGGTGATACATGGCGGATGGAAATGAGGGGAAAATGGCTTTGGTTCGCTCCGTGCATGTTAATGGACTTTGGTCTCCTCCTGGATTCCCTGCTTATGTTTAAGGCTGTCGTTTGTAATCACGGCAGTTATATTTAAAGTTACATGCGGCCTGTTTGGGCGAGAGTGAGTTGAATTTCATCATCGGGGGTGGGGGGGGGGAAGCTGCCTCCTTTGTAAGTGCACTGCCATGACCCTCCGGAGGCTGCATTTGTCACTTACGGTTTTCTAAAGATAAAAAGAAAAAGTCGAGAAAGTCTGCACTCATAAACAAAGTCTGCTGGTGTTTTTCGCAACATGCAGCAAGTTGGTCGGCTATTATTTTGAAAGATACAAATAGGTCGTATTTACGGGCAAACAAATGGAATGCACTTCTGTACTAACGTAACCTACAAGTGCAAATAAGACAGAATTGTTTTGGAGAAATCTGAGAATAAGCCACTAAACAGAATAATTAATACTGTACATAGTGTCATCGACTAATTATGTTTAAGTACATATTATGCATTATTGTGGCTTAAGGAGGAGGCAGTATGTTTTTTACAAACACATCTTTATCACTAGCTTACACTTTGTTGGTCAGAAAATGCAATACTGATCTAAAACATCTGAAACTAAATATCTCATTGTTTCATTTTCTGATTTTCTTGAATCCCCCCATAAGCTACTCTAACCCCCTCTCCTCTTACTCCCCTTTGCTGTGCAGCCGTGTGGCTGTAGTTAAGCTTTGGTGAGTGTTTTTCACAATGAAAGGATTGAACTTGACATGAGATTGAGAGATGAGGAAAGCATTTCCTGATATGTAGAACCTCAGAGCTCTTTGGGAGCTGTCCCCATGGAGCTAAGAATAGCCTCCGGTGAAGATATTATTCAAAAGTGCGCGAGCGACTAAAACACTCTGCTCTAGGTATGTTTTTGATGAGAAAACAACTTTGTAAAACGGTAAAAAGGTCTAAAATGTCATTTTGCATGATACTCCTCCTTTTAACATTATTTTGAGTAAGAAGGAAGCGAATGGGCGGGTCAGTGGGAATGACAAAGGATAAAACAGTGGACACAAGCTTTCACTTTCTGTTAACGATAACAAATCCATGGGGACGGACAAACTTTGATCGCAGAACTGCTCAGAACAGGTACTTTGGATTATGGGCGGGAAAAATGACGGGGACATCTACAGGTTGTATCTATTACGTGACAAAATTAGAAAATATAGATCGCAGCGCATCTGCAGTACAAGAAGAATTGACCGAATTCAACAGAATTACTCAAAAGTGTGTGAGTGAAACACAATGATACTCCAGGTATGTTTTGGAAGAGGGAATATGGTTAACATTTTTTGCATGAAAAATTAACTTTTAAGGCATTTTTTCAAGCCATAAGTTTACATATTCTCCCCATTTGGCACAGAGTTGTAAAAAAGGACTTCAACAGTGGCTTCTTGTCAAAAGCAACTACCATGTGTTCACTGAATTGTCTGGCTTCTCAAGTTATTATACACACATTTCATCTTTTTGTTGTGCAACTTCTTGAAAAACACTGGTCTTCTCTTTCTCATGCCCTTGTCATTCTTTTGCTAACACTTAACAAAGATTGTTAAGATTAGCCCCTGACTGCAGCGCCAGTGGAGAGTGAATCAGCATGAGCAGTGGCCTGTGCCTCGTCAGAAAATGCTTTCCCACCAGGCTATGCCAGCGAGCGACCACCACCCCCACAGCCTCACGCTAACGCCACGCTAATCCGCATTTATTTTTGGGCTCCCAGCCTTCTGCTCAATCTCCGTTGTTATCCCTGAGTGCCGAATGGATGTTTGGCATTCACCTGACTTTTGAAATCCTGTCATAATAATCCAAATTTCTGCCGCTAATATCGCAGCAAGCTCGATTAGAGACGCATCACATCCTGCGGAAGGCTATACCGCAATCTTAACACACAGGAATGTCCACTCAAACAGACAATTTTTCTTTTCATATATTTGAAAATGTGGAGCATTAATCCCGACACGCCGCACGAAAGCGCTCTTTAAGTTTCGACAAAGCAGCTTACCGTAATTCCGAGTTGACAGTTGCGGGCTGTTGCATCATCATCATGGGAAAATGTCAGTTTTCAATCTGTTCTGAGTGGACTCGCGCCAAAGACAGAGTGAGAGGTGCCAAAAATAAAAATAAATGTGTGTGAGTGTGAGGAGGAACCGTTTAAAGGAAGGCAGCAGGACTTAGAAGAAGTTTGGTTTTACTGAATATGCATAAACTTGCTCAAGTGGGGATTTCAGTGTTTGCATTTGCCAATTGAAAGGTACTTTTATGTGTTTATAATGTGCATTGGGTAAATCTTGAAGCTCAAAAAAGTGCACACTCAGTAAGGATTGCTGAGGGTTCTATTTGGAATGAAAAGAATGCGCTAAATATTCCAATATACTCCAACATTTCTCTTGTGGGGAAAAAATCCCCCATATGGAAAAGTTAAGGAAATCTGCAGCACATAGTTTTGCTTGGGACAATCTGCTACATTTGCTACAAATAATGTGGCTAAACCACGTCTATAATAGTCTTTGTGGGCGGAATATTTTAGCTAACTTCCTGTTGGCTAGTGAAGGGTAAATTCCTGTCCACATTTTCACGTAAATTAAAATTAAATTAAAATAGGATTTAAAAGACGGAAGAAAACTTGAATTAGTGTCAAGGAAAATGTGTTTCAAATTTATTTTGGTGCTATTTTGCCATTTGTTGGATTAGCATTAGATTAATGTTAACCTTTAGCTTCAAGGCGTTAACGCGTCTTTCCAACCCAGTTACACCCCACATTGTTCTAACTCTAACCAAATCCCTTTTCCTAACCCTAACCTTAACCCTATAACCTTAATTCCTAACCTTAAACATTTGTAAAACGACAATATTAACTTAATAAAGCCAACAAAAAGCTGCATTTGGAGTGACATCCAATGAGAATTTGCAGGAGCGTGGCTTATGGCTTAACTTGGTAGGAAATCGAAATGAGGCGGCGTTATACAAAAGTCTCCTCTGGTGAAGTGTTTTCATCATGAGTACTTTTTTTATTTATTTTTTACGCGTTGTAGGTGATAATCCAGCTGCTTGTTTTCAATATATGTTCAGCAACCCACAGGCTAACTGTCCCTAGAAGCACAACGCAGACAGGAAACTGTCATTAACCTAGGAAGTTAGAATCATCGCTATGTTACATTCCATGCACAGAACTCAAAGGACTATAACAGGTCAAACTTCGACTAAATCAGATCTGAAATAGATACAGATGCCATGTTTGTAATTGCCCATGTATGGTCATGTTTGAAGCAGTCGATGTATTAATAATTCAGCAATTTAACAATTGCTGAATTATGAATACATTTTTACTAAACAAAGAGACAGAGACATGGAGAGGAACAAAGTGGTTCAACAGCCCATAATAGGCCTACTTAAAAGCTAGCGAAGCTAACATTAGCTTCATGCTACGCTAGCTAACGAGTGCCGTTTTTCCGCTTTTACTGAACAATTTGCTGTGAAAAAAAATACATATGGACCCGATTTTGGGCCACACCCCTTGTATGACACGATGCCGTCTGTATCTATAGGACTAAACCAAGTCTCTGAAAGTGGACAAAGATTTGATACTGGGCTTTTAATTAAAAACCTTTTTAATTTATTTTTCGAACAAACTCATTCTTAACTTTTCAAATGCATTGCTACATCCGAATTCTTCAGACCTTTCATGGAGCGTGGTGAAAGTTATTGTGTTTAGCACTGCGTTTATAATCACCCATAATACACTGCAGATGCTGACGTTTTTGTTGAGTGCAAAAATCATTTTACTCTACTATGAGTTTAGCTATATGTACAGCCCTTTTAAAGAACTAAAACTGCTGAGGAGCTGCAGAACCAACAAAAAAAAAGATTCAAAGATTTTTTATTTGTCAAACCATTTGTGAATGGTTTGAAATATTCTCTCATCCTTGATGGTGGAACGCGGGGGTGGGGAGTGTGGATTGGGAGCGCAGGAGGGCAGGGAAGGCAGGAAGTTCAGCTTCCTGATGGCCTGGTGTATAAACTGTTCTTCAGTCGACTGGAACTGGCCCATGGATTCCGCAGTGTCCTCCCTGAAGGCGTTACCTTGAAGAGACTGTGTGATGGGTGCGTAGGGTCCCTGGTGATTCTGACGGCTTTGCGGGTGAGACGGGAGGAGTACATGTCCTTAATGGTGGGGAGAGGGGCTCCGCAGATCTTCTCCGCTGCTCTCACGATGCGCTGAAGGCTCCTTCGGCAGGAGGCAGTGCTGGTGCCGTGCCACACAGTGATGGAGCTGGTCAGGATGCTCTCTATAGTCCCTCTGTAGAAGTTGCACATAACGGAGGCTGGGACTCTGGCTCAAACAGAGCCCCTTCCTCAAACTATTCTATGATCATAAAAGCTTACTGTATATTTAAATCTATAAAAGCTGAGACCATTTACCAGATTTAAATTTAAGGCCATCTTTATATTTCAGCACCTTCCAAAGCCAAAACGGTGTCAGTCAACAGGAAATGACTGATGAGCATTTAGCAACAAAGCATTCCTTTTCTGAGACAGGTGTTATCTCCTGCAAGTGACAGCTTGTTTTTGCATTGTTTTCCATATGCTGCATGCGAGCACAGACCTATTTAATATTCTGTCTTGATTACTTTGAGAAATGTGCAGACTTTTCACTGAATTATTCATATTGCGTGAAACATAACATAATTTGCTTTGTTTTCCCGAAATAATGCTTTGATAAACACGTCTTTTCTGTCACTTTTTGCTTTTCTCTCCCGCAGATCCCATCACAGGTAGGTTTTCTCTCTGAAATGAGCGCTTGTTTCACTGTTCTGCATCATCCATAAAAAGCAACAAAGCCCGCGAGGTTGCTGCAAGACATTTCAGCATGTTGTCACGAAAAATGGCTTCAGTAACTCATTGAACTCATTTTACGGAAAATCATGTTGGTTCAAGAAAGTTTTTGTTGGAAGCATGTTTCATTTGTACAATTTTCGGCTTCTCAGTTCTTTACTTATACACAGGTCCAAAGACATGTAACCTGAGGACTGTCACATCACGGAAGTAAAATGCTACTAAACACTTCTATGTATATAAGCTAACAACATATCCCACTCTTAACCCTCACATCGAACAGTTCAATTATGAAACTCCTCTTTCCCCTCATTATCAGCACTTAAATATGACACAAAATAATCTTCAAAACAGCAGGAAAAAGTCATGTGACTGAAAATCATTCCCACTCGTTTTTAAGGCTGCACACAGTGCCCAATATAACAGTTAATTATTGTTATTGTAGTATCAGGTGACAATGTCACCTGATAGGGGTGTGACAATATCGTGATATTTTGCGGCACAATACAATACTGATACTTTTTATTCTGATACATTTTATGCTTTTGACGATGTCATGCATATTAATGAAGACATCATGCACTCCACTCTTTACACTCAAATGACTGCTTTCACAGTCAATTGCGTGCCAATGATGTAAATGAAGTGATGGCACTGACAGTTGGACCCTTTTCATTAAGTCGGGTATCAGTTATTCACTTATTTATGCGAGAGAAAGGGGGATATGTACATGAAACCAATGTTAATCATATACAGTGGTCAGTTCCCCATAGACCATAGACTTCCTGTTGGACTTCAGCCAATAAGTTTTTGCCCCACTGTAAACTATGGAGCATGTAGTTGTTTAGAAAGTAACAATGTTAAAAAAAAATCGCAGATGTTTCTTTATAATTGGGATATATCTTTGTTATTTTGTGCAATATATCAATTATCATGTATTGGCATATCGTGAGGGCATCAGGAGCCATGTATCGTGAATCGTATACAAATTGTGAAGTAACCAGAGGTTCCCAACCTTACTGTCCATAAGAAGTATATTATATATGGCAAAATAACCAAGGTCTTCCCCATGACTGAGATGTACACATTGTTTGCCAACACAGCCTAAAGCAAAAACGCATGGGGACTTACTAATGTGCAAAAGTTTCATTTTCATAGTGATTTCCCTAATTTATTTCAGTTTTATGCCATAACACAGTACAGCTATAGTCGTGTTTGGACTTAAGCAATGCAGCTATCACCTCCACCACAGGCGATATATAAGCTTGTCTTTGGGCAAGACTTTGAGCACGCTACTTCCAAATAATTCTCAAAGTTTACTTTTTGAATGTTTTTCTCACCTTGCGTCGCTCGATCCGGCCACATAACAGACAGTACTTTCTCAAAGGTCCACATTGAAAAGGTTTCTCCAGACCTTTGGAGCAGCAGAGCCACTGCTCTGCAATGACCTGTAGAGGTCATCCTTGATGACACAGAGATTAATTATAGTTCCTTTAGAGCCATGTTTGTTGACCAACCTTCATTGAAAAAGCTGGCACCACATATGATGTAAGTGAGAGAGGCATAATGGAAGAGTTTATGCATGTGATGTGACAGCATTCCATCATGGCAACAACAGGAAATTAAGTGGCGAGTATGCAATGTTATTCTTAGATTTGCCATTTCATTTGCAATGTTTAAGGCATTGAAATAAAAAGGAGAAGCAGCATTCAATCCTAACATATGCGGATAATAAGCCAGTCCGGGAAACTTTTCAGTGTTCATAAACCAGCTCAATATATGTTTTTGTTTTTATGTTAATGACAGAGAAACCACAGAAATGGCGTACGGGCGGACATGAAATGGACACGTCTTTAATAGGGACTGGCTATGCATTTTTAGGAACAGGCAGTGATTTTTATGGTTGAATGTTTTATTTCTATTTGTTTTTTGTTTTTTTTATTACACAAGATAAACCAAATTTGTGTGAAAAAGAAGGAATGACTCGACATTTCTATGACTCTAAAGTAGATCTGGTCACATCTGCCAAGGGCCATACAAAATCTTGCCTGCGGGCCCGAGTTGAGCATGCCACTTGTAAACAATCCACAACGTTTGCCTCCTGAATGTTTTTCCCTTCTGTCGTGCTTTCGAAATTCGACCACCGACTGACCATATTGAAAAGTTCGCTCTAAATTGCCTCGTCATGTTCGCCGCTGCCTGCAGGGGTCACCTCTGCTGACAGTGTTATTAATTGCAGTTCCTGGAAAGCCTCGACAAGCACACACCGTTTCGTTGACCTGCCCTCACACATGCACTAAGAAAGGGAGGGATAAGGCCAAAGGAATCACGTGGGCACCCTGGGTTTGAGCTTCTATCTTCTCTCGGTCCGTTCATTTTTCATCGAAGCAGGTGACACGATGTGCTGTGAGCCGCAGGGGCCGGGCAGAGGCATCGATTTCCTCTCATAGTGTGGAGAACAGGGCCGCAGCAAGGCTAGGTCAGATCACGACATGGCGCTGATAGCACATGGACACTTGTAAACAACATAGATAGACAACGGGGTATGAAGAACATCAAGTTTTTTTTTTTTTTTACAAGATTTAGGTTTCAAAGTGCAGTTCTGATGCACTTGTTTCAACTGAATAAGGCAATGGAACTCACTCCAATGAGTTTTTGATGGGGGTGCAATGATATAAATGGTAAAAGGTTCAACAAAGGAAAGATGCGCGGACACATCTCCTTAAAAGACCTTTGCTACTGCACACAACTAAATAATATAGGAACATAGTGAAAGGGAATTGACTTTACAATTAAAAATGCGCATTCAGGAGTCTTCAGAAGGCCTCATTAAAAGAGTAAAGTTCAAACTATTATGGGGTTTTAAGCGCAGCGCTGAGAGAAAAGTTTGCTTTTGGTGAGCCCTGAGCAATTCTCATGAAGGCACACTGTCTGACAGCTCTGTTAATTTATAAGGAGCGCAGTGAAAGCTATTACAAAGACTCGAGACTCAGCTATTGTTTTCAAAAGAACACCCTGATCAGTGCCATTTGTGCTGTACTAACTTGTGTTGTAAATTTAACATGTGCAGCGAGACTGGCTTGACGTCAAACGGTCATACGTGAATGGTTCTTTTAGACTCAACGCCCGCATGTAACTAACTGTTATGAGCTGGGTTTGCCGCGGTTGGTCAGGTCTCGGTTCAGCTGTTTGTCCAAAGAATGAGATGAGCTGACTTCCTGGACATCCTGAATGACCGGTGGTGCAGATTCAAACAAATCAGCTCGAGTAGTTTTAAAAAATATCTCTTTCCAAGTAAAATGTAAACAGTATGGTAATTAAGATACTGCTAACTATACTTTACAAACAATAGGGCTCATTTTGTGGATAGAGAAGAAAAAAAACTCGCTGTTCTAACTGCGACCTATTCCTGTCAAAACATTAGACATTAGCCTGTCCCTACAGGGCTTCTGTAGGCGTTCACCAGAACTATTTAGGCATTCAATCCGACCTGCCATTGTGTGACGAGCTACTGCCGAGGGGCTACACTCTTAAAACTTTTTAAAACTCATTACAAAATCCAAGTTCTACCTAGACTTTAACACAGCTCACTTGTCACACACTTGTATTATAGAGCGGGATCATTTGCAACGGCGCTAAGCTCGGCTGACAGTCGGGCAAATCAATCCCGCAAACTTGCTAAACTGGGCGCACCTAATAGGGTGTCCGACCCCCCCCTTGCTACTTTTCCAGATGGATTCCTCACGCTACGTCGTCGATAGCTTCGGAGGCTTTGGCCTGTGTGGTGCGGCTGAATTATTTATTTTCGTTTGGTCTGGCGCCTCTTCCCTTCGCCACCATTTATTGTGTGTTTACTCAGCTAATAATCACAGCAAGGCATGAATTAATCATATTTTCCTTGGCTCGACGGGAAGCGCTGTTTTAATTGCGGCTTCTGTCGGTGCCCGTTGCCGCTCGCTGGAATGCAGCATGGCTTGTGCATTTGTGTGGCATGTCTTTGAAGTTTGCATGATGAGGGATTATTGTGACGTTTAACATAAGAATGATGCAATGTTCCGCACAAGCTGTTTTGATATCAGTATGTAATTTGTCCTAATAATAGGGCTTCCTCTGGTACTTTATTTTTCTGTCATTCATTCTTTGTTCTTGTTTGTTTTGGACAGCAATAATTTAACTCAAGATCAACGTACAGCTACGCACATTTTGTTATATGTTTGAACACCTTGCTGTCTAGTCACGTGCGATTATTCATGCGATTTTCTATAGAGGAAATGAAAACCACTAAAGGAAATGATGTCTTTTTACATATAGGACTTTGGAGATGACGGTTCGCTGTACATCACCAAAGTGACCACGAGCCACATGGGGAACTACACGTGTCACGCTGACGGATATGACCGGCTCTTCCAGATCCACACTCTGCAAGTCAATGGTAAGATTATGCCGTGGAGGCGGTTTTCAGTGTGGGTCACAAGCCTTTCTTTAAAAAGGACTGCAGATGAAGTGTAGATTTGGATATTCTGACCTATTGATCAACGCCTAAAGCAACAGAATCGTTTGGAAATGTTAGCATATTTTGATATTTCACACTATAAATGAGTTCAACTGCAAAATGTTTGACTGTAAAGCAATATTTGAGCTTTTCTATATTGATATAAGTTGAGCCCAGAGACAATGAATTTGGGAACCTCTGCACTAGGGCCTCAATCATTGCACATATATGTTTTTGTTTTTTTCATGAAAATATTCATTAGTTGCCTCACAGTTAGCAACCAGTCTCTCACATTAAAATACATAATGTGAGGGACTGGTCACTGAGGGACTGACCAGTCTCTCTTGTTTATTTGCCCCGGTGTAGCGATATATACCTTGGAATGTTCCGCAGTGTGCCTTTAAGGAAAACTCTGAAGATGAGCAATATCTTTTTCTACAAAGAACACACACATGAAACAGTATACACTACGATAACGTGAAATCCTTTTGTACTCTCAAACAAAAACGGTATTACTTATGATTCAAAAAGATGGTGTGTTACGGTAAGTTCTTCATACTTTTTTCACGAACCACATTAAGATATTTCACTTGAATGAGTGTGCCCTAGGTGTATTAGTAGAATGCCGTAAGTTTGAATCTTTGTTGGCGCTTTGCTTTACATGGGTTTTATGGTTCAAGGTTTCATTCACCCGACACGACACCAGAGTATACTGAAAGGAGTTACATGGATTGCAAGTTATACATTTTCTTTTTTACGAAGGGTGACCAAAGTAGGGCCTGCGTGGCAAGGCAAGGCATGTTTATTTATACCGCGTATTTCGTACACGAGGCAACTCAATGCGCCTATATTTGTCCAACATTTGGGAGAGTTGCTTGGTGTCAAAGTACAAGAGCAGCAGTAATTTAATAGAGCAGACAGGCCCAAAGTCCAGAGCTTTGTGGCCCCCTTATATATAACCACAGATCCCACGAGGCCCTCGATAGTAAAAGGTCACTCTTTTTATAAGAATTTGTCACCGCTGGAATAGGGAGAGACTCAAATGCCGATATATCAAAGGTGGATAGACCAAATCCAAATGTGACTCAAACAAATTATACTGTGTATTTAAAGTCATACTGTGTAACATTTCACTATTTAAGTAGAATAGAATAAAAGCATAAATTAAATTATTTTAATGGAAAAATATCTCGGCTCAGACCTGGCATGTAAGTTTGCTGGGACGTCACCTGCTCATCTCCATGGGAATGCTGCTTTTTTGTTACAGGTAGCCAAACATGCATGAGGTCCTCTTTCAAATTACCTATCTAAAAACAATACTGTCCGTGCTTGAATTAGGAGCATATTTGGTATCGCTGGCATGTTTACATACTTGTTTATTTGCTTTGGCGTAGCGATATATACCTTGGAATGTTCCACAGTGTGCCTTTAAAGAGGGGGTATTATGCTTTTTTCAATCACATAGCACCAGTCTATAGCATATTACAATGATGACGTAACCTTCTGTTGGTCTGTATATGCAGTAAATTAAAATAACTGCCTTGAATAAAATTGCTCTCTCAAAATGGCTGTACTGAACGTCTTGAAATAGGCCTCTGTCTCTTTAAGAAGCTTTCCGACACGCCCCCTTCAGCACACTGCTGTGGCATCTAAACAACACTACTGTGCGGGAGGGGCTCTGCTGAGCTGAGGAGCAGTGGTTGGTGGCTTGGCTGGTGACGAAAGGTCCAGAGGCGTCTCCAGGAGGTGGGGGCGTTCCTAGGAGGACTGAGGCATAGCTACACCTAAAATGGCTGCCGTCTAAGTTTTTACTGATTACTCAAAAATATGTGAATGAGCCAAGGCAACACTCCAGGCATGTGTTTAATGAGGGAATGACATAATAACATGATATAAAGCTTGAAAAAGTCGATTTTACATAATACCCCCCCTTTAAGTAAACCTCTGAAGATGAGTAATATCTTTTTCTAAGTGCTTGCCTGCCATCCTGTTACTAATCCCGACACTTCCAAAGCTCTTCACTTCGCAGTGGAGCCGTTTCCTGTGCCAAAGCAATCCGGCACGCTACACTCCCCAGCCCTGAGCGGAAAGCCTGTTTCGATGCTTCCAGCCGGAGACGTGTCCTTGTGAGTGACATTGGCTGTTGTCGTCGAGCGCGTACACAGATGGAGCCTTGTGATTGTTAATCCGCCCCGCAGTCACACTCTTGTTTTTGGACCAATCGACGCGGTCTCTGTCAATAGCGGCAGACATTTGTTTTAAGCAGATGAGATAAAGAGCCAGTTTAAAGTATTGTTCTGACATCTGTGCCGTGAGCTTTCCACTTGGCCTTCAGACACTCGTTTGAAAGAGATATTTTTTTTATGTGTTGTGAGGGATGTGATGATTTGAGCGGGTTATGAGAGCGCATGAGTGGAACACAGGCTTATAATTTACTGTAATTTGCTTAACCCATCAACCGGCCTATCATAAGCTTGCACTTATGGGCCAGAGGAAAAGTATGACGCATTATAACCGTAGTTTTACGTTTTGCATTGACTGACATTGGCTAAGCCCCTCCTGTCATTTTTTTTTTTTTTTTGACAAGGGCGATTCACTCACTCGATTCACCCTGACTCACTGGTAGGCACGGCAACAGTTTACAATAGTTTGCCTCTATCTATGTCGCTTTGTGTCAGTGTCCAATAAGGAAGTGAAACTATAAACGTCACAAAAATGGTCAAACTAAAGAAAGCTGCAGAGATTGTTTAGCTATGTTTTAGCATAAATTGTCTCTAATGTGTCATATGCACTTTAAAGTACTGTTATCAGAAAATCAGAATTAGAATCAGTTTTATTGCCATGGTTTGAGAACAGGTTCACAAACTAGGAATTGTTCTCGGTGCAAACGTGCGACATAGAACATATAACACAGAGTTAAGATAAAAATAAGCTAAAAAACCTAAAAACTATAAGGCTATAGGGGCATGCGTGAAAAATATTAAATAAATAAGATAAAATAAAGTGACATATGACATATAAGACAAAAATATAATGGTACCCACCCAGCCTTACACAAGAGTATTGTGTGTACAAATAAGCAGTGCCAAATCATCGTCATGTGACTCAGACCAGGCTTTGAAGAAAAAAGAGAAATAAGTTCATTTTAGTTAATTCTGTATCATGACTAATATCCTAATGTCATTACTGTGTATAATCATTGTAGTTTTATACATCTGATCACGATTTTGAAGAACAAAAAGGGCTAGTAATGATTAGTCCCACGAACACACACACACATGACAGTGATCGATAGATGGCAGTGCCGCATGGTGCCACCACCAGCAACAGAGGAGGCCAGTACTCAGTTACAATTACTCTCAAAACACTATCTAAAACTAGAAAATACCGGTGGATTACACGGATATTCTTAATTTTCTTTGCAACGGGACTTTTTGCTGGCGACACAATATGAAGTGGGGAAGCTGCCGTGTGTTTATAGAATTTCAATGAGGCTAAACAGACGTAAGGACGCGATGCTCCTCAATGCTACTGCCGGGTCAGTCCATTGGTTTACTGTTTACTCCACGGTTCACATCAGTCCGGATTCAGCGCTTTTGTTAACCTTAGTAGGACATAAACGACTCCTTTACGCACTCATATGTTTAAATGATACCATTTATTGAGTAAACTTTTGCCGAGTCACATGTCTGGTGCTCTGAGCTGTGTAATGCTAGTTCCGTTGCTGTTTGCTAATATGTGGTTACATGCTTCTTTTACTCTGTCGAGCAGCAGTAAATGTAGATCTGATAGTTATTTAAATATTACACAACACAAATTGCCCAACCTCCAGTTCGATCATCAACCGCCACTGATTCATAGTCACAAAAATTAAAGCTGTAGAAGTTGAAATGTTTCACAAATTTAATAGAGTGACCAAATGATGGATGTGCCTGGGCCTGTTGATTTGATGCAACGTAAGCCATATTAAGTAATTATGTTTTTTCTTAAGTCCCTCCCTTTTCTGATCTCAGCAACGAATCAGAATCCCCGGTGCCACCACTTCGACCATTAAGACGAGCCTTCCTGTGAATTTCCTTGTCAATCATGTGCACAGGGAACAAGGAGTCTCTTTCAGGTCCAATCAGGAGGGGTAGGAGAGGGAGCGTGATTGTTTACTTTTAAAATGTATCTCTCTCCTCATTTTGCTAACTTTCAGATTATCGCTTTAAAAGTAAAGGCTAGTTTCAGGTCACTCAATATATCACCCAACATTTTTGCTGTAAATCTAATGTGCAAAGATACGTAGGCAACAGTCTTCCCAATACATTCAAATACGATTCCTAATTTATTCAAATATTAGCATGCGACCTCGTCTTATCTAACCAGATGGGAGTGATTGGCAGATTAGCAATTCATAGAAACGCGTCGTCCATCTGCATCAAAACAAACTTACAAGAAGGAATCTAAAGCATACAGAAAAGAGAACTTCCTCTGCCAAATCAACAGTCAAAATAGTAAATACGATTAATCAGATGTGAGAGACGTTTTAACGATTGCAGGGCAGTGGTTCTCAAACTCTTGGCAGTCACTGATCATCTTTTTAATAATACATTTTGTAATGAGATATTTGCTATGCCTTTGGGAAATGTCTTCTTCCACATTGGAGTGACACACTGTTACAATACAAAATAAAGTAGGAATGCCTAGCTGACCAGTCTAGAGTGTTACTTACTTAAATTACTATTTTTGTATTTAAAGCCAAACCGCGTAACATTTCACCCCTTAAATAGAATACAAGCATTAACTTTATTAAAAATATTCTTTATCATTGAAAAATACTTAACAAAATGTGTGTTTGCTGTGAGTGGCTCACCTCTCCTCAGACCTCACTGTACTTTACTGGGAGCGTCTCCAGCTCGTCTCCTTGGAGATGTCAACTAAAGGCAGCCAAATATGAGATTTAAATAGGTTAGGTCCTCATACAAATCTATTCTTTCATTACCCACTGCAGAAATAGCATTTTCTGTGTCAAGTTGATCCCTATGGGCATGTTTTGTATTGGCAACAGTATAATCTAAATGTTACGTATTGTGCCTTTAAATAAGTTTTATCAATTTATTGAGAAACTGGATAGTCTTTCATGTTCATGATGGGCAGGGTACTCCTCACATTACTCCCAGAACAGTAATGTTTGGGTTTGTGACACAAGAGTAAGGCTGGGTACCGTCAAACAATACTAGTATGGTATGACGTGCCCTGATGAAAACTATCTTGAGTTGAAAAGCGTTGATGTAATACATTTTCTTTACTTTGATCTGAGTACCTCGGTCCCATTTTTCTACTTAAATACAAGTATAGTATTGGGGGGGGGGGAGTTCAGGTATAACGTGTATAATATTACTTATTTAGAAGGATAACTTCTGTTGTAAGTAATAACCATCGATTTATTTCAGTGAAGAAGCAATTTTAATGAAGTAATGTTGGGCAGAAAAGTTATTTTTATTTGAGTTTTTAAGCTACTGACAGGTAGGAAGTGACTCACTGGTTGGCATGGCAACGGTTTACAATAGTTTGCCTCTATCTATGTCACTTTGTGTCAGTGTCCAAAAAGGAAGTGAAACTATAAACGTCACAAAAATGGTCAAACTAAAGAAAGCTGCGTAGATTGTTTAGCTATGTTTTAGCATAAATTGTGTCTATGCACTTTAAAGTACTGTTATCAGAAAAAAATATAATGGTACCCACCCAGCCTTACACAAGAGTATCGTGTGCACAAAATAAGCTGTGCCAAATCATCGTCATGTGACTCAGACCAGGCTTTGAAGAAAATCTTGTCAATATGATAAACATTTATCGGAGAAGGGCCCTCATACTCACTACTCCCAACATAGCGTCCCGCACATAGTATAGGGGACACTATGGAGGAGGCTGCGGAGGGTGCTCTTGAATGAAGGACATGAAACAAATCAACACTTTCTTACTAAGCCAGGGCCTAACACAACAAACTAACAGTAGAAAAGCATGAAAAACATCACGTCAAATAAACCCGTCATTGTACTCCTGTCTCCTTTCTCAAGAGGTGTTGAAGCCCGTAGAGGATACACTTGAGGCGGCATTTCTGCTTGCTGAGTTCAAAGTTCATTCTGTGCTTCGAATCTCATTGTGGAGATGAGATTTCGGGAGAGGTTTTTCCACGGACGCTGTGGTGAAATTGTAGATTTAAGGAGTAACTTTGACCTTGTTTATGAATTCTAGAGCACAGCAAACCCTTCTGTGTGCCGTAGACGGAAAACAACTTACTGTAAAAGAAGAAATCCTGACCCATCACCGCAATACATATTAATGAAGATTGTTTTGCTTTTGCGGTCTTCAGGTTACATACAAGGTTATTTCATATTAACCTACTGCTGTAATGGTTAGTAGCTTTTCATCAATGTGCCAATGTGATGTTTGAATGATGTGTTAGGCCTAGTCTTTAGGGGCACAGTTTGACATTTTGAGTGTTGTGGTTAATTGTCTTGTGGAAAATTCCTCCAGTTTTCAGTTTTTCAGGGTAAAGGATATGGGAAATATTTGGAGGATCCGGCAAAGATTTGATCTGATATAATGGTGTTTAATGAGAGTGTTCTGGCAAATGTTTTGGCCTGTTCCCCGAATCCATAACATCAGACCAAAACTACTAATTTACAAATTAAGCACTGGATATTACCCCCAAAATAGGAATATCACACCAATATTTTGACAAAAGTACATGGGTACTTTTGGGAATACGGATCATGGCCATGTCTCGTCTTAAAAAAATGATACAATATGTAGGAGCAAACATGCCGGGAAGAGATTTGAATATATATTTTCCCCTCATGTTGTGTAGCTCTGACACATTAACTCTGCTTTGCCCCAAGGTTAAAACAATTAGTGCGTTTTGAGTGGAATATGTATATTAAATAAATCTTCGCATCCCACTCTCTTCATTAACATTCTTGGACAAGCTCACACGAAGGTTAATTACAATAATATAGGCTGCTTGATGGGCCTTTCTCTGCAAACCCCAGCAGTCTTATTAAACCTACTCTAGTGTTTATGGAAAGGGTGAACCCATGAGCCCTGGGTCTGCTGGTAATTGATATAGATGCTACAGCCTGACCTTTTTTTCTTTCTTTTTTTTAACGACAGAATATGAATTTTCCATTTAAAGTCTGGCGGACGTCTCAAGGGAGCAGCCGTCACTCTGGCATAGCAAGTCCTCAAACTCAATTAGGGGCTGAGCTAAGAATGGACATTTGAAGGAACGGAATTTGCCATCAGAAAAAGTACACTTTGTGATTGTGCACATATACAAAGTCTTTGGAGAATTATTTTCAAACTAAATTCATTACTAAAAATATTAACGTTCTTCTCATATATCTTTTATAAACAGTTATGTTACAAAAATATGTGTTCATAAGTGTATAATCACAACTTATAGTCACAGTTACCCCTCAGAAATTAGATACATGTTTTCCTTAGATAATTTTTTTATTTGTTTGATTATGCTATTTTTGTGGCCTTCTGGTGCCTTTAATGGAGTTCCACAAGGCTCAGTGTTGGGGCCAACTTTTGTAATTCATTATCAAAAGAATTAATGACATTTATTAATTGTACATTTTAGGTAAAAATAACACTCCACGGTGCATTTTTTAAGAATGTTGACGATTTTATTTGTTGCTTTTCTGTATGCATAATATGCAAATATATTATATTTGTCCACATCATAATGGTTTAGCCACAGAATCAATAGCATTCAATTTGCGCCGTGTCTGTTGAGACGGTCCACTCCACTAAACTCTTCAGCGCTAAACAAATTGTTGTCTGGGCTAAATTAATGAAAGTCTTAATGTAATCATCAAAGAACATAAACCTATTCCGTATCTGCAAAGATACTTTGCTCTTTGCGTGGGAAAAGCTCCGTTCAGTTAGAAAATCTAATTTGAGAGACAAGTGATTCTAAATCTCATTCTAATGGAGAAACTATATTGTGGCTAATCTTGTGTTTAGGATGTAGAGACAGCTGCATGTTTCAGGCAAAGCCGATTCTAGGAAAATTGGGTATTAACTAAATTGTAGTAGGAAATCCATGTGGGAGGAGATTTAACTTCCCCATTACTTGCCTGAGGCCAAGTAGTTGGTGAATTTGTGGGAAACTTTTGTAGTAAAATATCAACATAAATATATGTATGTATTTTATGTTGTATAATAATGAACAAACAAAGTGGGCTGCTGTTTTGAACCAGTTTCTTGCAGCTTATTTAGGTTGTACAAAGCATTCGGAGGGAGTGCATAGGTTCACCTCTTAAAGTGCATATGACACATTAGACATATTTTTTGCTTAAACATAGTTAACGAAATTATATTTAAGATTTTACTTAAGATTGTACCCAGCTTTCTTTAGTTTGGCCATTTTTGTGATGTTTATAGTTTCAGTTCCTCATTGGACACCGACAGGACGTGACATAGATAGAGGACAACAATTTTAAACTGTTGCCGTGCAACCATGTTAAGTCAATGGAAATGAGTCAAACTGCTATGGAATTTTACCTTCTTCTATGTCACTTCCTGTCAGCAGCTTAAAAATTTAAATAAAAATAAAGTTTCTGCCCAACATTTCTTCATTAAAATTGCTGCTTCACTGAAACAAAATGATAATTATGCAAGTGATGAACTTGCAAGTGATGTTATCCTTTTAAATAAGTAATATTTTCAATGTATGCACTTTAAAGTTGGGGTAGGTTATCCATTTTATTTGTATATTCTTTAATAGAGAGAGTAAGTATTTCTATATAGCTTTTTTTTTATTGATCGCAAACAAAAGTAAGAATCAGCACAATGTATTTGTATGGCAGGCCGCCTTGTTTGAGCATTTAAATTAAGCCATCGGGATGTGCAGGAGGTATTGTGGGAGCTAGAAACGAGTTGCTGGAGCTGTTTATGCTTGACTTCCAGGGAGAAACTGGATATTGCGGGTTTAGACGAGTAAAAGATTGCGATTTTTATTTTTATGAATATTGCTGTATAATTATTTTCCCATATTACGCATCGTATTACACATCGGCAGGTATTAATGGAAACCTATCACAAAGTATATAAAATAATGACATTAACCACATTTTCTCTCCCTTTTCCCAAACTGTCCATACACAGCTCCCCTTTTTCACCTTCTTTCACCCCCTGAACAGAGCAGAACGCATTATTCCTTCAATTCCAAAACTCCACTCTTCCTCCACTCCGCCAATGTGCATGTGCAAACTTAATTCCTGCGTGAAAATCGCCATTTCCTCTGGGCCCGGACAGCGAAAATGAAAGGAGAAAAGGAGAGAGCGCGTGGGCTTTTGGCGAGTCTACTCCTCTCCAAAAACTCATTTCAAGAGATGTGAGAGGAGGAGTGGTGCGTTCACGGACCACACGGCAGGCTGACAGCTCCATCATACAGCTGCCCTTACAGTTGTCAATCACCCAGCTGGTTTCCTTCAGTGTATGGAGGCGATGGCACACAAGCAGAAGTGATGAGTGTGACCAGGATTGTATTTTTACTCAACTAAAAATGTTTATGTACACAGATTTGATATAAATGAGTGTGAATGATGTGTGAATGCTTGACTTTACTGAGCTTTTAATTACGTCATAATGTTACATCATTATCATTTGCACATGTTTCAGCAGTCCCACATACTGTATTGAGTGCATTTCCCTCTCCTTTTCCATGAAGTTTCTCGTAGTTTCAAAGTAAAAAACACCATCACCAAACTTTTTTTCTGATCTTGTCCGTGGTTAACTCGTCCTCCCTGTGCAGATTAGCATGTTTGCAAATCTGCACTCATTGCTATTTCCTCACATTGAACCCCTTTTAAACATTTGTGACCAGTCACTAGTATCAGGGACACAAGTCGGTTCTGGGGCATTTTGAGCTTTTCACAGATTGTTAAAGTGTAGTCTCCAAGCTTTCCAACAATGTGTAACCCATGGAAATCTGATCATATTTGGACACGTTGCCGCGATTTGAAGTTAACAATTCCAAAAAAGCCAAAGGGCAGAAAAACCCCTCTGAAGTTTTGGGCAGTTCTCACCTCTCTCTGCTGTTGAGAATAACAATAGGGCTCATTTACATCTCATTTAGAGATGTACCCCCGTAAAGCTCCCCACTGTCATGTCATGTTATGTATGTTGTTGCTATATGTGTATGTTGGACCATAGTGATGTAGATAATGGACATAGTGTAGCCTACTCTTTTATTTACTTTACAGTCAAAATCCTGCGTACTTCTCCCATAGCTTCTCCCCAGTCCCTCTGCAGCCTGTGTCAGCTCTGCCTCCGTGAGCTGCTGGAGCCTCACGCTGAGAGAGTTACAGACTCCAGACATAACTGAAGTTTTAACTTTAGAAAAGACTCCTGTACTACTTTAGTAATGCACATACATTCTCATACACATGAGAGGAAAAGGCCGACATTGCGTCGTATCGCTGCGCGTGATCGCATTGTTTACGTTTCACTCCACACACCCAGCGTAACTTTATCTAACCATAAAACCGAAAATACGAAACGGGTCTCTTTCAAATAAGAAGTGGCTGAAAGCTAGGATGCGCTGATTACATTTATGATTAGTTTAAGTTTGTAGCGATCTTGATTACAACCAAAACAAAACACAAACAAATTAGCTTACAGCACAACAATGGCCTCGTCAAAAAGCAAACAGATAGCACAGCTTGTCACAAGCGACAAAAAAACAAAAAAACAACTTTCACTCACCTGTCTGAAGTAACCTTTGTGTGCCTTCTGCTCAGCAAACCCCTGATCAAATCCATTTTTGTTGCTCAGTTATTTTCAATGTAGAGTTTGGCAAATCCACGCTACATCCTTCTGTCTTAAATCACACTCTGAAGGCAAGGAGTTGGTCAGCAGGGCGCTGTGCATGCTTACAGCCAGGGCATCATCAGTTGCACGGAAAAATCAGCCTAAAAAAGTTCACTGGTTTCACGCAGAAAAACTAACCTCTGCAGTAGTATTCCAACGTTAGCAGCGGCGGCCTCTGAGAGCCACAAACGGGGAGGCGTTGCATAACCATGAGCCACACACGCACACAATGACACGGCGTGCGCTATTTCTCCGACAAAACAAGCCGGTTTAAACCTGAAAATGGGTTATATATATAACCCAGTGGCGTTTTTTGATATGAGCAGTCGCCCAGGGCGGCATTGTCCAAGGAGAGAAACGATGTATCACAGCATTTTGCTCAGTAGTTTCCTCCAGTTGACTCCCTGTACGTCACAGCGACATCTTTAAGAGGAGACGTTGCAGGCTCCAACAGATGACGTGCTCAGTGAATGTCTCAGACAATGGGGAACAGAAGATGAGGTGCTGGAGGTCCCGTCATGGGAGGACAAGCCCCTACACGGCATGTACCACCGAAACATAACTGAAGTGGCGGATATCAAGAAATCCTACCAATGGCTAGACAGAGCTGGCCTGAAGGACAGCACAGAGGCTCATCATGGCTGCACAGGAGCAGGCCTTGAGCACCAGAGCAATAGAGACCCAGATCTATCACACCAGACAAGACCCAGGTGTAGACTGTGCAAAGAGGCCAATGAGACAATCCAGCACATAACTGCAGGGTGTAAGATGCTGGCAGGGAAAGCTTACATGGAGCGCCATAACCAAGTGGCTGGCATAGTGTACAGGAACATCTGTGCAGAGTATGGGCTGGAAACCCCAAGGTCAAAGTGGGAAACACCTCCAAAGGTGGTAGAGAATGACCGAGCCAAGATCCTGTGGGACTTCCAGATACAGACGGACAGAATGGTAATAGCGAACCAACCGGACATTGTGGTGGTGGACAAAGAGCAGAGGAAAGCCGTGGTGGTTGACATAGCAACACCAAGCGACTTCAACATCAGGAAAAAGGAACACGAGAAACTAGAGAAATACCAGGGGCTCAGAGAAGAGCTGGAGAAGGCCTGGAGAGTGAAGGCATCAGTGGTGCCGTGGTCATTGGGGCACTCGGGGAAGTGACCCCCAAACTGGAGGAGTGGCTCCAGCAGATCCCAGGAAATACATCAGACATCTCGGTCCAGAAAAGTGTAGTTCTAGGAACTGCAAAGATACTGCGCAGAACCCTCAAGCTCCCAGGCCTCTGGTAGAGGACCCAAGCTTGGAGGAAAAAGAGACCACCCGCGGAGGTGAGGAAGAGGTTGTTTTTTTGTTATTTATTTGAGCTATTATTTACAGTGCGTTATTACTTACAATATTTACAATATTTACATACATACAAAAAAACAAGAAAAATAAAAATAAATAATAACTCAAAGGGAGTAGGCAGAAGCAAGAAAGCTTATAAGTGCCTACCCCAATTTAATAAAATGCAATACAATACAATTAAAGCGTAGATAGATATACAGTAAATATATAAAAAATATATCTTTTTTTTTTTACTTGGAACAAAAAATGATTTCCACTGTTTCATAATCTGCAGATCCCCTGCGGAAATATTGTTACCCAGTGGCGTTTTTTGATATGAGCAGTCGCCCAGGGCGGCTTTGTCCAAGGAGAGAAACGATGTATCACAGCATTTTGCTCAGTAGTTTCCTGCAGTCGAATCCCTGTACGTCACAGCGACATCTTTAAGATGCAGGTGAATAGGGGGGGAAAAGAATTGAGGGGAATCAATTTGAAAGTTTTGCTGAACATTACTGATATAAATGTGAGGAAAAACACATATTGCAAGTTTTCTGTCATTTTATGTCCATCCATCCATTTTCTTCCACTTTTCCGTTGCCGGGTCGTGGGGGCAGCTGTTGGAGCTGCCCAAATCACATTGCACCAGCCCCTATGGCTCCTCCTGCAGATGGTGGGTCCACAGAAGGACGGCCTCATGGTTCTAACCGGCCTGTTGGTCTCTCATAAGGGGCTTCTGAACCGCTCTTTGTCTGACCCGTCACCTAGGACCTGTTTGCCATGGGAGACCCTACCAGGGGCACGAAGACCCCAACAACAGAGCTCCCAGGATCATTCGGGCGCTCAAACCCCTTCACCACGTTAAGGTGGCGGTTCCAGGAGGGGTCATTTTATGTTTTCATTGAAATAATAAGGCATTTTGTGCATAAAAATGGCCAAAATTGCCTATATTTTCAGCAACGAAATCTAAATATTGGATAGACACAGATTTAAATTTAGAGGGATTTTGGATCTTGTTTAGTTTTTGAATAAGCTAATCATAAGTGTAAAAATCTGTTAAAAACTCAAATATTGCCTTTTTTTCCCTTTCTTTTTTAAAGCTGAATAAATCAGGCTGTGAATTAGATATTAAAATATGAGAGCAGCAAAAACCAAAAAAATAAAAAATAAAACAGCCCTACAATTTTGTACCGAGTCTGCATGCGCGACATATTTCTGCGCTCTTCCGTACTAGGTGTCTCGCAGAAGGAAAAAGCCCATATTTAGATTATACCGTCATTACAGGCACCCTTTGCAGGACACGTGGATGTAAAATCTGTCATTATTTGTGAATATAAATATATAATGTGGGATATTTCCGCCTCACTCATAAAATAAGCATCGTACGGGGTAATTTTTGTCATTTTTATACTCTGACATTAAAATTGAGACGTTAAAGGTGCATTATGCAATTTTTTATGCAGAAAAAAGTTGATATTGTGCGTGTTTTACCTTGTAGTGACCCAGCAGCTGTATGAGTGGTCAGCATGGCGCCTTTACTTTCCATCATGGTGGTCTCTACAACGCTCCAAGTTCAATTGTTTGGAAGGTTTTCACTGCTGACGGACCTTCTCACCAGAACACCTACAAAACAACTGATCTTGGTGCGTCCTAGAGATCACCGTAGAAGTAAAGGCACCATGCTGACCACCCATACAGTCGCCTGTCACTACAAGGTAAAACACGCACAAATATCAACTTTTTTTCCCGCATAAAAGTTGCATGATGCACCTTTAAGGGAGGAAACTAGATTTTAAAAAAAAACTCCACTTCGACCACTGCGTGAAAAGTCACCTGCCATGTCTCGCCTTAAACTGTGCCTATTCTAAAAGCTGGTAGAGACAAGTAGGAATAACAAAATCACTAACAGCCTATTTGCCTGTTCACTGCAGTCCCTCTTCTGCACGTATCGCCTCGCAACAGACTTGGAGAACACTATGCTGAGCACAGCCAGCCGCTTTATGATCCGATCTTTAGTCAAATGAGCATTTTATTTCAAGAAATCGGTGTCTCTGCTCCTCTGAAAGTAACACTTAAGCTTTAGGTCCTGTTAATCTAAAACTTAAATTACAGCAGCCTCTTTAATGCTGTAAATGACAGAAAGTGTAGTCAGAAAGTACTGTAGCTTTCAAAAGTGACCTCAACTGCAAATCAAATATTGTTAATAGACGGCAGCTGTTGCTTTCAGCTTTACGCAAACTGCTTCAATCCCCTTTTATGTCAGCAGAGAATGAATCAAGACAGTTTGTAAACTCATAAAATGGGAAAAGATATATCTACGCACACGTAAAGAAAGTGAAAATGCGCGTCCCAGCACATAACTCAGCCTGTCAGCAGAGCCTGGACTACCCTGTACCCTATCGCATGCGGGGAAGATTTAGAACTAAGCCGAGGCACACCGGCTACAGCCCCTTCAATCAAACGGGATTCTGGGTGGACAGAGAAGAGAGAAAAAAGTTGCGTCTCTGGATGATTGGCTCGTAATGTGGCGCAGGTAGCGGGAGCGGAGAGAAAATGGCTCAAATAGAACGTGTGTGGGCCTTGCCATGCTCACAGCTATAACACCGGGGGGACAGAAGGAACATTGTCATTGTCAATGCAAGATCACTGCGGCTTCTGACTCAATGGAGGCAGCCCACAGCGTTTCCCTGACAAACTATAGTCTGCTGCTCTGCGTTGCCTGGAATATTCAGCAGCTTTGAGCAATAGGCAAGAGAAACGCCGAAAGATGGATAATAATGACTGCTCGAATGAATTATGCTCTTCGGGACAAACAGTAAATGACAATGGGCTATTATTTGCACTGAAAATGGTTAAAATGAACAGAAGTGAATCCGATTTTGATGAATTTGAACTGGAGGGTATGTGGAAGTTGGAGAGAGTTCCTTTATGTTCATTTACAAACTGGTTTTAGCTATAAGATCTGGCAACCCCAAATGCCCATACAAAACAGTTCACTTCAATTGGTGTCAGTAAAACCAGTGTTTGATTGGAACACGTTGACCTCATAACTGTGAGTGCAAAAAGCTAATGTTTTAGAAATATTTACAACAAATATTCTCTCTCACTTATGGCAAAATGAAGGTTTAGCCCTTTGTATATATCTTTGGCAATCCAAACTATAGCTATAATGTGTATTTACCAATGCTTAGTGTTGCGTAACTATGTTTTAATGTTGCTCTCTCATCAAAAACATACCTAGAGCTGTGTTATGAGCCACTCGCGCAGCTTTGAGTAATCTTTGGGTCTGCACCTGTGGCTATTCTATGCATCGCGGATCCTCCTGAGGAAAGACTTTGCTCACATCTCTATCTCTTGCTAAGCTTAATCCTCTCATCGCTAAGTAAAATCACTCGCCACAGCTTCAACTACAGCCACTATGGGCCAAGCGCTGACTTTTTTTCGTCCCTTCCTTGTATTGAAACGGCTGCACAGGAAGTGAAACTACTGAATATTTTGTTTGAGCACATTTAGATCAGTATCGGATTTTCTAACCAACAAAATGTAAGATAAAGATAAAGATGTGTTTGACATGGTAACCAAATACCTGCTCCTTTAAGTATTTTACGCTATGAGTCACGTCAGCTAAATCAATTATGTGTGAATATTAAACATTTTCATTTCAAATACCTCCAGAAAGAGGGTATAAACAAATAATAAAAAGGGTTGAAGTGGTTATTGTGATTAGAAAAATGAAAAAGAAAAGCTCTCCAGAGAATTCCGTGTTGCCTTGGACGCTAAGCTCTTAATTTACTTCATCTTTCTATGTAACACAGAATAGTTGCTCCGCTGTGTGTGTGTGTGTGTGTTATTGTCTTTAGTTTGAATGAGAAAAATAGGAGGTAAATAATTCATAACTCCATGCAGTTTAGTCCGTTGGGGACACCATGCTAACGGTGTTGTATAACGGGTAAGTTTGGAAAGACAAATGTTACTAAAACATACTATACTGAGGTTAGAATTTTTAACCAAGCAGAAGAGATGGTTTGAAGGTGAATGTGTCAAGGAGGCCAGTTTCGTGAAGAAAAAGAACCCCTCACGATACAACTACTGTACTATTTACAGAATCAACACTAAGGGCACTATTGCGATGCTAGTCTGAGGCACAGCAGTGGTTCTCAAACTGTTCAGCCTGAGTACCACCTAAAAAGATAGTGGGGTCTTGAAGTACCACCATCGTGACGGACTCTAATGCTCCATAATAATTAGTACAGTATTTGGTTATATTGGCAAGTTAAACTGCCATTTATTATCGCTGTAGTCTTGTACTATATGTTCCGTTATTTCACGATGAGTTAGTAGTGGCGTCTTGTTACATGGCAGGCAGTGAGTTACTGGTGCACAGTCACTAGCATCATGTTAAAACATCGTGTCAAGTGCAAAGAATTCACTGGAACAAATTACAGTGCTCATTACAGTGTTTTTGTCTTGAAGCTAACTGCTAACACACAATAAAAATGATAAACAGGCCTGCTAAAAAATTATGGGTCTTTCTTTAGTATAAATACGTTTTAGTTGTTTAATTTTTGTGGTGTTGATTTTTGATACTAGCCATTACCTATGAGATATAAAGTCCTACCCCAATGAACACATTTCCGGCCGTCAAGTATTTACATCCAACGTAATGTTTTTAACACATAGCCTGTGACTTCCCATCAGTATCTCACTGTCAGTGATGTTTTCTTGAACCATTCGGTGATTTGTGCAAGACATTGCTAACCCTTATTGGGAAAATAGTGAGAGAGAGGAAGAACAGCGACTTCCGAAGATCGCACAAGAAGTCATTTGTCACGTGTGTGCATAGAACCTATTACTGCACTTATCGTCATTGTTTGTAGTGTCCAAAAAAACTGAGAAGGAAGACAAAAAGTTCCCAATGTATCTGATATAATCTCTGTCCTCTTTGCACTGTGCCTTTTTGTATTTAGAATTTTTAATTGTGCTTCACTATTCCAAATTTATTTTAGCACATTATAATTTACAATTCTATAAGGATGGTGATTAGCTAAAACAGACAAGCAAAAATAAAATACAAATACTAGCGATGCTGCATGTGGCCGAGAGTGGCTGAAGGGAAGGGGGTCATACGGTTGTTTACGTTTAGCTCGATGCTATGAACTGGCTACTTTCTGACCACGAAGAAATCAAAGCGGTCACATATAGAAACAAATATCACTGGGCCTCATTCAGGAACATCTTCTTAAGAAACTTCTTAAAATTCGTTCTTTCGAAGGCAGTGTCAGGAAACTGTGCCAGATTCACGACACGTTCTTAAAATCCTTTCGAAACTGTGTTCTCAAGTTTGTGAATCCCAACCTGGAAGCGCGTGCGTGTGAGGACTAATTAGCATAATGTCACAGCCTCTAATTCACCATATAAGGACATTAATAAAATTAGACTACAAGTGATATTACGAACTAATTTCTGTATAAAAGCATCTGTAATTTATGATGAGGATATTTACATTCCGTAATTAATTAATATATGATTTAATATGTACAAATATATGACTCAGAATGTTGGGTTCCATCAGGAGCATGATCATGAACAGAACTGGAGATTTTTTTTGTGCACAAGAGTCCTCCAGACTGTTCTTATATGTTACGTTCTTACAGAGGAACGTTTTCAGCTAAGAACAAGTTTTGTGAATGTCAAAAATCTTCCTAAGAAGGCCTGAAGAACAAATGTGTGCATAAGAACGTGTTGTTCTCAGACTGTGTCCTCTCTCTTTCCTGGTCCATGCACATGTGTGGATGTTCAAACTGTGTGGAACGGACGCAAAACGCAAACATGATTAACTGTAGTTGTGAAAAACACTACGTACATGGAGTCCTCTGCGTACCACCATGAAGAGTCCAGGCTGCACTAGAAAAAAGTTGAGAAGATTTTGTCAACTACTACTAGTAAGGTAATTCACCTCATAACATCAATCTACTACATCAACTGGTAGAACAGAGCAGGAGAACACCATCTGGGGTGAAAAGTCTCTCGAGCATAAGTTAAACCCCTTAATAACTGAGGACATTATTTAAACAGTACTGTATATGCTGCATTTTTCAATCACATATTTTGCCGGCGAGATTGAGATGGATTGTGGATTGTGGATTATTTATGAGCACAAAATATCAAGCATTTCAGCCTGTTCTGATTTTACTATAATTAACTGTGTCTCGTGGGCATCGTGACAACCAATTATGTATTAAAAATTAATCTTCAATTAATCTGGAGGTGGTGCACTCGGGAGAATGGAAAGGCTAATATTGAGTGATTAAAATGAGATTTTTGTAGCCGTGGTTGAACTATACAGTGGGGGAAAAAGTATTTAGTCAGCCAACAATTGCGCACGTTCTCCCACTTAAAAAAGATGAGAGAGGGCTGTAATTTTCATCATAGGCATACAGTACCTCAACTATGAGAAACAAAAGGAGAAAAAGAAAATACAGAAAATCACATTGTCTGACAAGGTTTTCACACACTGTTGCTGGTATTTTGGCCCATTCCTCCATGCAGATCTCCTCTAGAGCAGTGAAGTTTTGGGGCAGGCGCTGGGCCACACGGACTTTCAACTTCCTCCAAAGATTTTCTATGGGGTTGACATCTGGAGACTGGCTAGGCCACTCCAGAACCTTGAAATGCTTCTTACGAAGCCACTCCTTCGTTGCCCGGGCGGTGTGTTTGGGATCATTGTCATGCTGAAAGACCCAGCCACGTTTAATTTTCAATGCCCTTGCTGATGGAAGGAGGTTTTCACTCAAAATCTCACGATACATGGCCCCATTCATTCTTTCCTTTACACGGATCAGTCGTCCTGGTCCCTTTGCAGAAAACAGCCCCAAAGCCTGATGTTTCCACCCCCATGCTTCACAGTAGGTATGGTGTTCTTTGGATGCAACTCAGCATTCTTTCTCCTCCAAACACAACGAGTTGAGTTTTTACCAAAAAGTTCCATTTTGGTTTGATGTGACCATATGACATTCTCCCAGTCCTCTTCTGGATCATCCAGATGCTCTCTAGCAAACTTCAGATGGGCCCGGACATGTACTGGCTTAAGCAGGGGGACACGTCTGGCACTGCAGGAATTCAGTCCCTGGCGGCGTAGTGTGTTACTGACGGTAGCCTTTGTTACTTTGGTCCCAGCTCTCTGCAGGTCATTCACTAGGTCCCCCTGTGTGGTTCTGGGATTTTTGCTCACCGTTCTTGTGATCATTTTGAATTTTGTAGGTGACCAAATACTTATTTTCCACCATAATTTGCAAATGAAATCATTAAAAATCAGACAATGTGATTTTCTGGATTTATTTTTCTCATTTTGTCTCTCCTAGTTGAGGTATACCTATGATGAAAATTACAGGCCTCTCTCATCTTTTAAGTGGGAGAACTTGCACAATTGGTGGCTGATTAAATTCTTTTTTTTCCCCACTGTAAAAGCAAACACAATTACAAGAGTGTTCACGTACAGAGTGGTGGAATAGTCAGAATATATAATCAAATGAGAGAAATGTTCCTTCAAAATGGTATGAAAAGGCAGGTCAAGGGTCGACAAGGAACTGTTAGTTGAGTCAATTTTAACGGTGTTTAAAAATAAAACACTTTGTCCAAAGTATCTTCTATAACTGTTTGGGAGGGCAAAAAGCATAGACTTACTGTCGTTCAGTGATGTCAAAGGAGGAAGCTCTATTTTTAGAAGCTATAAAAGTGTTTGGAGTCAAGCTTTCAAAGAGTAAAGTAAGTAACACAAGTAAAGTCCCCATTGGATTACATATTACAGCCAGCTTTCTGGAGTTGCCCCAAGCCACTAAGGGTGGTATCGAAGCAATGTCAGCACCCGCCTTGAGGTTATAAATCAGAATAGTTTTTATTGCCACTGTTTGAGAACAGGTTCACAAACTAGGAATTTTTCTCGGGGCAGACGTGCAACATAAAACATATAACTTAGAATTTAGATTTAAAAAAGCTTTAAACTATCAGGCTATAGGGCATGCATAAAGACTAAGACTAATAGGATAAAAAATAAAAAGTAAAATATGGTAAGACGACAACAATTTGACATAGAACAACAGCGGGATTATATTTACAGATGTGTAGGTGTATAAAATGATAAAGTGATAGCAGCGGATCTGTGTGGACATACCATACAGTGCAACAGGGCAGATTACATCCATGAGTCTGTAACTAAGCTATTGGGTCTTGTTTTTGTTCATGAGTCTGATGGCAGAGGGGAAAAAACTGTTCAAGTGGCGTGATTTATGGGTCTGGATAGACCGTAGCCTCCTGCCTGAGGCGAGAGGGGTGAATAGTCCGTAGCTGTGATAGCTGTGATAGCTGGGTTCTGGAGGTGCGCTGCAGTCAGTGTCTGTCCCGGTCTGTAGTGCCGGGTACCACACGGTGATGGATTAGGTGAGGATGGACTCAATGATGGCCGTGTAGAACTGCACCAGCATCCTGGTCGGCAGCTTAAGGTTCCTCAGCTGCCGCAGGAAGAACATCCTCTGCTGGGCCTTCTTGATGAGGGAGCTGATGGTTGGCTCCCATTTGAGGTCCTGGGTGATGGTGGTGCCCAGGAAACAGAAGGAGTCCACGATGGAGATGGGGGTGGGAGAGTCAGGGCGAGGGGGACGGTGGGGCTGTGTCTTTCCTATAGTCCACGATCATCTCCACTGTCTTCTGGGTGTTCAGCTCCAGGTGACTGGAGGTGCAGCAGTTTATGTACAGGGAGAAGAGCCAGGGAGAAAGTACAAAGCCCTGAGTTGTTCCAATGTTTGTAGTCAGAGTGTCTGAGACAATCTTCCCCAGCCTCACATGCTGTCTCCGGTCCGTCAGGAAGTCAGTGATCCAACTGCAGAGGGAGTCGGGCACGCTGAGCTGGTAGAGCTTGTCTCATAGCAGTCCAGGGAGGATGGTGTTGAAGGCAGAGCTGAAGTCCACAAACAGGATCCTGACATAGGTTAATGAGGAGTCCAGATACTCCAGGATGAAGTGGAGGGCCAGATTGACTGCGTCGTCCACAGACCTGTTGGCTCTGTAGGCAAACTGCACCGGGTCCAGCAGGGGAGCGGTGATGTCCTTGAAGTGTGGCAGGACCAAGCGCTCAAAAGACTTCATGACCACAGACGTCAGTACCACCGGCCTGTAATCATTAAGTCCTGTGATCCTTGGTTTCTTAGGAACAGGGACGATGGTGGACAATTTAAAGCAGGACCGCACGTGGCATGACTCCAGGGAGGTGTTGAAATGTCTCTGAAGACAAGCTTTGATAAAGCGCTGGGGCCGTTGATGGTGGAGGTGATGATGGGGGGAGCAGGGGCGGCTGGAGTGACTAGAGAGATGTCAAAGGCCATTCGTGGCGGCAGTAACGTGTGCTTTCGGGAAGAAGTGCTTTCCTGACCCATTGGCCAAGAGTAGTTTTCCACCAATCACTTTGTCAGCCAGCTCACCAGGAAAGTCGTTTCCTGTGGCTCTGAGATGGCATCTGCTTGATACTTTCTTTTTTCACCTGGGCCCGCCCGCAAGAACTGAGCCTGATGCATCTCCACAATGCTCAGAAAGTGTCTTTGAAAGTTACAAAATGGGCTTAAACCTTCCACCCCCAAGCCCACTTTTATTAATATACTAGAAAACTGCATTCTGCATTTTCTCAACATCAACCAACTGCAAATTTTTTATGGTTTCTCAATAAACCCCCACAGTTATATTGCACTTACTTGAGACATCATAAAAGACTTTACCATTTAATAGCCCATTAACCATCGCAAAACTGCGTTCAACACAATGCTCTACTGCTCAGCCATTTACAACACTCAGTCGGACTGGGAAAAACAGCATTGAGCTATTCCTCCGATAATTGCCCTTACCTAAGTAATGACCTTCTATTGAGTCCTATGGCTGACCGGTGGGAAGACGTGAATGGTTTGTTGGTACAAAACCCTTTTATTAAACATAACCTTGCACTAAGAAAGCACACAAGTGGGTGGCGATTGACAGGCAGTCGAATTGGCACTGGGGAGATAGGTGGATATTTAAAGCTGGCAGAAAAATCCATGCGTGGTAACTATGCAAATGGCTGTAATGGTGATCTTGATCAGGAGAGAATGAGATAAATCTGCAACATTATGCGGGCAGAGGAATTGAAGAAAGAATGTCTGTTTTATATGAGATATATTAATGCGTTGCAATTATGTTTTTATGGCATTTCTCTGTTGAATCTCCTTTATTTTTTATTATGTTTATTACTATTTTAGTTTTTTACACACACTCACACACAAGAAATAATGAACAATCTAACAAACAACCGAGCAAACATTGGCCCGTACAAGTAAAGACATTTTTCACATTTTCAATGCCCGTTTAACAATAGCTGATACCTCCAGTCCGATATACATAAGGAAAAGTTCCAAAGTCTTTCAAAAGACCTCGTCCTTGTGATTCAAACGGTAGTCAAATGATCAAGGGAAATGTAAGGAAAACAGCTCTATGCCATTGTGTCCTAGTGGGAATCCGGTCAGAAATTCAGTTAACAAGCAGATATTTCCTGGCACAAAACGTAAGCATTCGATACAGTTTCTTATGATAAGGCAGTGTGCGAGGGTAACGGTCTCAAATCTGCACTTCAAGCACAGTGGCGAGGAATTAGGCTTAAATTTCTGGCGTAAATAAGGAGAAATTGAATCTTGGTTTTATCAAAATGTAAACCAGTCCAGTGCAAATCAATCTCAATTTGACCAGAAGAGACTTGAAGAGACAAATGGATAAGAGTGAGAAATGCGTTTCCATTTGACAAAGGCGTAAAACCTCATAGGTAGTTCCCATTCTACCTTCTGTTCCTACTTAGTTTTTTACTTAGTTTTCGACTTCTAGTAAAAGATGCTTTATCACATGTAGAGCTAAGATCGGGCCCAAAAAAATCAAGCCCGAGAAATTAACTTGAATTGTCAGCCCGAGCCCGAAACAAACCCGACGTAAATAATTACTTATTTAATGCCCCTATTGTGTATCCAATAGTCTAAACCTATAGCTTAGATTTTTATTAGAGATTATTATGACATTAATACAAAATATAAAAAACTTAAAATTAATTCTTCAAGCCCGACCCGACCAAACCCGACTGTCATGCGTGATATCTCGGCCCGGGTTGGGCTTGGGCCTAAAATCTTACCTCTAATCACATGGCAGATTTTATCCAAATGAAGGGTTTCCGTTTTGACACTCAAAAATCACCCCCCACAAAGCACTTAAACTTATCAAAAACGAAATTTTGTATGTGGTTCCATCCGTAAATCTACTTCGAAAGTATGACATTTGTGAAAAAGGCACACACATTCATGCGCACAAAAAACAAAACAAAAAAAACGGTTAAATTCAACTTCTCACCGTTTTGAGAAATGAGAGAAATCGGGTACAGCACCTTCATTCAATAAACATCCCAAAGTTGCACGGAAAGTTTGTGCGCTTATGAGACGAGTATGTGCTTCTCAGCTCAGTTTTAATTATCAGGCAGCAATTAGCAGTTCGTATGCGTTTGCCTGGGAGGGCTCAGTAAAGTGTGCGTACTGTGTGACTGTTGATTAATAGTCTTCTAGTTGGGGTCACAGACGGAGCTAAGTGATTCAGCCTGAGCTCCGAGTCTGAGTGAGATTATACGGAGCCAAAGTGGCGTTCAGTCCCAAGAGTGGTCGCGTGGAAGATACAGTCATTTGTCAAGGCTTCAGTTAAGTTCTTAAGGTTATCTACTGTATGGTCTGTCTAGGGCCTCTCTGTGTGGAGTTTGTTTGTCCACTCGGTGTCTGCGGTCTCCCCTACCATTAAACATATGGGTTCAGGCTGACTGATCGACTGTTGTTGCGATTGCTGTACTTGTCGAAGGTCGTGCTTGTTTCATTCTCAAACTGTAACAAAGGTAGAAAGTTGACCATAGCCTCACGTAGTTTGTAGCTCATACAAATCCTTTCACACATTTCAGTTCTTCAAATGCACATATTTCTATGCGCGTTTCCTGACTTTCAAACGGCAACGCGGAGTGTACCCTGGGACTCGCGGGAGGAATCGAAAGTCTTTTGTGATTTTAAAACGTGATACAAAGTGCACAGACCACACACATCAGGACATTTTACCACTGTTAATAATCTCTCACTCGTATGCACCCACAGAGTACATGATTCTTCCCTGTTCTCAGTTCTGTAACGGTTTCCGTCACACGCGGGAGTCACGTGAATGCATATGAGGCCGTACCATCAGGACTCAAAAACATGATAAATGTTGGACAGCATACTTTTTTCGTGAATTGTATCCACAATGATAGCGATGCAGATAAATGTGCCTGGGTGAAACAAAGACTGACGCAACACACCGCTCATCCAGCACTGCCTTATCAAACCACAGCCTGGGCTGGGGCCACGGGACCACAGGGGTGGACCACAGATAATAGCCTGTTATCTTATAAACAGTTTGAATATTTGAGAAAACCCCCGATGGCCAGTCCGGCCCCGAGTGAGCGAAGAAAGCGTCGTGGCAGTGAAATTCCTAATTGGCTGTTGCTAAAGTATAGTCACTGAAATCACAAGCAACAATCGGATGTTTGTTCTGGCTCTGACTCGACAAATAGTCTCAATACTGTCACACTGACACCACACTCATGAGGAGCGCCAAGAGAAATTAACACTTGCAGAATCAGCCTAATAAATCCTTTAATGTGTTTAGCGAGGAGACTTAATCACAGCCGCTCCTGGAACCGCCACCTTAACGTGGTGGAGGGGTTTGAGCACCTAAATTATCCTGGGGGCTCTGTTGTCGAGGGCTTTGTGCCCCTGGTAGGGTCTCCCATGGCAAACAGGTCCTAGGTGACGGGTCAGACAAAGAGCGGTTCAGAAGCCCCTTATGAGAGACCAACAGGCCCGGTTAGAACCATGAGGCCGTCCTTCTGTGGACCCACCACCTGCAGGAGGAGCCATGGGGCTGGTGCAATGTGATTTGGGCAGCTCCAACTGCTGCCCCCACGACCCGGCAACAGACAAGTGGAAGAAAATGGATGGATGAATGGACTTAATCACAGACAAATGTGACCAGTCATTAGAATCAGGGACACATGTCGGTTCTGGGGCATTTTGAGCTTTTCACAGATTGTTAAAGTGTAGTCTCCAAGCTTTCCAACCATGTGTAACACATGGAAATCTGATCATATTTGGAGACGTAGCCGCGATTTGAAGTTAATAATTCCAAAAAGCCAAAGGGCAGAAAAACCCCTCTGAAGTTTTGGGCAGTTCTCACCTCTCTCTGCTGTTGAGAATAACAATAGGGCTCATTTACTTCTAATTTAGATAAGCCATACCCCCGTAAAGCTCCCCACTGTCATGTCATGTTATGTATGTTGTTGCTATATGTGTTGTTGGACCATAGTGATGTAGATAATGGACATAGTGTAGCCTACACTTTTATTTACTTTACAGTCAAAATCCTGCGTGCTTCTCCCATAGCTTCTCCCCAGTCTCTCCCTGTGTCCGCCTCCGTGAGCTGCTGGAGCCTCACGCTGAGAGAGTTACAGACTCCAGACATAACTCAAGTTATAACTTTAGAAAAGACTCCTGTACTACTTTAGTAATGCACATACACTCTCATACACATGAGAGGAAAAGGCCGACATTGCGACGTATCGCTGCGCGTGATCGAATTGTTTACGTTTCACTCCACACACCCAGCCTAACTATCAGAACACAAATTGGCAAGTGCGTAAAAGGTGATTTATTGAATATGTTGATGGCTGGCAGGTGGTAAGCAAGCAGGCCAGTTGGTGGGCAGGCAGGCAAACAGGTCCTGGACAAAAAATACAAACATTACTCAAAGTACAAAAATCTTTACCAAACTCACAGACACTGAAGCCAAACTAAAGGCTCTTTTATACTTCAGCGACAACTCTGCGTTTACGTGCTGGACGCACGTGGGAGCCAATCAGGGAGTTCGCGACAGCTGCATCTGCCGCTGACGTGCACCTGCCGGACAAGGTGACTCCACGGCAAGTGCTGCAGAACGCAAAAGCCATGATTGGTTGATCCTTTCGCAAAACAAGGAAACACACGACAAACTCCTTCAGTCTCCCTCTTTGAAGTTATTTTTCATGAATATATTGTTCCTCTGATTTAGTGCTTTTGTGTTTTCACTTTTTATGCTATTAACAAAAATATATTTAAAATAGACATAACAACGTGAACGCAGAGGAGCTACGCGGAAGTCCGAACAATTTTGGCTTGCGTGAAGCGGACGGGGCTGCGATGGGCGGGACCGGACGCTCGACTATAAAAGAGTCTTTACTGTGGTAGTTTTGTTGACAAACTGGCAGCATGTGGAGGAAGAGCACGTTAGCTTACAGCACAACAATGGCCTCATCAAAAAGCAGACACGATAGCACAGCGGCCACAAGCAACAACAAAAAAACAAAAAACTTTCACTCACCCGTCTGAAGTAACCTTTGTGTGCCTTCTGCTCAGCAAACTCCTGATCAAATCCATTTTCGTCGCTCAGTTATTTTCAATGAAGAGTTTGGCAAATCCACGCTACATCATTCTGTCTTAAAACTGTGCATGCTTACAGCCAGGGCATCATCAGTTACATGGAAAAATCAGCCTGAAAAAGTTCACTGGTCTCACGCAGAAAAACGAACCTCTGCAGTAGTATTCCAACGTTAGCAGCGACGGCCTCCGTTGGACACACAGGGAAGCGTTGCATAACCATGAGCCACACACACACACAATGACACGCCCCCACGGCATGCGCTATTTCTCCGACAAAACAAGACTTTTCAACCTGAAAAACAGATCGACAATAGGCGTATGTATAAAACTGCCTTTCTTGCGTGGCATTTGTTTATTAAAGCATTTGTCAAAATGCAAACCAAAGCAGCGGTGCCTCCTCCTCCGCGGTGTTTACCCAGTATGTAAATACACACAGACAAAGTCACGCCCCTACTACACGCTCTGAAATCTCCTAAATTAAGCCGGTTTGAACCTAAAGGTTTACGCTTTTAAATATACCAATACTACTAGCTTAAACATGTAGAGGCTTCTTTGTGGCTTCAACTGAATGATTCTGCAAAGAATCACCAATTTTCAAAAAATGGGCTTGTTTCTCTATTTGTGAGAAAGTGAGTCTGCCGACTTGTGTCCCTGGAAACCACGGCGGGTCACAACTGGGTAGTTTCTTTGTTTTTTAACTTGATCGATCAAAATTCTTGGCAAGGAAAATGTATTTGTAGAACACAATTCAGACACAAGGCAATTCAAAGTGCTTCACAGTTTCATAAAAGCTTTTCATAATAACATACAAGCAGTACTTAGCAGTCGGATTATTTTCGGCAAATGTCTGCTCTTGTATTCAACTTTGAGTGGTAATGATTCTGTACTACAAAGAAAAGTTACGTACCAAGGCTTTGAATTTATATATGCACGTTACTCAAAGAAATGTGTTTTAAATAGTCCCGATCAAAAGTTTAAGACCAGTTAAAAATGGCAAAAAGCACATTTTGCATGGTTGGATCTTAACAAGGTTCCAAGTAGAGCTTTAATATGCAACAAGAAGAAATGGGAGTGAGACAAAATAATTTGAGTGAACCTTTTATCGAAAACAACAAATGAACTGAATTAGCAAGCTGGTTTTGCAGCTGATCAAAAGTTCAGGACCACATGCCTTTGAATGGGCAAATTTGTGCAAAAATGTGGATTCAGTGTCATTTTCTGTCAGGTATTCACACTGTCATGACGTCCAGATGGCAAAGGCAAAAACAAAAATCTCGTTTTGAGCGTGGTCGTCCCAACTCAGCAGCCATCGCCTCTGAGGCAAATCATTTTGAATTTCATAAAACATCCTGAGGATTATGGAACAAAAAAGTCAAGTGGAAGACCCAAAGAAATGTCACCAGTACTGAGCCAGAGGATCCGACTGGCTGTCCGTCAAGACACAGGACGATCCTCGACCCAAATGAAGGCCGTTACTGGACGTTATTGACATTGTCCTAGCTGAAAAAATGTATGGAACTTAATGACACAAGGAAAATAAGTAAACTTGTAATTAACCTGTATTGGCTGATTTAATTGCCATAGAAAGTGCATCCATCCATCCACCCATCCATTTTCTTCCGCTTTATCCGGGGCCGGGTCATGGAGGCAAAGATGCCTAGACTTCCCGATCCACGCACACCTCCTCCAGCTGTTCTGGGGGGACCCCGAGGCGATTCCAGGCCAGCTCGGAGACATAGTACCACCAGCGTGTCCTGGGCCTTCCACGAGGCCTCCTCCCAATAGGACATGCCTGGAGCACCTCCTGAGGGAGGCGACCAGGAGGCATCTGGAACCACCTCAGCTGGCTTCTTTTGACGTGAAGGAGCAGCGACTCTACCCCGAGCTCCTCCCGGGTAACTGAGCTCCTCACCCGATCTCGGAGGGTGCACCCAGCCACCCTGCGAAGGAAACTCATTTCAGCCACTAGTATTTGCGATCTTGTCCTTTCCGTCATTACCCAAATCTCATGACCATAGGTGAGGGTGGGAATGTAGATCGATCGGTAAATCGAGAGCTTTGCCCCCCGACTCAGCTCCCTCTTCACCACAACAGTCCGATACAGCGACCGCATCACTGCTGACGCCGCACCAATCCGTCTATCGATCTCACGCTCCATCCGTCCCTCACTCGTGAACTAGACCCTTGTTGCATCCGGTGTATTGTAAATGGTAAATGGACTCAACTTATATAGCGCTTTTCTACCTTTATCAGGCCCAAAGTGCTTTACAGTAAGGAACCAGTCACCCATTCACTCTCATTCATACACCAATGTACACAGACACTGGCGGCAAGTAGGGTGAAGTGTCTTGCCCAAGGACACAACGACATGCATGTTGGTTAGTACTGGCAACTTCTGACTAGAAAGGGAGCAGCCAATTGTTAAATTCAAGAGAAAACTAAGCTGTGAAAACACCTATACACCGTGGAAGTCCTTGCTCAATTTGCACTATTATGTAATAAATAGACTCTTTTTGACTGTCTTCCCATCATAGAATATGCGAACATACTGTATTTGCACTTACCTTGGAATGCCTGCTTTCGTCCTCCGCTTCTTGTGCTTTCTTTTGCTGAGAGGAACACTTGGTAGCTCGGTGTGACGGGTGAAGTGGCACAGTCTATTATGGTCGCAGTGCAGAGGGGCAGGTAGGCATGTCACACAGACCCGTGTCCGAAGCCCAAGAGGCATTTAGCGGACAGCAGCGCCTGGATCCACCTGTTCACCTCTTTCGCCAAGTCTCTGCCAAAAAAGGTGGCGGCCACCTGCCCCCGTCTGTCCAGGAGCGTGGGCCGGTAAGGAGGGCAGCGATGTGGGCCACCGGGCCAGAGGCTTTGTCACACGTGGATGGATGCTGATGCAGTCTGACTCGCATTTTTATTTCTTTAGTTTTCTTTTCACACTTTTGTCAGGGAGTTGTATTTAGCTTCATTTCCAAGTGGTGGAAGAAAATGTGGATTTTAATTAAATAAACATTGAATTATTGGGGGGAAGGGTATAAAAAATATGAGAACAGACTGCTCTTTCAACAATCCCATCTCTGGCTTGTAGTACCGCCTCTAGGCCGCAGGGGGAGTAAACACATTATTCTCAAAATACAAGCCACCATTTTTACCCAACAGCATGCTAACAGATGAGAGAGTGATGAACACAGCTCGAGTGCAATATGGCTCAGAACTTGTCCAGTGACGGTTTATGGGCTTTGGAAATGTGAAATTGCCGAGTTCTGTCTGTTATGTCACAAAATCCAGGAAATACAAATTGTAGCGCTTCTGCATTAGAAGAAGAAAAAAGATTAGTGCATAAATGGGTATATTGATTCGGGAACAACATTGTAAGTAGATTTTTTTGCATATGTCCACATCAAAATAGCTTGCCTAGAGAGTCTCCAAATCGAATTCTAGATGGAGAACTATTGAAAAAGGCTTTAATTTTATGCAAAAACAAATCTTGGCTACGTAACATTTTGGATGATACTTTTTCAATACAAAAACATACTCAAAATGACCAGCTCAACTCAGGTAATGCATAAGAATGAGTGGAGCCACTGGTAAAAGTTTAGATTGAAATATATTAAAAGGTTCACAAAAGGTTCCATAACACACATTAAAGTCAATATTTAGTTGCAACAGTTCGTGGTGGGAGAACGACCGGTTCCCCAGCCAAGGTTCAATTCGGTTCAAGTGGACAGGCTCGCCATCTTCCTCGTCAGGAAGAATTCCAGTTCCCAAGGTCCGGCATAAACCAAAAAACCTAGCCCCAGTTTCCTCCAAACCCTGCGCAGCAAAGGAGATCCAGTCCGCTTCCAACGTCTGCCGCAGATCAAGTCGTTTTTGATGGTGAAACCAGCAGAAGTGGGGTCGGATCTTTCTCTCCTCGCTCTCCGGTGTTGATTTTGATTGGAAATGTTTTCTTTCGCTGCAAGTGAGAGTTTGTCTCCACTTTCAGTGTCCAGGTTCAAGTTATGTGTGAGTCGGCCCTCCTCTGCGGATTGTAGAGAGCACGTCCTATAGATGGCAATGGGGAGGCGGACTTGCTGTATCGACCAATGAGGAATCATCTTTTTTGTTTCGGCCAATTACATGCGTTCACGGCACAATATGTTTGATTGACATATTTTTGGATGAATTACATTGGATCATAGAAAATATAGTTTGGAACCACCGGTTACATAGCTATCATGATTTAATGTAACCACTTTTTTGGCGTCTGCCCATCGCTATCACGCAATGCATCTCGCTATCTTTGCCTCTTTAAACCAGTTGCCTATCTCCCTTTTTCATCCATGACTGTACAGTATGTGCGCATCCCACCTCCTTCATCTCCAGCACACACTCTGCTCTGACATTTGCCCCCTAAGCAGCACCAAAGTTTATCTATTCGCTAAACTATTCATCCGCCCTCACTCTTTTACCATCGTCTCTCCAGGCTGAACTCCCCGTGTGACCTAGCTCCCGACAACTTTCATATAATGCAACTTATTTTTTCCTTATTATTATAAGTTTGGCTGCTGCTATCACAGTTCTGCTCTTCTCTTTCTTCCTCCACAATAATATTCAAATTCACTCTTTTGATATTTTGCACATTTGGTGGAGCAGGACTCTAACAAGTTAGCCCCTAGCTCTGAAAATGATAGCCGACTGGAATACGGGAATATTTCTGAACCAATGCATAAATGCATATCATTATTCTATTTGCTTATATTGATTCACGCTCAGAGTCTGAGCCTTGTTTTGTTTGCTTTGCTCGAGGGCAGACTGAGGAAGTGCCACTTTTCTGTGACTATCTAGACATATTTGAATTATGAACACAACTGTGTTTACTTAATTTTCCCACATTGGTTTTCTATGTCCTATGCCTTCATCCTCTGCCCGACAAAAGGTTACATACAATCAGTGCTTAACCACACAGACACAAAATCAAAATCGATATTGTCCAAGAGGAGGTTCTGGCCGCGTTAATCGGAACAGGGCCGCTCAAAACTGAAAATACTCAATATCGGCTGCATCAGTCCAGTGGTTGCAGAAGTAACTGGTGCAGAATGGCGCTGCCACACTTCTGTGAGTTTGCCACAGGACAGCTCTGGCACGTAAAGAGCTTGAGAGAGTGTGGAACGTGAAGAAATATACTGTATGATTACTACTGTTTTTACATGCAACCAATCGTCTGGCTCTCTTTAAAATCAGTTTCAACATTGTCTTTTCTTGCAACTTTCATAATGGATGTTTTGACAAATTTTCTTTTTAAACATTTAATTTAATGCTATTCCAGAGAAGGGCTGCACAGTCAAATTATTGTTATTGCAATATTAGGTGATGCAAAATCCATAGAAACTACAATATATTGCAAAATCGCGGTCTTCCATCCGACTCAGTTTTACACATTTCAGATTTTTTACACACGTAAAACTAAATTGCCTCTAAAAAAATGTGCAAAATCCAGCTGAGACATGGTTGTCCTTGATTTGTGCCATTATATTCTTGTTTTGAATACATATTTATGATAATCTTGTATCTTGTTTTTGATACAAGCTGTGCATGGATGTGTTTAAATGGTTTTGAAAGACATTGCAAAGAAAGGAGAAATTGCAAAAGGACCGTTTGTCGTTTGTAAATCTGTTGATAATCTTTGTGTATTATTAAGTAAAAAATAAAGATGGTTGGCAAAAAAGAAACGTACCTAATTGCAATTATCCTGACTTATCCTGCTTGCCGTCTTCTCTCCAGTCCCTCCGGTGATCCGCGTCTACCCGGAGAGCCAGGCCAGGGAGCCGGGCGTCACGGCCAGCCTGCGGTGTCACGCTGAGGGCATCCCCAGCCCACAGCTCTCCTGGCTCAAGAACGGCATGGACATCGCCTCCAAGCTCTCCAAACAGCTCACCCTGCAAGGTAGCACAGCATGACCACCGCCAAAACACGCAGGAACCACGTGCATGATGACATTAGCTTGAAGTTTTGATCAGGGAAAGTACTGAAGTATTTGCCACAGAAGTTAAACGTACAAATCAGTTTAAAAAATAACTTTGCAGCTTCAAAAACACAAAAATTGGACACGATTTCAGTCCCCGTACAGCAACACAGCGGTGGACAAACTGCCTCTCATGTTGTGAGTCAGCAGCATTTGACAGTACATCTGCACATTGCCCCCTACTGGTCAGGGGTGTGCATTTTTAGGCTTTTAATATGAACCAAACACATGGCAAAATGTTTGACTTCGGTGCGTTTATAGCGATGTAATGGAATAGCAAGTATTATAATTCTCTTTCAAATGTAATGTACTGTAAAAGTGAAGCATAGGTCCTCAAAAACTCTATTTGAGTACAGTACTCAAGTAAATTTACTTCCACCTCTGCTCCCAAAACAACGAAATAGCAATTTCCTTTTTTCACGGAAGAAACTGTAGGAGAACTCATTAAATCAAGAGCATTTTCTCAAAATGCATGTATCTCACATTTGGAGGCAGCTTCCACTTAAAGCTGTCCTATTCCTAGACACAATTATGAAGGTTTTAACCCCCAAATCGAGGTACAATATCTTTGTTTCCCTGAGTTAGAACTAGCTTTTTCTTAGAAAAGGTAAGACATACCATGCATTAAAATTGTGTCCAAAATGCTAACAGAATAAACCATTTTATCCCTACAATATAATCGATGTTGGTTACTTTTACACATAAAAGTATTATTTTTCTATTAAAAATCTTAAATCCACCGGAAAGGTTTCTAAGTACCCCTTCCTACTCATCGGAAATTATTATTTTTTCTCGCTACTGAGATATGTTCTTACCTGATCTTAGAAGAGTTGATGCGAACCTGTCTGGTCTTTGTCCGTGCCCTCAGTCACGCAAAAAGACCAAAGATGTTGTTTAGCATTTAGCCTCTCCCAGCATATTCCTATGGAGCCAAACGGGCTGATGTTAAAAAACGACCAAGCTCTTCCATGTTTCCCCCATTTAATACGGTTACGTGAGTAGTTACACGATCCAGGTTTAGTTACACAAAATTAAACATATCTTCACTCCTAAAGAATTCTGAAGATATTACTGTGTGAACGTTGAAGTGTGCTAAGGTGTAACATGTTTAATTTTTTGTAACTATACTTACACTTTTACACCAATCTGCTTCGGGAAAACCGACAGAGCACGGCCAGTCCAAGAAGACGATACCTCAGCTAACAAAAGAACAATAGGCAGGTCATTAGCAGTGATCATCTATGAATAGGACAGGACTGACCGATACTGGGGGAGCAGGTCGTTACAGACGCTCTACTTCAAAAGTGTTTACCCACAGGTGAGAGTAGCTGTGATTAGAGGGAGGAGCCGGGCCAACCCAACTCCTCCCAACTGTGTTTATCTACGCTGTGTGCTAAGTGTAATCTTGTTCACTGACGAAGCCTTTTGGATGAGAGGCGAAACGTTTGGAGACCTCAACTACCAAGTACAGAAGATGACTCAAGTACCTTCTTTGAAGATGGACAATCCTGTACGACTGAGAACTTACACAGATATACTTACACTTGCGTATGTGACTGAGCGCACGCACAAAGACCAGACAGGTACTCATCAACTCGTCTAAGCTCAGGTAAGAACATATCTCAGTATGGAAAAACGGTGGCCTGTTCCTTTAAGCTCGTGCATGACGGTGGAGATTGTTGGTACTTCGGCCCGAAATACCAACTTTTGAGTGAAAGTGCAGGCTTTTAGCTGCAGTTGTGGTGAATAGGTCCGGGCTAATTTTACACATTAGGGCATTGCTGTAACATGTACAGTAGGGTGTAAAATACATAATTTTAACATTTTGAAATTACGTCTAGAACATTAAAGCAACATTTTCTCAAGTAATTATCTGATAAAACAAACTTTTATGTCTCATCTGTTCTTTCTTGGCGTTTTGCAGCTAATGGAAGTGAGGTGCACATCAGTAACGTTCACTTTGAGGACACCGGAGCCTACACGTGCATCGCTAAAAACGCGGCTGGTGCGGACGAGGACATCTCTTCGCTCTTCGTGGAGGATTCGGCGCGCAAGACACGTATGTCAAAGCCATTAGGCCATTCATGTCTGTTTTTGATCTATGTTCTTTTACTATTTTTGACTATATTTTTCGTGGCTGGGTAATGCTAATAATATCACTGTTGTTAGTCGATGGTTGATGAAATCGAAAAGCCTCTCTGCACGGATAGTAACTGGCACTGGTTCATGGGCTCTTGTTGTGCTGTCATCAATTTTGCCATCTTCAATTTCTAAATCAATAATTCCAGTTTGGTTTTCTTCAGTGAATGCAGTCATAGAAAAGATCATGAAATTGCAAGACTTTTTATTTCCTTTACACATGCACGTGGAGAGGAGTAGGAGCTGGTGAACTCTTTTACAATCACACAAATGTTGAAGCTTCTTCACAAAACTTCCTTCCACTACCCATTTTGGTGCTCAAAGGAAGTTCCCATGAAAACCCTCAGTTTTGATTTCTAGACATCAAAAGTGTTTTTATTTTTCATTACAGTTTTCACTTCTTTTTCTGAACATTGCTTGAGTTTTCAAAAGGTTCTGGATATTTGTTGGTCCAATCAAATCTGTTCCATAGTTTCTCAGCACTGTTAATTGTATTTATAGAATGATAAATGTTGCTACAAATATTGATCGGAAACAGAACTGAAGAATCCGACGATATCCAACGAAGATGTCAAAAGGTGACACAATGAAGGGTCGTTGAAAGCAGGCCTATTTCACCAATAATCAGATCAGATAGGATGCGGTTCACTTTTGATAACTTCAGCTATATTTATTCATTGCAGTTTGTCCCTATCATCTATTGGCTTTGAAAACGACAGTACATTTCACCACTAAAGAATATTGTATCTAGAGTCAGTATCCAAAAGGAAGTCACAGCTAATCTCAGCGTTTGTGCATTTATTTTCCGATTAACTTGGCAAATAGAACGTTAAAGCTTGGTTGGGTACATGAAATATGTTCTTGCTTTTGCCTCTTTTTGCCCCACAGAGTGCAACGTAAACACAGAAAACATTGAAAAGAATAGTCTGCGTAGGATGTGAGCAGTAGAGACGAGTTTAGGCAGCGACTAACAGTTAAAAACTCCAAACTTGAAATGGAGAAATTCAGGTACCTCCATTTTAAACATCTCTGCAATGTTTTCGGTCACTCTTTTGCCTGGTGGACTGACAAAGTCATTCTCAGAGGAACCGCTTTCCCCGTTAACCTTTTCATCAACTACAATTGATTTCAGCGCAAAGGATCAAGGAGCATTTCTATTACATTCTACAGTTCATTTAAGACGATTAATACACTCTCTCACTTTTGCCAAAACAAAGTTGTGCAACGGAAAGTTTCCAGCGTATCGAAGTGGAAAATACGATAAAGATTGCAGTTTGATTTGTCGTCCTTTTGAACTCCAAACAATGCGGCGTCAACACTGCGCTAGTAATTAGAACTGACCTTTTCACAAATGCCAGAAAGTGCCTTCAGAATCTCTGACTTTCCTTCCGAAATAATTGCATCTCTGTATATTAGCAGAAATGAACTCGCAGTCAGGTCATTGGCTGCCTTCCTCCATACCGCCGCGCTTCAACCACCCCAAGTATGTTTAGATCTTATTCCAAATCCATTCCGCTTTGCTGGATCAAGCCTTGGCCAGGTCAGGGGGTTGGCTCCGGTGCACATTGGTGCTTTGAAGCCATACCTCCGGCTAGAGAACGTTGGATATCGTCGGATTCTTCGCTAACCCCCAATGGATGCTTATAGTTCAAAGCTCAGTTTGATCACACAGACCTGCACTCCGCTTTGTCTGGTCGGATAAATGAGAGGCAGACGGTTCGAGCAGCTCCAGAGAGAATGTTGTCCTTATTCAAAAAGCAAATGAGCAGGGGACACATATAGATAGACTGGTCTTTCGAAAACCTTGGGGCGATGGTTAAAGCCAGTTCAGCTTTCGAAAGATCAAAGACTCACCTCTGCCCCTGACATCCATGTTGACAACTCACTAACACTACTGTCTGGTTTTAAAATGCGTAAATACATAAGATGTGCAGTTTGCTGGGTTTCTGGAGTTGTATTTTTCACATTGAGGGGCGTAAACCATATGAAAAAATCTTGAATTAGCTATTTATAAGTGAAAATAAATCTGTACAAATTCAAATTTCTTGATAAATCAGGCTGGGAATTCGTGCAAAGACTTCAAAATATTGCTAAGTCCAAGACTGCAAAGTTTGGAGTCTGCAGGAGGTGTTGTTGCAAGAGTATAGAAAACCTTATTTTGAGAAAACCTAACCTTTCCTAAACTTTTGGCTGGACTGGCCATCGGGAGTACCGGGAGTTTTCCTGGTGGGCCGACGTACTTTGGGCCGGTCTGGCCTGATGAGGGATCAGGCCCGTATGGCACCATACCGGCCCACAAGAGATACTATATATTCTATTGACGTGCTCCTCACTGTATGGGTCCAATTTCATGCTATGTCCACTAGGGGTATCTGACGCTTTTATATACCCGTTCGTTCGCATGCTTTCTTCAGTTATGGTTCCCAGATAATCTCGTATATAATGAGCAATGGGCCTCTCGGATATAACATTACTCCTGCACCTCACATCATATTTGCCATTATAAGTGAAAATAGTTTATTGTAACACCCTGCAGGACACACAGAACCTCAGGCCTCTCTATTTTTTATATACATTTTAGACAAATATATGCAAAGAAGTGCATGTTGGGAGTTGTCAGGTGACTCACCCTTCTGCCCCTCGTCTCAGTGCGTGCAGTTTGGAGAAAGTTTCTGGTTTCCATTGAAAGGATTTACAATGTTTTGGCCTTTTTGGGACTTCTATTTTCACTCCACACCTCCCTAACTCCGTGGTGAGTTTTACCATTTCATTACCTAAATCTATAGTGGGATAATGTAATTGGTTTTGTGATGTTTAATTGTGTCATAGTCGCGAGAGGAACTTCCTTAACGGAACGCGCATTTAAGATGTTAGAAGTTTTACATGTTTATGTTTTTATGTTGCAGCAAGTTGTAAACGACAAGATTAAAGCCGTGAGTGTTCTGATGCGTTAGCTCAAATTCGGCTGAAACAACATGCAGCTATTGTCCTCGATTTTGTAGCTTATACTGGTTTAGTTCAAGGGCTTATTCTATTGCTAATGGCCTCGACAATTGCATTACGCTCGTGTTTTCGTGGAGGTTCATAACATTAATTTACGTATAAAATCAGTGAAGTAATAGAGGGCCGGTCTTGAGCCAAAAGTCCTGGGCCGATTTTTTTCTGCCAGTCCAGCCCTGCACCTGTGCCTGTATATTTTCCGTCTTGAGCCACCATGGCTATTACCCTGAAAGGAAATGACCACAATTGGACCACAGCATCATCGCCGTCGCCTTTCGTGCTACACATGATGCCAAACATATCAATATGGTTGTGAAAGACTAGAGTTTGCCGCGCTGGTGTAATTATCTGAAAATCACGGCAAAAGCATAAAATAATCATCACAAAAGGTGAAGGTGGTCTATTTTATTTTACTCTGACTTAACCTAAGTGTTACGGGAAAACCAGCAAAAATGTTCAACATTGACCACTGCGTGAAAAGGCAATGTTTTCATGTGCCTTGTCTTGCCTTAAAATGGCTTTAAATTGCCAAATTACAGTATGAGAAAGTGTTTCCCAACATTACATGCCAAATAGTTTAGTTATCTGCTCTCCAACAACCCTAACAAGCCGTTTTGATGCAATGATTTGTCAGTACTCACTCAGTAACGTTGTAGGTGACTGGCTGCATTAGGTATTTCTCGCTGAGAATCCCTGCAATGTCATTTGGCAGAAAAAGCATGTTGTGAACGTTGTTAGCTTTGGTCATGGCTCAAAGACTAAAACCCACATTTATAAAACAACAAGCGTGTAACTGGATTGCCTTATTACTATTTATTTCATCATGTTATTCTATTCTGTTTGATATAGCTTTTGTTTCTGAGTGACTGCGCTGTTAAGCTGTTTTTGTTGTGAAACTCTTATAGTCGGATCATATGGATTTTCTGTCTTTGTAGGCGAGGTGCTCTAATGTTTCTGTTAGATGTAGCCTCTGATTGCTGTGTTCAAGGATCCAGCTAATTACTACAAGAGGATCAAACGACTGTAGTGCTTACAGTAGCTTTAAGTGGCGCTTGTTCTTGTTCCCTGACAATATGTAAAATCAAATGTTCTTGTTATAGTCATTTGGCCTTTCCACTCGCTTTTTTTATTCCATCTGAAGCTCTACTGTTCTTGTTTTGTTTTACAGGAAGAATTTTGGCATACTTAAAGACAGTGTTTTTCAGATAGATAGATGTTGGTCTTCACGAACTGGGCTTAGCACCTATGCTTCAGTTAAAGGAACTCTGAATGCTTCATTACGAAGTGATTTTGAACAATTCCATGCTCCTAACTTTTGTGGCAACAGTTTGTGAATGGTCCCTTCTTGTTCCAACATGATTGCGCGCTAGGAAAGGACTTTATTTTCACAGCGTCTTTCACAGACTTGGTCACAAAGCACTTTACATGAGACAATTTTTATATTCACTCCACACAAGGTCCATAAAGACATGGATGAGAGAGTTTGTCTGAACATCTCATGAGATTAATTAAATTGGAGAGTGCGATCCAGACTTTCTCACTCAACATCAGTGTGTAAACACTAATGTGCCTCTGGAAGGGTGGTCATTCCTAAACGTGGACAGCCTTCCCTGAAGAGTTGAGGCTAGAAAAAAGGGTGACATATTAAACTCTATGGATTAAGATCAGGATTCCACTTTATTTAAGGTGCATTATGTAATTTTTATGTGGAAAAAAGTTGATATTAGTGCCAAGTTGACCTTTCAGTGACCCAACGGCTGTATTGACGCCTTTACTTTCCATCTCGGAGGCCTCTATGACGCTCCAGCACTAGAGTTTCTGGTAGGTTTTCTGGATGGAATGTACAATATACGTAACAAGGCAGATCCATCAGCAGTGAAAAACTACCAGAAACCCTAAAAAACAATTAGTCCTGGAGCATCCTAGAGGCCACCGGGATGGAAAGTAAAGGCGCCATGTTAACTACCCATACAGCCACTGGGTCACTGAAAGGTCAAACATGCATTTATTAGGGGTGTAACGGTTCAGCTATCTTACGGTTCGGCTAATACAGTAAGTCAGTTTTTAAATAAAATAGCCTAAATGTTCATTATTAGGCAGTTTTTGTAATTTCAGAATTACATTGAAAATGCTTTCTAATTGTTCAAAGCTGCTTTACAGCAAAATGTACCCCTGGGCTCACAATACAAAACAAAATAAAAAACACAGTGCTCTAAAGTTAAAGAAAAGAAAAAAGCTGCGCAGTGGGCCATGTGCTCGTTAAGTAGCTAATAAGTTTCAGTTTCGCTTTCAACACGGCAGCTAAAACAACAGCGCATTTGATTTGATTCTTGTGTTTGCGCTGTTCCTGGACGATATTCTGCTTGTACTTTTTTGGAAACAAAGCTTTTGATGTGGATTATGACCAAGATTGGATCTTACGCATTTGTCTGCGCCACCATCTATACTTTACCGCAGCCTGTGTGGCCATCAGCAGGAGAAACTTTTCCAAAGGCACGCGGATTTCATTTGTTTTTGGAAGATTTAACTTTGCCTGCACCCTCCAGTTTAGCGGTAAAGAAATTTTTACTAAAACTTGCACCGTCACTTTAGTACGGTTCATATCATCAGATATCTGGACCGCGTGCACCATAGCACGGTGCATTGTTACACCCCTAGCATTAATATTAATTTCTTTTTTCCCCCCATAAAATGTTGCATAATGCACCTTTAAGTTCACATGCAAGTCAAATACGTTTGGCAATATACTGTAATGTAGCTCTAGATATTTACTCATACTAAATATTGAAAAAGCTATACTGTACCTTTGACCAATTTCCAGATAAATGACAAAGGCAAATCAATTATCATATTAATATTTCGTAACACACTCATCTCCATCCAATTTTCATACTAGCATGTTGTGTCTTGTCGAAACAATGCACTACAACGTCCTGGGTTCGATTCCTGGACCTGATGGGTTTGTCTTTGTGGAGTTTGCAAGGAAAGAGCAAATAATCTTTTCAAATATGATCGTGTGTGGATGCAAAAGACGGTAAAGAGTGAGAAACTGAGTGGGTCAGGACTTAAAATTGAAACCTGTCTTCAAACAGTCAAGTGACGAGAACTAAACTTCCCTGTGACCACTTTGTACTAAATATTGAAATCGTCATTAAAAATCCCTTCGTTAATTTAAAATACCCATTGTGTATATCTAAGAGCATCGTTTTCCAAAGCAGACCCCGCACACACAGGCGATTAAGCGCATGTTTATTTCCACTGAGCACCTGACAGCTGAACCAAATGGACCACTGCCATACATAAAATTAATTAAAACGCTTAGATCTGTGCCAGTTCCCCTTCGTTAAAACACACTCCAAAGACTTCCATAAATGTAAAAATAAATTGGAGACGAAATCCAGGACTGCTATTTCGAACATCTGCATGGCCCCTTTAGTGGGCTGCGCTTCCAAGTGCTGTTCCTTCTCCACAGACACAAGCAGGTCCAGAGTGGCTCCATATGGCGCTATGTTAAGGCCAGAAAGCTACGAATCAAGCGCCCAGTTAACTTTATAACAGCGTCTTATAAAAGTCAAACAACTTTATCGTGACCTACCAGATATAACTGTGGTAAATGTATGGCTATAGTGACACGGGAAGGTGTTTGTGGAATCAAAAGTTTGTGTTGCGAAGTTGCTGTAACACAAATGACAAGAGTTGCTTATAATTTCTTATTTGATGTTTTAATCAGGAAGGTCCGAATCCCTTTTACAGGGGACCTTATTGTACATGATTTTAGATGGGGGGCACCTTATCTAAGTAGAGCGTCGCGAAACAGCATTGCATACTACTTTTCCCTACGGCGCCCTCTTTCCTCATCCTTTGATCATGCTTCAGGGTTGTATATTAACAGCCAGTCTGCACATTCGCTCAAATTCGAATGCTAGTGGCAGAGAGAGGACGGGGAAGAGCAAGAGAGAGAGTTCAGAATGCGATTTCACGTAACTTTCAGACGTCGGTTCGGTCACACTCGGTGCTGAAGCTCTGATTGTGATTGTCTGACGGACCACTTTCGAACATTTTCGTATTGTCAACCAAAACAGGTAAATGTCTCCCAAAGTCACCAAAGAGCCATTTTTTAGCTCCTCACCATTGTGTATTTGCCATGAAAAAAAGGGGCCTCAACCACATAATTTGTCGTTCATCGTTGACGAAAACAACATTGCAACACACCGATTCACAAACGTGCTGGCTCTTTACGCTTGGCACAACTTTAACATTGCTTGATACCCTATAGCAATGGTTCCCAAAGTGAGGTCCCAGGGGGCCCCCAAAGCTTGTCTGCAAAACAAGTACAATGAAAAAAGTTCATTTTGAAAGGAAAAATACATTTATCTGGATTAATGCACCAGTTTAAACCAGTATTTAGCCAACTGTCAATGCTAGATGTTTTATGCTAGATGATGTTAGACCATCCATCCATCCATTTTCTTCCACTTGTCCGTTGCCGGGTCGTGGGGCCAGTTGGAGCTGCCCAAATCACATTGCACCAGCCCCTATGGCTCCTCCTGCAGGTGGTGGGTCCACAGAAGGACGGCCTCATGGTTCTAACCGGGCCTGTTGGTCTCTCATAAGGGGCTTCCGAACCGCTCTTTGTCTGACCCGTTACCTAGGACCTGTTTGCCATGGGAGATCCTACCAGGGTTACGAAGCCCCCGACAACAGAGCCCCAGGATCATTCAGGCGCTCAAACCCCTCCACCACGTTAAGGTGGCGGCTCCAGGAGAGGATGATGTTAGACTTTTTATGTAATTTTAGCTGCAAAATTATAACAAATTCCTTTGAATGGAGTAAATTATTATGATTTGGGGGGCACTGAGAGATTTTCTGATCAATAAGGGGGCCACGATGTCCTGGACTTTGGGAATGGCTGCCCTATAGCATGTGGTGTTTCATTCTGCATTTTCTTTTGCAGACACATTGCACTGAGCGTGGCGTGTCACTCTGGGGATGCATTGGTTCAGGTTCGAGATCAGATACAAGCCACATTCATTTAGAAATGAGTATGCCCTTGCCAAAAATAAATTATTCACCCCAGAAAGACTCAACTTAATTTGAGCCTATACTGTCGTTGCATCTTTGGACAAGACACTTGACCCAGTCTCGATCTACCAGTCATGGTATATTTTGACGATGGAGATAAGAAAGATATGCCTGGTGTAAAAACCAACCCAACACTGTGCAGCTAATTCACTGTGGCATGAACATAATTGCTGTGGTGTATTTTGCGCGATCCTATGGGTGATAGCAATAGCACTTGACATGTCAGACTAAGCCACATTAGCTTTGTGCATCATAACATCCGTCTCTTAACAGAGAAGTGACGGGTTGATCTGTTTTCCCTCTCACTTGATCCGACACATTTTTTTGCGACTCCAACCCTAATTATTTTCTGAAACGTTTTCTTTTCTTTTTTTTGTAGCAGCAGTGACTTTGTAAGAAATAATGATCTCTTGTGCTCATGACCCGCCTCGGGCTTCTCAAACACACTCCAACAAGTCTACACCGCCGCGCTAACTAAGCCACTGTTATGCGGGAGCTCATCTGGCAAACACAGAAGTTGAGTGGATTCATACTGGAGAACTGGGGCTGCTTGAAGGTCAAAACGTTTCATCGCAGAATCGAGTGAGATTTTTTTGTATTCCCTCAAGTTCTTGTTGGTGCCCTTGGTGATTGGAAATAAAGAGAGACAGCTTGCGGTAATTGCAATGAGACCTCAGTGTTTAAAAATAAGAGGCTTTGTATAGAGCTGCAAGTGAAATATTAGGCCATCAAAAACTCTTGGCACTCCCATTCATAGCACACTTGATGCAACAAGTAAACACTTTATAAGCACATTGATTGTTCCGTGTTTTGACTTGCAGTGTGTTATATCTACTCCATGTGTGCAGGTGTTGACAACAACTTTGGGATTTTATTTAGCCTAAGGGAGCAGTGCTTTTTGAAGTTGTCCCTAATTGAGACAATGGTGTGCCGTCTTTTGGTTAAGGAGTTTGTCTAAGCAAAGTAGACGAAGAGCTTTAAGCCGTTGTGCGTATTGGGTTGTTTTAGTGTCAAAAACCTTACACCTCTCACCTCAATAGGGTTTGTCAGCAACAAACAATGTTATAGCAGAAGGCTGAATATACAGTATATCTATTAAGTAGGGAGGGGTTTCATTTGCTCCTGGTACCATTCATCGTCCTTCTAAAAAAAAGATTCCAAACTTGTTAAATAGCCTCTATTGTAAGAGAGCAGCTTTTCTAGAATGTAGACGTGCGGTACCAGTAACAATACAAATCTCTCCTTTTCTGAAAACCTGTACAACCCAGTCCAGATGAAAGAGAGAGATGTCAACTTTAGGTACAAGTATGCTGTGTGTCAGAAACAATGTCCTATCAATTGAAAACCTTTCTTTATTGTTCATTGCAAAGGATATTGTGCTGCCTAAATACTCTCAGCCTTTGTGATGATCTAATTTTTTTGGATTCATTTGTGTTTAATTGCGCAGCTGTACTATGACGTACTTAGCACGATGTGTCATATCAGATGACCTAACAAACTAGAGCTGTAGTGCAGTGAGAAAGCTTCCCCGCTTGAACTTCAACTCCGGCGTGAAGGTCAGAGCCGCTCCTTCACAGCCGTCGCATTAAAGTGAATTGTTTTTCTCTCCGACTTAGCCAAGCGCCTCGTTCCTTGGCGAGCTGGCGAGAACCTGAACAGTCAGTATTGTGCAATGTCTTTAACAGAGTCTGTCAGCAACCAGCGCCGTCTCATCCATCTCTGACACTCTCCAGCTAAACCGGCATAAATACTTGCCCTTCAGCATGCGCCGCCGTTTTCTGCCCTGTCAGAGGAACCATGGGGCTTTGTTTACATCTTTGTGTTTCTGGAAACACATTATGCGTTGCTTTATGTCCCAATAGCAGAACTTTGGAAACAAGCATCTCACACTTGGTCTCTCCAGATCAATTGTGCTTGTAGACCCATAAAGAGATCTGTGTTGGTACTTGGTGGTTTTGGCATTACAAGTTGACACATTGTACAGACACAACGGAATTCATCCAGGAGCTTAACAGCTCTTCAGATTTAAGTCTGTAATCTAAAATAACATTGTGTTGTCTTTTACCTCTACCCTTTACTGCGAACTATTTTAAAAATGTTCTCGAAAGTAATATTCCAATACTGTCTTCTTTCTGAAGATGTAAAGTAATTTTATGTACCCTCTGCTATTTGCGAGCGTACGCCCAGATTGCCCCCGCAATCCTGGTTGGGAAAAACGTATTTGCGTTCTGATCTAATCTGGCAACCTAAAACATGGAGCTCAGATTCAACAGTTGGCAGTAGGTAAACTAATTATCCAACTAGGAATTGAAGCATTTGATCTGCTGCTAATGTGTTGCCCTGCTGTACAGATACAAGTATGGGTCAAATGCAGGGGACACATTTATTAATTGAATATATATGTAATATGCAATCGAATTAGAGATGCACGATCGGTGGGCGATATTATCAGCAAATATCAGCCTTTTTGACGCCATCACAGATAAACCGTTAATTAATCTTTTGGCCAATTATGAACCCGATTATTATAAGCTTAAATTGCATTGAATCTGTGGCTCCACGCTCGCTGCCTTTATCTCGGCTGCACTGCCCCGCTCCCACTGCAGCCTGGAGCTGCTGCCGATTCATGACCGCAAAGTTACAGCAGCAGATATCCGCTCTTCCCGAGCAACATCTGCACCGTTTTAGCTGAAAAATACAAAAAGTATTTCAGGGAAAACAACGCTGTGCAGGGGCTCTCCGTGAAGCAAGAGCTTTTCAGCTTTTACACGTCAATATTTTCACTGCAACAACATGTGAAAAAGACGAGGAAATGCGAGTACGTTTGACACATGAACAGAGCGGGTCCTAAACTGAGAAAACAAAGACGGGGAGCCACGCGGTCAAAGCGATAGGAACGAGAGGAGTTTTGCATTGATGAGCCGCGCAGCTCGTGTGTGTTGCCACATGACACTGGAAAAGGCACAAATTAACCCAATGTAGAAGTGAGTGTCTTGCTTTGGTGCTATTTTATCTACTTCATGTGCAATGCAAAGGTGAATAATATGTCACAGGCACTGATTTGGCA